>CM075016.1:12314517-12325282 GCA_037576675.1 Pangasius sanitwongsei | reverse complement strand
TGGCCTATTTTTTTAAACTTTTTTAAATACATTTTTATTTAACCACCAAAAAAACCTTTTTTTTTATTTTTTAATTTTCATCACCCCCCCCCCCCCCCCCCCCCCCCCCCCCCCTTTAAAACAAGGACTTAAATGCTAACAATCTGGCAAGAGATGAATCAGATTGCATTTCATGGGTAAAATAGGTTGTGAGTCGTACAGTATGTGCAGTAAGAGAAAGTTAAAGAAATAAACTTTTAAAATGATAATATTCAAATGAGAAGAAAGCTACTGTTAGATGTTTACTTGAATCTTTGCTAAGTATATTGAGAATTAATACAACTAGGACTGTGGAATAAACAGTAATGAGGAAGAAGGAGGAGGAAAGCAGGCTAAATGTACTTTTATTACTGTGAAAATGTTTTAGACTATATGAAGCCAGTTCTACACTCAACTGCACATTGTATAAGACTAAGTCTTTTAATTTTTTGTTTTGCTTTAACGGAACAGTTCATCAGTTTCATATCACTTTTATGGCTATGTGTAGATGTGTGCACAGGATTGACACCCCCCCCCCCCCCTTTCGTTTTAGATCACATTCCTGTCAACTCTTGTAGTTATTTGTTGTTCTTTGACACTAAATTCAGGTAGAATCCTTGCACTGTGGCATAGTGAATTCTGTCATGGCCAGCAGTGTGCATTCCATGCAGCTAGTTTCGAACCTGTTTGCGGCACATGCTAGCGGGCTGATCCAGACTTGATTTTGAGTGCCGTGGAGGCTGGAGTTGAACACAATGTTAGGGTTCATCTCTAAGCTCATTATCAACCTGGAAAAAGCTCCCGGACTCCGCTGTACATATAGCATCCTCCATCCAAGGAATGCCATTCATTGGGCTATAAGGTGGGCTCTGTTGAAGGACATGAGCTTCTGTACTGAGGAGTCTCAGTTCCAGATTCATTCATTTCAGCTGTGTCACCAGCTTGTCCACGTGAGTGCATTTAGCAAGAATTAGTACGTCCTTAAATAAATTAAGAGTTCAAATTCCAGCAGCCAGCTTCACTGCTGGGTCCTTGAACTAGGCCCTTAAATTGAGTTTTAAGTCACTTTAAATAACAGTATTTACCAAATGAATAAATGTGTTGTAAATTGTACTGACAGTGGCAGAAAGTGTGAAGCTTAGGAAAGATGGAAAAATGCAGATGGACATAGCAGTAGAAAAATAGTAGATTAATGCTGTTATTTCATAAAGTTCTATTTGTTTTTAGTATTGCAGCACCCAAAACATGATTTTCAAGGTGAAATATGGTTAGAGCAAAAGTCTTAATAGTAAATAACTGAGACATGCTTTTGTTTTGACACATGGATACACATGATTACTGATGTGTTCAATTTCAGTATTAAGAGGTAATACACGTCCTCAACTCCACATGAAGGATATGCTTAACTATAGCACTTAGCTGTCTTTACTTATGCAGGTGTATGGAGCTGCTTATCTTCAGAAGCTTCTTGAGCCTCTGATGCGAGGCGTCATCACATCTCCTGAGTGGCAGCACATCAGCTTTGAGGTTGACCCCACCAGGTAGATCTACTCTAGTATTTGTATAGCTAAAACGTTGTTGTTATTCTTTAACAAACAATAGATTTGTTTAACAGCTTGTAATTCATCAGTGTTGCTCGTCTGAAATTCTCACAGCAAGCTGACATGCTTTCACGTTTTTCATGCATTTTATAGTCATTTATTAAAATCATGTCATTCCACTTTTGTAGACTAGAACCTAGTGAAAACCTGGAGGAGAACCAGCGGAACCTGCTGCAGATCACAGACCGTTTCTTTCTGGCCATCATTAACTCCTCCAGCGAGTTTCCTCCTCAGCTTCGAAGCGTCTGCCACTGTTTGTACCAGGTATGCCCTGCTCTGTCCTCACCCACGCTGCCTGGCACTTCATGCACTTAAAAATCTGCACTAACTGAAGCTCTCACTCAGACATCCTGCCTCCATTGTATACATATGCAGCATTTTTTAACGTCTTGTATAGCTTTTTTGTGTTAGCGTCACATTTTGTTGGACAGGCATGGGCTGCTCCATCTGGTAGATGTCGCTTTGAATGTTTGCGCATGCACACCAAGTCATCCTGATTTACTGCTGACTTTATTAAGTTGGTTGAATAGAAATGCCCTTTCATTCATGTGTGCATGAAAATCGTGTTTGTGACACTTCGATATTTAAAAAAAAAAAAAAAAAAAAGTATTTTTGCATACAAAATAAAATTCATATATTACTTGATGTTCTTCAGTGAAATGTTTAATAACGTGACACATAACATGATATAATGGTAAATTGATAATATTCAAAGCCTATTAGTGTAAACTGTAAACCTCTTCCATCTAATTGTACTATGGTGAGATGGGCCTTCTACACCTAAAATAGAGATTTGTCAGTATTGATCAGCATGTCAGTTCTGTTAAAGCACTTGATCAGTTTACATGCTAAATTTCTTTGTGGTTAGTGACCTGCTCTGTTACTTCGCAACAAGTTATGTTAATGTGCACCGCTTCTATAGAAACATGTAACCATTTAACCTGTTTATATTTAGAGTCATTTAGTTGAGACTGCAGGGGAAGTAAGCTGGCAGCAGCTGTAGTGCTGCATAGAGTGTGCAGTGTGAAAGCAGATGTTGTGAACAGGAAGGCCTGGCTAAAACCCCAACACGTACTGCCTGTTTCCTTTCTGTTTACACTGTGCATATTCCGCTCATCCATTAGTCACTCATCCACCCGTCTGACACTGAGCTTTGCATTCACCAACACCTCCATTTTTGTTAAGCTTGCATTCTCAGGAAAAGCTCAATTCTGTTCCCTTTGTTATCTCCTAATTTAGTATTTAAAGATTATGTAATTTGTGTTTGTTTTAAATCTCTAGCTTTGTTTTCAGTAGAGTTGTACTATAGTAAAGAATTTTTACAACATAGCTTAGGAACTAGGCCTGAGTAGATGGTAAGTAGTCAATGAAACCTTACATTAAACCTACAGTAAAGCTTAGCATCCTTGCAACTCACTTTGTGCTTCAGATTTCCAAACCATAAAGCTCATATGGAGATCTCTCCTGTATGTGTTTGCATTATGGCTGTGTGCGCTGTGCTCAATGTTGTGTAGCCGCTGCTGTGACTTCTGTGCCCATCTCTGCCCTGTAGGCTACTTGCCACTCCCTACTGAATAAAGCCACTGTTAAAGAAAAAAAGGAAAACAAAAAATCCGTAAGTCTCCCAGAACTTTATTTTTTTTCTAGCCACCATTTTTTTATTCATTCTGGAAATCAGCAATTTGTTTTGTTTTTTTTTTTTGTTTTTTTTTTTTTGGCTTTTTTGCCTCCAAACATGTTCATAAGCAACATGGCCCTACTAACCTCTTACTAACTCCAAAGTCATGGTTGAAACAGCATAGCTGTTTGGATCACCAGTATCCTGAGCCCTTCAGGTCTGGTTTGAGACAGTGAGAGGGCTGGCTTTGTGGTGGGCCGCTGGGATTGGTCAAGCTTTTCCATTTGTCTGTATACAGATGAGATCGACCCTTGACTGGATATTCTCCATAACATAGGAGCTGCTACCTCTGCCATGGAGATCCTTGCACACCAGGAGAAAAAATTAGGGATTAAACCAGATTGCCCAAAAGTCATATTATTTTATCTACCTCAGTATAATCTCCCTGTCAGTTGTAGCTGACATTATACATTGAATAACTGCTTTCTATTTAGATATATAAATCTGGATACCACTCTGAGACTCTGTATTCTGATTTGAATCTGGCTTAAACTTCCTCTTTTTATTTTTGTCTGTTAAAAGGCCACAGTTTCAAAGAAGCTGGTTATTGACCTTATACTTGGTGTGCAATTAAAATAAAGCATGTGCTTCTGTGTTTGGAAACTGGGTTTGGATCAACAGTTTCACTAGTCGTATACAACTGCATGAGCCGTAATGATGTGGTAAATATGCTTACGTGTGTGTGTGTGTGTGTATGCACATTCACCGTCCACTTTATTAGGAACGCCTGTACATTGATGCAGTTATTTAATCATCCAATCATGTGGCAGCAGTGCAATGCAAAAATCACGCAGATACAGGTCAAGAGCTGTCAAGGCTCACCGAAACTGGACAGTTGAAGATTAGAAGAAAAAAAATCCTGTGGTCTTTTGCCAGTCCAGTGTCGGTGAGCCTGTGCCCACAGTAGCCTCAGATTCCTATTCTTGGCTGACAGGAGTGAAACCTGATGTGGTATTCTGCTGTTGTAGCTCATCCACCTCAAGCTTAGGTGTGGTATGCGTTCTGAGTTGCTTTTCTGCTCACCACAGTTGTAAAGAGTGGTTTATTGAGTTACTACAGACTTCCTGTCAGCTCAAACCAGCCTGGTCATTCTCCTCTGATCTCTCTCATCAACAAGGTGTTTCAGGCTGCAAAGCCTCTGATCACAGGATGTTCTTTGTTTTTCGCACGCTTCTGTGTAAACTCCAGAGTGTGTTGTGTGTGAAATTCCCAGGAGATCAGCAATTTATGAAATCAAATCAACCCAACTGGCACAAACCTCCATGCCATGATCAGAGTCACGGAGGTCACACTTTTTCTTCAATGTGATGTTTTTATTCAATGTGATGAACATTAACTGAAAGCTCTCGACCTGTATCTCCATGATTTTGTTATATTGCTGCCACGTGATGGGCTGATTAGATAACTGTAAATAAAGTGGACAGTTTTATTTATATATATATTTATTGTTATTTAGATATTTTCAATATCTGTGTATACACATCTGGCGATGTGTAAAAAGAAAACTGGTTGCATGAATGTTTCACACTTTCCCATTTTAGTATTTGTTGTCAGTGGTTGGCTACCATGCTTTCTTAATTCTCCACCACAACTCTTTAATTTAAAAGGCTTAAATTTGAGTGTATAATTTGTCTTGGAATATATTGAATCATATATCAATCTTTTATAAGTGAATGCAAGTTATTTCAATGTATATTATTTCATCTGCATATTTAAAACACTTAAAATTGTTATACCTTACCCCATAGATCTGAAAGGCAGAAATCTGTTGTGCACACACATTTTTCACATATGCATTTCAAGTATATGTTAGCAGTGTTTTAATTTAAGAGGCTTTATACTTTTATAAACTCGAACAAATCTAATATTCTCCATTACAAACTGTGAATTTTTAATTATGCCAGTGTGTAGGTCTAAATGTTTTTAAAAAATTTCAGAGACAAATGCTTGCCGTATTGTCGGGAGCTTGAATGATTGAATCCCGATGAAGCCATCTTTGCCCGGGAGCCAAGGGAGCCAAAAAAAAAAAAAATGGTCGTACTCTCTATCCTTTGTCAGTCACAGTGACACTGGGCAGTCATAGGCATCTATGAACTCATATATGCAGAAGAGGGTAGATAGCACTTTCCTTTGAGTGCGCTACCCTTTGACATAGCATGAGCAGCAGTTCGAAAAGATGCGGTTGGCTGGCTTCAGGTGTCTCGGAGGAAGTACATGATAGCTTTCACCCTCCCTGGTTGGTAGCTGTTGTATGATAGGGGAGAACTGGCTGGTGTGTGGGAATTGGCAGGTGTCCAAATTGGGGCGAAAATGGGGGGGGGGGGGATTCTGGGGCATACATTTTGCCTTTTTGTAGGCAACTGTAAAAGAATCCTTGTGTACTGATAAGATATGCAGACCATGTAGTATTTTAGTTAGTCAGTTAATCTTGGTATTGACATTTTTTTTATTTCATTTAATACCAAGGCGTAGGGAGTTCTGCTTTAATAATTTATGTATTTTAATGTGTTGCGTGATGTCTTGTTTGAGCATTCAAAAGGGGCTGGGTGATTGACCATATTAAGTTACATGTTGGGCAATATGAAAGTTTATTGGGTTAAATCAAGCACATTATTTTTTGCTTTTTGGTTCAGATTCACTGAGCAGTGTTTAACTTGGATTTTGATTCATTCCTTATCCTTCGTTCACAGCCTTTACTTTTCCCATCTGCAGCAAAACACTGCCTGCTGTCTATATGGTATAATGTCTGTTTGGCCATCTAACTATGGATTTCTTCATTATTTTATTGGTCTTCCAATCCTAAACCTATTTTAGGGCTTTATTACTAATTAAGTCACTTGTGGGTTTAAAAAGGGGTTTTGCTTTGGTAGATCTTGAGATATTTGGTGAACATTTCTCTGGTCCTGTCTTTCTCTCTCCTCTTATTGAATTTTCCTTACCTAAACTTTTCCCCTTCTTTCTCTTTCCTTTCTCATCATCCTCCATACACTGTGTCCATGCAGGTGGTGAGCCAGCGCTTTCCCCAGAACAGCATCGGTGCCGTTGGCAGTGCCATGTTCCTGCGCTTCATCAACCCTGCCATAGTCTCTCCATACGAGGCTGGCATCTTGGATAAGAAGCCTCCTCCTCGGATTGAGCGGGGCCTCAAACTCATGTCTAAGGTAAGGCATTTAGCCAGGTGTATGTGTTGCTGTGTGGTCATGCCTTATCAAAATGATTACTTATGACCGTTTCTCTTTTCTCAAAGATTCTCCAGAGTATTGCCAATCATGTTCTTTTTACCAAGGAAGAGCATATGAGGCCATTTAATGATTTTGTGAAAAACAACTTTGAGGCAGCAAGGAGGTATGTGTGTGGGGAATTTTGTACCATAAAAGATGGCACAGTCACTGTTCACCTGCCAATATCTTTATTATTGAAGTCACATTAAAATCTATAAACCTATGCTTTTTATAAAAACATGCGTTTGGAGGCTTCATTAAATTAATTTAAGAATGGTGAGGGCACACATTGAATTGGGCAAACCTGAGTTAGTTTTGAATGCGTGACAGTGACAGAATGTAATGTTCTAACATGCAGATGCAGGCTAATATGCACGTGCAGTACAAGTTTACCAGGGGAGGAGGTTGGTGTGCAGGCCTTGGGACTTTTCCAATTTACATACAATCAGGTCCATAAGTATTTGGGCAGTGACACAATTTTCTTAATTTTGCCTCTGTACACCACCATAATGGATTTGAAATGAAGCAATCAAGATGTGATTGAAGTCTTAATTCAAGGCTTTAATTCAAGGGGTTTAACAAAAATATTAATAGTTTAGGAATTACAGCTATTTTTACATAGTACCTCCATTTTCACAGGCTCAAAATTAATTGGACAATTTACTGCGAAGCAGTTTCATGGCCAGGTGTGGTATGTTTCCTCGTTATTTAATGGAAAATTAAGGAGATAAAAGGTCTGGAGTTGATTCCAAGTGTTGATTCCAGGTGTTTCTTCACAACTTCTAGCCAAGTCAAGAACACTCTGGAGGAGGTAGGCATATCATTGTCAAAGTCTACAGTCAAGAGGTGCCTTCATGAATGTAAATACAGGCGGTTTACCTCAAGATTCAAACCACTGGTAACACCCAAGAACAGAAAGGCAGGATTAGACTTTGCGCTTAAAAAAAAAAAAAAAAAAGCCTGACCAGTTCTCATGCAAGATTGTGTACCAGAATGATGGGAAGAGAAGAGTATGGAGAAGGAAAGGAAGGGCTCATGACCCAAAGCATACCACATCATCTGCTAAACACTTTGGAGGTCAGTCACCTGACCTAAACCCAATTGAACATGTTTTTCACTTACTGAAGACAAAACTGAAGGCAGAAATGCCCACAAACTAGCAGCAACTGAAGGTGGCTGCAATAAAGGCCTGGCAAAGCATCTCACGGGAGATAAGTCAGCATTTGGTGATGACTTCATGGGTTCCAGACTTCAGGCAGTCATTGACTGCAAAGGAATCACAAATATTCGGATTATTATAATAGAATATATCCTAATCATAAATGTGGAAGTATTAAAAATAATCCTAATATTTATGACTGTTAGTTTGTCTAGTTACTTTTGAGCCTGTGAAAATGGAGGGACTATGTAAAAAAAAAAAAAAAAAATGGCTGTAATTCCTAAACGGTTAATGCAATATTTTTTGTTAAATTCCTTGAATTAAAGCTGAAAGTCTACACTTCAAGCACATCTTGCTTCATTTCAAATCCATTGTTGTGGTGTCCAGAGACAAAATTACAAAAAATATGTCACTGTCTAATCACTTACGGACCTGACTGTATTCATACAACCTGAATTTCTTGATGAGATTAAAAGTATATTCATGGTTTGATGTCTGTTGCATGATTTTATGAAACAGCCTATATATAACAACATACATTATATGGTCTTCACATTGAGTGTTGGGTGACTTCCAATGTACTGTTCATAACCTGTAGTTGCTTATTCCTTACTTTTGCAGATTTTTCCTGGATATAGCATCTGATTCCCCTCCTAGTGATTCAGTCAATCATAGCTTGTCCTTCATCAGTGATGGTAATGTGCTCGCCCTGCACCGTCTACTCTGGAACAACCAGGAGAGGATTGGGCAGTATTTATCCAGCAACAGGTATGTTAACACGCTAGACGAGAAAAAAATTTTAAAGTTAACATGTGAAGGTTCAAAAGGATGATTGAGGAAAGAATTGCATTTTCCATGCATCACATGTAGTCGATGAGCCCAGTCAACCAAAATTATCACACACTTGGATAAATAATTAGATTTAGGCATAAATATAGACTTATTCTGCTGTTTGATGAAATTTTGTTTAAGCTGAATATGCATAGAACAGGTCCTGACTGACCGACTGCATTTAAGGTTATTTGATTTCTCTCAAGTCTCTTGGCCTCAGACTTTCTTCCAGTTCTTTGGTATTATCTCTATTCCTCTTCCCTTAAATGACTATGCCCTTTACTCAGTATAGCCTGCTTGCATTTCTGCTTTTTGGTAATGAAACCTTTGCTATGTTTTTGCTGTAGTCAAGGCAGAAGTGTAAACAGACGTACTAGTATTTTGTGGTTATTTTTAATAATATTCTGTAATATTAAGTAATATGAAAAATCTGTTTGTCCATCATTGTAGTTGTTTGCAAGCATAACATTTAATAGTTTGTGTTCAGTGTTGAAGTTGTCTCTCAGAATGATTGATTAATATTTTTATTAATGATTAATTCTTATTCACCATGACACGGATACACTCAATCTGATGACTTGTGTTTGGCAGGGACCACAAGGCTGTTGGTAGAAGACCCTTTGATAAAATGGCTACACTCCTGGCGTATCTTGGCCCCCCTGAGCACAAACCTGTAGCAGACACTCACTGGTCCAGTCTCAACCTCACCAGTTCCAAATTTGAGGAGTTTATGACCAGGTAATTCCCTGCTAGCTCTGTGGCCACTTCTGCTTTCACACTAGCCATTCCCCCCCCCCCCCCCAATGTCCAGCACACATTTTATGTATAATTGTACGTGAAGCAGCCGTAATGCAGGCAGGTGGAATGCAACCAGTTTGAAAAAGCACTTTCGCCCAGTTAACACCCGGCCCCCACCCCACCGTGGACCATGTACAAAAGCTGTACGAGGCTTTTGTACGAAACATGTACGAAGCTTTCCAGAAAAGCTTCGAGTTACACTGTGGGCTTTATCACCTGACCATACATTATATCTTTGTTGTTAATAAAGATAAAGAGATAAGATTGATACACTAGGTGCTTAGCTGGTACAATCGGAAGGCAGAAGTTGTGGCAATGTTGTTATAGGTACAGGGTGAGTGTCATGTGAGATGCCTTTTTTCACATCAGCACAAAATGTGCTGTGGCTTCTTCTGTAGAGGAAAACACCTGATGTGAAATCAGGCTAAGAATACTAAGGAATTTAAGACTCAGCATGCATTAAGGTTTAATTCTGAAGGTCATGTACCAGCTCTAGACCTGAAAGCCTTTCTACTTGCACATTTTCTCCTTGAATATAAAAGGAAATTAGCTAGGTCAAGTTTATGATTTAAGATGCAAATTAATGTAAAGTTCTTTAATGCAAAGTCGTATGTGTGTTTATACACACACAAACGCAGTGTGTTTATACCTTTAGTCATTTCCTTAATTGTAGCATCTGTTGCAAGTGTTGCTACTGTAGTACATTTACATTTACATTTATGGCATTTGGCAGACGCCCTTATCCAGAGCGACTTACAATAGTGCTTTGAAGTCTATCAAAAATACATTCTGATATTGGCTCACTAGGTCACAAACTAGGAATACCTAGTGGAGAGACTTGTTCTCTGCCATTAAAACCTAGTAGCAACTCTGATTCCACTTTTTGTCACGCTTGTGATTCTCTTCTCCCCAAAAAATTATACCACTGAGACTGATGGTGTTTTATTTCTGTTAAATGGGTTAGTGTCTGTAGTACTCGGAAAATGGGATAAATTTAAGGTACCTCGTTAACTATGTTACAGTCTTTTGTCGTTTAATTTTGTTTGATATTTGTTAGATAGAAACCTGGCCATTAAATCCAACTGTCAAGTGAAAGTGTAGTCATAAAAACCTGCTCGTTATTCACAGGCACCAGGTCCATGAAAAAGAAGAATTCAAGGCTCTGAAGACACTTAATATCTTTTACCAGGCAGGAACATCTAAGAATGGCAACCCCGTCTTCTATTACATTGCTCGAAGGTAAGATTTTTAGGCTTGTAACGCTGTAGATTGATCTATAATAAAACCGTTGCGAAACACTTGAGACATCAGACTTCTTTGATGATAAGGCTGTGTTTGAGTTGTAGTTTCATCTCTGCACCTAATAATAGTTTAAAGTGTGTGTGTGTGTGTGTGTGTGTGTGTGTGTGTGTGTGTGTGTGTGTGTGTGTGTATATATATATATATATATACACACACA
>CM075016.1:12268586-12314417 GCA_037576675.1 Pangasius sanitwongsei | reverse complement strand
AAAAATGTTAGAATTGTGTCGATGTCCCAATATTTATGGACCTGACTGTGTGTGTGTGTGTGTGTGTGTGTGTGTGTATATATATATATATATATAATAAAATACACAATGTGGAGAGACTTGTTCTCTGCCATTAAAACCCAGACTAGCAGGAAAGCTAGCATTGTGCTTAATAGCTCAAGCAAACTTGCAATAATAGCTACAGGTAGCTACAGGTATAATGCCTGTTGACTTGGTAAATTAGTGTTTTATGTGTAAATTTATGTCGAGGCAGATGGCCTGTCTCATATCGGCTTCTACAAACGCAACTCTTGAACAATTAGGCAAGGGGTTTATTTGTATTTTTGTTTGCCCTGATTTATTTATACAGTACTAAAGAAACTCTTTAAAGATTTTTAAAACATTTTGGAAAATCAAAGTTGTTTAGCCATTTAGCAATCTATCCAAAATGTGGTATATTAAATTGCCAAATATATCTACTAATTAATGGAAACACCCAGTTAAATGACTTACTTGTATCATAACTACCACTCTTAAGTTTGTGACTGATTATGGCCTATAAAATTTCTAGCTCACTAGTAACATGTATGTCATGTTTATTTGTAGACTGCACGCTGTAATTTGGACTATGCATGCCACTTAGCAGAGGATTCGCATCCGTGCATGTTTGATAGTAAATTATGTTGGGTTTCACTAATATGTTGGAATCATTGGCAGGAGTCTATAGCAACACTGAGGTTTGTGCTTGGGTCAGTTTAGACTCCTGGAATTTTGCAAGCTGTAATATAGCCTTTATTATAATGTAGCCACATGTCAGAGAGGGGAAAAACAAGGTGCTATATACATTCAGTTTCACCGGTCATTCAAATGTTGTTATATTTTTGGTCTCTGCACACTTGCTTTGAGATCCTGTGAGATCAGGAAATTCGTAAGCTCTGCACTTGATGACAGTCTTCCTCTCAGGTTTTTTTTTTTTTTTTTTTTTGAGATCTTAAAGATTTAAAGATAATATACCATATAATGTATTTTCTTTAATCTTAAACCTTGATTATTCATATTCACATAAATGCACTCGAATTAGAAACACTGTACATTTGCAATAGCACCTTTGTCCCCAGTTTCAAAACCATTTCTTTGTCATTTTGTTTGTAATTACTGGTAAATGTCTACAGCAAATGACTTTCCAAGATGTACACAGACCAGCAGGAGTGTGCTTTGCACTCAAAGTTTCTCAAGTGTGTTGCGCAACACTGATACTAGCTCATCAGTGCAGTATGTACACACAGCTTTTTATCCAAACAGCCATCTAAAAGCCATTTAAAGCTAAATATCATCCATTAAGCACTGGGTTTGTTGCTCATTACTAATAGACTTACTGAATCGATCATGCTTGCAATTCCCACACTTTTTGTGGACACATGAAATTGTGTGATCACATTATTAAAATTATCTTCATATTTTATTATGAATTAGCACATTAATTTTGACGGTCCTAACATGTGTTATATGTATATAAATATAATATAAAGGCTAGCTGTTAATCCTAGCCTCCTTGTAAAGTATGAATGTTTTGACTATATTACACTATATTATAATATAACACCTATTCATACTTTGTAGAAAACCATTTTGTACTTGCTACTGTAAAGTAATAATGTTTTAATGAAAAACAAAACTAAGATTCTCTTAAAAAAAAAATTTATAAAAAGCTTGAGTATAGCTGAAGATTTTTTTTTGTCAGGGGAAGATTGGCGCCTCGTCAGCAAACGCAGCTCAGCTCTTATAGGATCATTACCTAGTGCTAAATGCCTGTGTGATCTTTATAATACTGTGGGGCATTTGGAAAGCTCTCACTGGAGTGCCTTCATTTAGTAGAAGCACCAAGAGAAAATGACTGGACAGTGTTATATAACTGAGTGAAGTCCCACCTTGGCACTGGATTTTTAAGACTGCTGAGTCTTATCAGTCACATCTGTTTCGAGATGGAGCAAGCACAGCACATGCAGCAATCATTTATAAAGGCATCTGTTTAGTGATTTGTTTCCATGATAGACTTTATTTCCCATTTTGGTCAAGTGTCTCTTGCTACCTTGGTCTTAGAATGACGTAATGATTAATGTTTAATGGTATTTTGCATATAGGTGACTGCAGTATGTGGATTCCTGGCATGTCATGTATAACCTTGAAAGTGTTATCCTATATGAAAATCACATTAGACTGCATTCCAAATGTTTGAATTTTATACTGTTTCTATGGACGAGCATAATACAGGAGAGATCATTTTTCCACACTATCGGTTTAAGTCATTTGTATGCATTTCTACTAGTTTGTCAAGATAACTGTGCATGACAGACATACTGCATAAAGTATAGTGGTCAATTTGTTTGAAGCAGACAAGAGAGTATATGTGTGGTGGCTAGGGAAACCCCTTCACCTGGTGACATTTTCTCCTATAAATAGTTCTGAGACCTACAGCCTTTCCTGAACTGTTTTTCTTTTGCATGCATCTCAACCGCATTTTGAAGTCTGGTTACCCCCAAAGGTCAAAAAGGAGAGAAGTGCATTAAAGATTCCTATCTCACTGCAGAGAAAGGAAACTTTTAATGCAGTTTTCCCCCTTTTTGACATTTGGGGGTCTCCAGTTTGAGAGTCAGTATCTGTTTGCAACTCGACTACAGCACGTAGCTATCCAACAACTTGATCAAAGTCTTACATTAACTGCGTGAGGAAATCACACTTAGCTGGCAAGGCTCTAGACACTTTTAGGCAGATTGACTGTTTTTTTTTTTACCACTGCATTTGTTGTTGTTTTTTTTTTTTTTTTAATTGTTGCAGGAAGATAGCCTAGGCACGGCAAACATTTCCACATAGTTTTGGTGACACATATTTATGGTTTCTTCAAGTTGAGGTGTCAAAGTATGTTATAAGCAGAAACCCCTATTTTGGTCAAAAAAAAAAAAATTACTAATTTTCAGCTGTTTCCCAGAATTCAGCCACAGCAACAAAGGGTTTTCCCCAGACCAACACACACATACTGTAGAGAATACCATAGAGTCAAGAACTGTGTAGTTAAAAGCCAAGAAGACAAGAAACTCCTTTCAACATTCCTTGTACATCCATAAAGGTGTGGCTTTGTTTTAATTCCAGAACAATTGCAAGTTCTCTCTCCATGTTAATTCCAGCTTGATGCAAAATCAGAAGGTACTGAGGATGATTGCTGTGCCCAAAAGGTTTAATGCGACAGCATGAGGTTTGCAAGGATGGATTTGGATGCTTGTGCTGCGAGCTCTGCCAGGCAATGCCTTTTTGGTGCTCCGTGTGCGGATTGTTGTGCTTGTCTGGGTTGAGAGACTGTATGGGGTGGACGTGAGAAGTCCCACACCCTTGGTCAGTGCCTGCTCAGATGCCCAAGAGGAATTATCAGTACTCCAGTTATAAGGAAGGTTGAGCAATGCTGATTTGGACAGATATCCTGAAGTGACAGCATGCACATGTTGTTGATGACTGGAATCACGAGTGTCAGCACCCAACGGAGGTTCAGTGTATGAAGCCGAGTGCCGGGTTCTGGTGGTGGACAAGTGGGCTTCCCCACACGTAGGCCTTATGTAGCAAGGGCAGCCCAGCACTTTTGCTGGGGTCTGCTGTACCCAGATTAGTAGATGCGTGATGTTTTCCTCATCCTCGCAGGCCCAGGGGTTATCCCCAAGTGTAAGGAGTTGCAAAGCTTCCAGTCGATTGAACACACCCTCACTCACTGAAGCAAAGCGATTAGCATGCAGGTAGAATCGGGACAGCCTGGGAAGACGGTCCAGTGAGCCAGGAAGAATCTGTAGCAGAAAGTTGTGGGAGAGGTCCACCATCTCCACATTGTAGGGCATGTTGGTTGGCACAGTCCAGAACTTGTTGTGGCTTAGGTTGAGTGCTCGCAGACTGGGTAGTGTGTTGTTAATGAAGACCACACGCTCTAACTGGTTGTTTGACAAGTCTAAGGACTGCAGATTCCATTGGTAAGCAGTGTCGTTTTTCTCGAGGTGGCGAATGCGGTTAGCCGACGCGTGGATATCCCACAGTGCCCGCGGCAGGCCAGCCGGAAGGTGGTTGAGAGGGTTGTGGGAGATATCCAGAGTTCTTAGGTGGGCAAAGTGGCTGAGAGCTCCATCTAGGTCTTGTAGCCGGTTGTGCGACAAGTTGAGGAAATGAATGTTGTGCTGGAGGCTGTTGGGTAGCAGTACGAGACCTCGGGCAGAGCAGTCCACCACTCGATGGCCCCTGCCACAGGAACACATCGGGGGACAGATAGCCAGCACAGACACAGCACATAGCATCAGGAGCAGCAGGCAAGCCAGCATAGATGCAGACATTGTGTGAGCTGTCCTATAAAATAAGATGATTTAATTATAGAACATCAAAAAGGATAGATAGATAGAATTATAGGACTACTGATTTATGTTTTTGCATATGGTATACTGCAAATTAGTTATTTACCAGTTTTGTATGTTTGAAGGCCGAGAGAGGTTGTGAACAAAGCTAAAATATGTATCTTTGGCTTACCACAGTTTGTTACTTCCTGAGCTGTAATTGTGCTTCATGTATCAGATGATTCAGTGTATAATGTTTAGTAGCTTAACATTGGAGTAGAGTGTGATGCACATTAACTATTTTTGTTTATTCTCCATTCTGTCCTCTTTTGATTGCACCCCTTCTTGTGGTCTTAGGGATGCGCATGAGCTGACGAGATCTATTGTCTGGTTCAACACCGTGTCCAGCTTTCTGCCTTGTAGCAAAGTTATGTAATCTGTAAAACCTGTCCTTAGACTTGTTAGGATTAGATTTGTTTTACGAGGCGAGGGGGTGGAATTCCTTCCTTTACAGGTGACATATTTGTGCTCCTCTGTAGAGAAAATTTATAATGTCTCTCGGTAAGTTAGACCTAAATTCATCCAAAAATTCAAAACAAACACTTGCTAGAGACTCGTAGTTGAACTGGCTTGCTCCATGTTAATTCTAGCTGCACATGTTTAATCATGTAGATGTTCAAATATTGTATTACATATATGTAACCCTGAGAAACTAGTAATGTCCTAATATGGCTCTTGATTGACTGAGTAATTTGGTATAGGTTTAAACATGGATGAGCTGTATAAAATGTTTATCCTTGAATATCAAGCAAAGCTAGTCTCATGTTAATATAGAGCACAGCTAGGGAAAAATCCAGGATATTCCTGTAAGGTCCTGTCGGGCTATTTGTGTAGGCTGTGGCTGCTGTTTGGCAGAGTGAGAGGTAAGGGAACAGAGCACCTCAGTGCTCTCTTCTGCTCGAGCTGTGGTTGGAGTTTGAGTCCCTGCCAGAAGCTACTCTCCCTTGCTGCTGTTTCTGCTGCAGTGAGCGGTTAGCATTTAGCCTGGTTACCAGCGTCTCCGTCCTGTCCTTTTTTCTTGTTAGCTGCCATCTAGGGACAGTGAAAATTTACAGTCCCGATCACACTATACGCCAGTCTGGCATTCTAGAAGTTTCTTATCTTCTCTGCCTGTTAATGATCAGCCAGAATGTGTGATGTGATGTATATAGGTGAATACACTGCTGTTTTTTATTTGAATCTTTGCCGGAAGATTGTTATTTTAATCAAAGAGCAAAAGTGCAGGACTATACTGGATATAGGCTAGAAATATTTTAAACAAAGACAGCTTACTTATTCAATATAAAGGCATTTGCTTTGTGTATGTCAACCCTGAATTTATTAAATATTGAAAATGCCTCACCTTATCCTTTCCGTCAATTTTCCGTCATTCCTCTTCCTTTCTTTTCCGCACGCCAGCCTCTTCTTCCTAGCTCTCCTCTTATCTAGAGCAGCAGAGGATAATTTCAGTCACTGGCTTTTTCTTTTTTCTGTTACTCTGCATGGCAGGTTAGTCCTTTCTCACCCACATTCAGTCTCTATTTCTCTGTCTCTCACTCTTCTGTGCTTTCTATATTACCCCCTCCATCAGGCTCATTTCTTCCCCTCCCCTTTTCCCTTCTCAGCTGCACTAAGCATTAACGAGTTAATAGGTGGTTCTTCTCTCTCACCCATGTCTGTGCCCGGGCTCCCCTCCTGGCATGGCAGTGCTGTGGTGGTGAGCAAGCCTCTGATGGCTTAAACCCCAAATGCTGCAAGCTGCTCATCCCAGCAGCATCTGAGCTCATGGTAGGTGGCGAAATGAGGAGTGAGCAGAAGGAGGGAGGTGGGAAAGACAGTGGAGAAATGCAGCATAGAGACAGCCCCGGCTCCTGCTGACAAGGTTTGGGGGGGTCGGGGGTGGGGGTGGGGGTTGGGGTTGTTTAGGGAGAGATGGGACTGCTGACTCCAAACCTTTTATAATCACAACCAGTGCACTCAATGAAATCGTCTCTCTTTCCCCTCATCTCTCTTGCTTTCTCTTTACACACACACAGACATGCTGGCAGTCTCCAATATAAACATGTGTACTGTGTTTTTGTACACACCAGCACATACTAATACACTAACCTTGACTGTGACTTGACTGCACCTGTTTTTTTTTTTTGTTTGTTTTTTTTTCTTTTTTTCCTCCTCCAGTTTAGTTCAGTTTAGGCAGGATGACATTGTTGACTCATTAGGTGTCAACTGTGTGCTTGTTATGAAGGCCCTGTAATGGTGACACTCAGAATTTCACTCTTGGTTCCTTTGTGGTAATTATTTCACATTTAAAAAAAAAAAAATTTCTGGAGAATCCTGAAGTCTGTTTGAAAATATCACATAAATTACCCTACACTAATTTATTTATTTATTTATTTATTTATTTATTTTGACAGTTTTGGAGTATGAAAAGTGAAATCTTATGCAAGTACCCTTAATGCAAGATTTCTGATGTTCCCCTCTCATTTGGAAACTGTCAGTAAAATATCTACTCAGAGGTGAAACACCAGTCTCTGTGGGTCCCCTGGCTCTGTAAATGGGAGAAGGAAAAAAAAAATCCTGAGCTCAGAGTCCTGTTTGTGCGGAGATTTATGCATGTTCTACCTGTGTCCATGAAGTTTTCCTCCGGGTTCTGTAGATTCCTTACACTGTCCAAAAACGGGTACATGGATTAGCTATGTTAAAATTGCCCCTAGGTGTGGATGTGTGTGTGAATGTCTGTGCATTGTTCTCTGCTATGAATTAGCATCCCATTCTCCCGCTTTGTGCCCAGTGATAGACTACAGTTCCAAGAATGAATGAAGGAATAATGCGGACCACTAATATCCAACCTTGTAGGACAGGTAGGCAGCTCTCTGTACTTGCTGATTATGTTGCCTGTCAATTCAAATAGCTCCCCCACTTGCACTTTAGTGTTCAGACATCCTGGTCTGGGCATGCCCATGTTTTGGGGAAGTGGTTTGGACAGACTACTGAAAGGCAGGGCTCAATTTAGTGAAAATGACTAATTATACCTTTAATCAGCACAGTAATTTTATAGAGATATATAGTAGCAGTATATATGCCAGAATATAAGGTTCAGTATAAAGGTGCCTCATGGTAATATCTGATCCTGGGTTCAAAATTCACTGCTGATCCAACATGCATGCCTATCAGATTTCATCAGGAAGTGAATGGTAGTGTAGTTTTGCATTTTATTAAATCAACACAAATAATGTACGAGTGAATTCTTGCTTTTAAAATATGTTTGATCAGTGCTTCATATTTATAAGAGTAGTTTGTGTATATATAATGTGTGTATTGTAAAGGCCTGGGCTTAGTAGATGCAAGAACAAAGTACAATAAAATAATCATCATTTGTACATAGTACATAGTGAGATCAAGATCATTGCAAACATGCATGCCCATTAATCTTTATTTATGAAACTCTGCATATTCATCTAGTGTATATATAATCACAGTTGTGGAACATGTCATTCTCCAGTCTTTCCAATGCACAGGATTATGCTAAGATGCCATTTCAGCTCATTTCAGTACTTACTATAAACTTTCTATTTCAGCATGACATAACCACAACAGTACATTTCCACAGTACATCTGCAGCCTATCGATGCACCAATGAGGCTTCAAATGACAGTGGAGAAAATGAGCAATACCAGCAGAAGTGTGAAATCCTGCATAGCAACTTGAACTAGTCCTGTGAATACTAATCTGAACAAATCTTTAACATGATGTTACCAGTAATGGTGCACAGCAACACAATGGAATAACACTGACTTTTGTTATACAATCATAGGCTGTTTGTAACAGTGTTTATTGTGTACCTCAAATCTATGCTGTTACTGTTACTGCCTTTTGGTAAATTCAATAAGTTTAGCATTAGTCGAGATTACATAACTTGAAACATTTGTTTAAGCCGACTTGGTACATTAAACACACGCACACATGAAGCGCACACATGAAGCACACACATTTTTTAAACAAGTATTAAAACCAAATATCAAATAGTCTTATGATTTCTGGGTGATATATAATAAAATATGTTTTGTTTTGTTTTTTTGGTTTTTTTTTTTTTTGTTTTTGGTTTTTTAAACCTGCACTGTATGGGCATTAACTGTGCATCACGCAAATGACTTGAATGTCACCATTTTAACCTCAACAATAATGGCTCTTCCACCACCACTGGCTCAAATGGCACTTTAGGTTAGATTGTAGTTATTGCATAGGAAGAAAGAGGCTTTATCACATATTCAAGTACAATGCATTTAAATTCTTTTCTTTGCATATACTACCTTGAGAGGATTTGAACTCATAGCTTTCTGCTCAGTAGGCCGGAACTTTAACCACTGACACTGAGACTGAGACAGTAACAAGCAATTTCTGAGTAAATTACAGCCGTGTTGCACGCTACAGTGTTCAGTTCCTTTTTGAGCACAAATGCAGCATGTCAAAGTTTGTCTACTTTTTTTTTTTTTCTTTTCTTCTTTTTTTTAAATGGTCTGTCTGCTTAATAAACAGTTCCTAAAGCGTTGAAAGAAAACCGAAAATGAATGCACTCTGGCGTTTTCACCTGCTGGCCACTGACCCACCACTGGGTTTGTGCTCAAAAAGGAGCTGACCACTGTAGCATGCAACACTGCTGTAATTTACTCAGAAATGGCTTCTTACTGTCTCAGTCTCTTGCTCTCAACTCATTCTGGTTTTATGTGCAGTGTCAGCTTCCCCCAGAATAAGAGTAAATCACATCCTACAAAGTCACATTCTCTCTTGTTTTAAAGGGAGTATTTTAATGCTCCAGTGCTATTTATTAATAGTGTCCCCAAATCACACATTTTGAGATTTTCTTGTTTTTTTTTAACCTACCAAAATCCTTTGAATGAAAATTAACTTAATAGCTGAAACAGTGAATATTTGCTTTAAAGAGACTTTGCTAATGACTTTACTACTGTTAAGTGATTTTTCCTCTTTGGGGGAACTAATTGACAAAGCTAGACTCTTGGAGACTTTTTTTCCCCTTTCGTGCTGTGTACAAATGTTTCTTTTATGCAAGGCATTTCTTTTAAAAGCATACGGAGTGCTATCTTTTCAATAATAGCTTGTGTTTGCTGATGGTTTTTCAACGTTTCTAAGATGATGGTGGTGGTGGTGGTGGCGGAGAAGGGATATGTATAGCATCTGATAGTGAGGTGGATTCAGTATTCTTGTCCAGAGAAAGATTAAGATTCACATCTTCAAATGGAGTTGGAGTGGCACTGTTTGTTTCTGCAGGTGGAGGTGGAATGATCTCATCAAGTTTATGTGTTGTTTGGATATTCTCATTGTTTTCAGCAGCTGGAGGAACGCTCACAGTTTCGGGGATGTTGGAGTCTGGAGAGACCTCAGAAGGTGGACTGTTTGCTTCATGTGTCTGAATTTGGTCAGGTGTTGCTATTCCATGTAGTGGTTGGACATCACTTTTCCCAAATGTACTGCTTGCTTGAGTGTCCTCAAGGGGGACCTCCTCATCCATCGGGCTCAACATAGAGAGCCGCTTGGAAAGCCGCTGGGGAAGGAATGAGTGGAGGGAAATTCTTTTGGACTCCCGATTATGGAATGGTCCATCCTCATTGATGGGCGGTAGGTTAGGTTGGATATCAGCGTCAATGAATGGTGAAGGGCCAGCCCAGTCAGGATTCTCCATCTGCTTTTTCTTTCTTTGACGATTTCTTACCAAAACCACAACAAATGCTACTAACATAAGAAACAGAATACTACCAATCAAGGAGGCTACTATATGTCCTGGATGCCTTTTATTATTGTTTTTGTTGGTGACTTTTGGTATAGTACTTTGGCTGTTGTCTGTTTGAGTGGTGAGGGTGGTTTCACTATTAAGGGTGGGACGTGTTCTCTCTCTAATAATGTCTTTTGTGGTTATTTCATATGTTGCATTCGTATCCATGGTATCAGTAGTACCAGTTGTACCAACCTCTGTGTTAACAGTTGGACTAAGACCAGTGGAAAAGCCAGTGGTAGTCGATGTGTTGAGTGAGTAGGTGGTTGTGTCATTTCCGTCTTCATTGCTAATGTCCAGAGTGACCTTTGAATCAGTGATATTCAGTATTGGGGATTGTGTGCTTTTCCTTTCTTGGGTAAGTGTAGGCCATTTAGTAGTCAGTGTTTCTGTAGTCTGTACTTCTACTCGTGATTGATTTGTAATAACTTCTGGAGTTTTTTGGAAATGAGTAGTAATATCAGTCTGTGGCTTGAAGGATTCTTTCTCTACAGATCTAGTAGTTTTTTTTCCTTGAGTGTGTCTATAGCGATCTTTACTAGTGGATTTAAAATTATGTAATGTTTGATGGTCATCTCTGGTGGCAGTTGTAATTCGGTCAGTCTTTTTTTGTGTTAATTTTGTCAAGAAAGGCAAGGAGGACGGATGTGAAGAGGACCTTCTTTCTCCTGTAGAGACCGTCATTGCGTGGGTTAGATACTCAGCATCACTCCTACTTGTAACATGCTGGTGCTCTGAGGTTTGTGGGGGCGATTTTGAAGGTAAGACATTTTTGCCTTCCTTAGTGGTGTACTCATTCTGGTTTTTTAGAAAGAAAGAAGTTGGTTCATCACCCCTTGTGGTTGTTTCATGATCTTTAGAGGTACCTTTATGCAGCCATGTGCTGCTTGGGCTATGGGTAGTTTCACCATTTGGTTTCAAAGGAGGTTTGTTGTTTTTTGGAGAGAAAATGGTGGGTTCATCTCCCCTCATGGTTGTTTCATGATCTTTAGAGGTACCTTTATGCAGCCTGGTGCTGCTTGGGCTATGGGTAGTTTCACCATTTGGTTTCAAAGGAGGTTTGTTGTTTTTTGGAGAGAAAATGGTGGGTTCATCTCCCCTTATGGTTGTTTCATGATCTTTAGAGGTACCTGTATGCAGCCTGGTGCTGCTTGGGCTATGGGTTGTCTCACCATTTGGCTTCAAAGCAAGTTCAAAGGTTTTTGGAGAGAAAATGGTGGGCTCATCACCCCTTATGGTTGTTTCATGATGTTTAGAAGTATCTTCATGCTGCCAGGTGCTGCTTGGCATAAGGGTTGTCTCACCAGTTAGTTTCCATGGAAGTACCAGAAACAGTGCACAAGTACTGAGAATGTATTTCATGATGTCCTCTTCATGGATGATGCCTGTAAGCTACCAGCAAAGGTTTGTTAATAATCTGTGATACTCTAATGTGATACAGTTATCCTATTAGAACTAAATGCAGTTAGAACCAGCTATAACCAATTACTAGTAGCATAAATACAGGCCCTTTTTTGCTGTTTTCTGTTTTTTGATGTTCTCTATATCAGGTGTTGTGCCTACACTTGGCTTATCAGTGTTCACTGGCTGTGTCTTCAAACACTGTCTTCGGTTGCCCCAAGACATGCTTGGTGTCTAAAGTTTCCTACTTTGGGTTTTCTTTGGAAAGACTAGCTTGATGTAGCTAACAAGTACTGGAAGCTTATATCTACCACTTTTATTTTGAGCAAACCTGCATAAATGACAAACCTGACCCAGACAATGTCAAGTACCCTTAAACAAACTTGTTTGAAACTGACTGGCACTGATCTATCTAAAAAAGTGGACAAATGTTTGTTGAAATATATTGAAAAATGGCATCAAACATAAGTTTTAATAACTTTATTACCATTGTCTGGTAAATTACAGTAGGCTATAATATTATGGTGAATAAATGAACCAGAACCACCATTTAAATTCAGTTCTTATTGTTGGAGTGTTTTGAAGTGTTTCCCAGCAAACTGGGAAATATTAGTGCATTGCTTTTTGAAGAGGCACTGTGGACAGGGCAGTGCCATTCAGGGAAGAAGATTCTAGCAACTTAGTATAATTTCTTTATTGGGAGATCCTAGAAAACTGCCCAAATTGTCATTAAGATCCCCAGGTACTACATACAGAACAGGTATAGGAAGTGAGACAATTGTATATCAGGCAAATTCTTCACCAGCATATCACAAGAAAAGAGACATGCTATGTAGTACAGTTTCTATTTAAGAATATTTTAGGCAATCTATTTAATATGTGCTTTAAATATTTACAATTTAAGTTAAAGTAAACTGTATAAATTTATAGTAAATATTTTATTAAACATAGGAACATCTCGCTTTCATGAAACTTTATAGGAAGTGCTAGCATGTTGCTGTTGCATGATTGTGACATTTCCCCCTGTTAAGTTTACCCAATATAACAACTTATATCACAGCACGGTTGAATGTTTGAATCTGATTCATAAGTAGGGGGTCATGAATTTTTGTATACCAGCATGGCTCAGATAGTATTTGCGGAACATGAAAGAAAAGGTTAATGCACTTAAATGCACTCATTCTAATACATTATCATTTCTATAGTAGCAGCTTATGCACAGAGACTTGTACGGTGGATGCTCCACATAATCTACGACTAATAATAAACATAAATAAAAAACCATGTTTAATAAAGTCAAACGTATAATCATTGACTTGATGATGTTTCTCAGGAGACATTTATTCAGCATTTCTGGAAGGCGTCTCGGTTGTAAGTGCTTTGTAACGGTCAACAGTTTCCACAGCTAAATAAGTAATTAATAAATGCAGCACTGTAATCATTGGCAAATCGCTGTGGTGTAAGTGGAATAACACACTCCAGACTGTGCTGTCACATGAAAATAATGCACGCCGGGGGTGCACGTCGTGTCGCTATATGTTGGTATGGTTTGTCGTGTGTTAAAGTGGGGTACGGTTAGTTGAGTTGTTCCTTAAAAAATAATCGAGGCAAAATGTGGTCTCTTATTCACTTACGACAAATAAATGTCTCTGACTAATATTTTTATCATTGTAAATTTTAAACCAAAGGAATGCAGTTCTGCATGTTGTGTAGAGGTGTTAAGCAGGTGGATAAATACATTTGTAACTACCATCCTTCACCAAACGGAAGAAAAGTATACCATCTGCATGGACTATTACTGTAAGTTATTGTTCTGTTGTCCTGTTTTGATGATGTAGGTAATTAGAGAGCAATCTATACATTACTGTACAGTGCATTTAGGTTTTAGAGTTCCCAGTGACTACCACATTATAGGCATGACATAATGTGCATACATGAGAATGATGCTGTACTGAAATTCTGTTATAATTAAGTACATACTGCTTAAGGACAATTAATATAATACGTGATTATAAAGCTAACCACCAAACTAATAAACAAATAAAAATGACAAATAAACCTTTCCAGTGGCATCTTTTTGTCATAATTCTAATACACAGACATATCATCATCATCATCATCATCAATTGTTACTTACCAGGTTAACATACAATTTACTACTGAAGTCTAGATGTTCTTCTGCACAAAGGATTCAATTATCAAATCTGAAAATCAGCTATTTTAACAAGATTACGCTATATACATGTTACATGTTCTCTAGTCCACCGCACCTTGTTTCAAGTCTTGGTAAAACACGATGGCTTGAAGTTTGCTGAATGAGGAACTTGCACATATTTCACTGACAGGAAATGAGAGCTGTGAAACCACTTTTTTTTTTTTTTTTTTTTTCGCTTGTTCTCCCACTGTTTTATTCTGACTAAACTCTCACTGGTAGTGCAGTACAGATACGAAGGAAGTTTTCAAAAATATTTTATAGAAAAGCATGTTGATTCAGAGTCAGAAATTTAATGTAAATTTAATTTAATCTAATGGCTGATAAAATGCTGCTAGTGGATTGTAAATAAAGCAGCAGTATGTAACCTCTGAAATTGGAAACCTCTCTGGTAAAAATGGCCTAGCAAGGCAAAACACATTCAAGTTTTTAAAACTCCCCTTGCATTAACCTGGTCTCATCTGTATTAAAAACATACTGTTTTGAGAATAAAAGCTACTTTAATTGTGATTATTAATATTACCTAGTCCCTGTGTGTGTGTATTACAATAGTATCAGCTCATCAGTGATTTGGGAAGATTCTGGTGCTTTAGAAGACCAGCATTTATAGCGTATACAACTAGCTTGTATACATATGGCATGTCAACCAGCATGTGCAAATACAGCACAAACACAAAAATCAGATTATTTTTATTTAGCGGTTTATTTTGCCATGCTTGATTACAAAAGAAATGAAAAGTATTTTAAAAACTTATCTGGTTCATATGAAGGTAAGGAGAAAGACTAGATATAGCAAAATCTGGGTGACTAATACACTTGTTTTTGCATAAACAGCAGTGTCTAAAACCAGAATTTCCATTTTTAAAAACTGAGCTACTAGATTACCTGATCAGCTTAGACAAACAGTATTATTAGCTTAGTTAAATCCACTAAAAGTCTGGTGAATTTAAATATAATATCATTTTAATTTTATTATTGTCTTGTATTAATTATCATCCATTACAGACATCTTACCTAACAGACAAAAAAATGCCAGGTTCAAGCCTTTGAAATTAAATGAGATACTGCAGGAGAGAAAAGAGAACAGGTAGGAAAAAAACGATTTAACAAAAAAACCTATATGGTTAAGTTGTGGATTGCATCTTTAAGATACTGCCTTTAGGTTAGCATTTATCACTGAAGGAGAAAGCATGTATAAGCTCACACCACCAAAGGCATGTCCTCCAGTTCCTTAGCAGGATCTATGCAGGAATCTCTGGATGTGGAGCTCTGCATGGTGGCCAGGACATTTTCCTCTTCTTTGTTTTTGGTGTTGCTTTGATGCAACATAGCCTCCTCTTCTTCTTCTTCCTGCACCGCTGCTTCATCTGCGTCGGTCCGTACTTCCTCTAGCAGGAGGTTGGTCTCGCATGGTCCTACAATGCCTTCCTCTGGTCGTTCAGTGCTCCAGTGACCTGAGCCTCTCAGATCCTTACTGCGGCTCGGGCGTCGGGCCTGGCACTGTCGCTTTAAAGTGATGACCTTACATGCCAGCACCAAGACCGATATTAGTAGGGCGAGCATGAGACTCCCAGATGATGCAACTACTATGAATGCTAGCTGAGGGTCAAGGAAGCAACCCTCTGAACCCCCCGTAGGTGACATGCTAGCTGGAGCATTAGTGATGAAGGTGGTCTTGAGAAATGATGTAGTATTCTCCATACCTGCTTAGAAACTAGAACAAGAAAAACCTATTTCAGTTGAAGAATAAACAAGATATTAGTGCTTACAGGTAATTACCTGTCATGGAGTGCCAGAATGAAAAAGACATACCACAAATATAACCAGACAGATCTTCTCAGGGAGACAAACTTTTGTGCTGTTTCTAGTTGAAAGATAATACATGACTGGTAAATATTATGAACGTTGTAATTTATTCAACTTTATTTCACTTCAGCCATAAATGTTTGTGTTAGTTCAGTTTTAGGTTTTATAGCTTCCTTGTGTCCTTCTTCCTTGCTCCTTATTTGGTTGTTCACTATCAGTAGAGAAAGCTAATAACAACAAATCTGTTTTTCATTGTTGTATATAAAGGTCATGCTACAGTATACATTATACCTTAAATATTACATAATTGCGCTGTGGTTAAAAGAAAAATTACATGTCTGCATTCTATGGCACACAGTTATCACAGTTATGAAATATAATACAAATGTTAAGAGATATTGAGTACATACCTACGCAAAGCTTGGGTTGCACAGGTTATTGAAGTTGACGGATGAACGGATGCCTAAGCCAGTGTAAACGGCCCAAGATGCAAATACAGTCACTTCCTGTCCCCGTCTAGTAGAGTTATTTAGAGGGGTCTTTGAATTTAGATGTCTTAGAGCTATGAGACAAAGTAGAGCATAAACGACTAGACACAAAATAGATACTTGGTCTGAAACACACATCTTTAGAATCTCTTTGTTTCTTTATTTCATTAGGTTTTATAATTAGGAAGACATGTTGAAGATTTGGGCAGAGTACACAAATCCAGTTTGAGTAAAAACACATTTGTGGATTGCTATTGTGTCTGTGGCTATTTAGCATTTATACTGAATTCACCAAGAGGGTTTTTGGTTTAGAATGTGATGAATTTAACTATTCAATATTTCAAGTGATTTTCTTTTAAAACAAGACCTATAACCTCTTCCTTTCTATTACCTTCATTTAGGTTCAAAACAGGGCAGATCAATGGTGACCTTCTAATCTACCATGTACTGCTCACACTCAAACCCTACTATGCTAAACACTATGAGATAGTTGTGGACCTCACCCATGTTGGCCCCAGCAACCGCTTCAAGACTGACTTCCTCTCCAAGTGGTTTGTTGTATTTCCAAACTTTGCCTATGAGAATGTGGCTGCTGTCTTTATCTATAACTGCAACACCTGGGTGCGGGAATACACCAAATACCATGAGCGGCTGCTAACTGGTCTAAAAGGCAGTAAGAAGCTCTTGTTTATTGACTCGCCTGGCCGTCTTGCTGAATATGTGGAACCTGACCAGCAGAAGCTTCCTGCTTCAACCCTGGCCCTGGAGGAGGACCTCAAAGTTTTCCATAATGCTCTTAAGCTTGCTCACAAAGACACAAAAGTCTCCATTAAGGTATTCTGAGAGATAAGGCTCCACTAAAGAAACTGACCAAATGCTTGTTATTAAGTAAAACTGTTTTAGTGGGATGTCCCTGTATTAAAGATCTCTTTTCAACTTTTTTACCCAGGTTGGCTCCACAGCTGTACAAGTCACCTCAGCTGAGCGTACCCGTGTTCTGGGCCAGTCAGTCTTCCTCAATGATATCTACTATGCCTCTGAAATTGAAGAGATCTGCCTTGTTGATGAAAACCAGTTCACACTGACTATTGCCAACCAAGGCACACCCCTCACTTTTATGCACCAGGAATGTGATGCCATAGTGCAGTCCATCATCCATATCCGTACACGCTGGGAGCTCTCTCAGCCTGACTCCATCCCCCAACACACCAAAATCAGGCCTAAAGATGTGCCTGGAACCTTGCTCAACATTGCCCTCCTCAACTTAGGCAGTTCTGACCCCAGCCTGAGGTAAAATGCACAAATAATATGGCCGCTTCCTTTCGCTAGTTTTACAGGCATGGATAAACTGTTCCATGCATCTCAGTTCTTACAGTAACAGTGCTCCTTTTTACTCGCCAGCTTCTTTCTTTGTTGCTTTGAGCTCATTAGAAATGCTAATGCGGGTGTTGTGTGTCTTTAGTTCAGCTGGCAGGCACTTGAACTTGCCATTGACAAGACAATGAAAAAAAGACTTACTTGAGAGCCAAGAACATGCAAAATCTTGTACATCAGTTGTGTTGATAAATATTCAGAGGTTGTTAGTCCTGTCTCTTTCTTATCTTACAGAATAGGTAAAAAAAAAAAAAAAAAATCCCCTCATGGAGAGTTATCTAACCATAATACCCATGTTGTGGATACGTGACATTATATTATTTTGGTGCCATCCACAGGTCAGCAGCATACAACCTTCTGTGTGCCTTAACCTGCACCTTCAACCTCAAGATTGAAGGTCAGCTCCTGGAAACATCTGGCTTATGCATCCCGGCCAACAACACCCTTTTTATTGTGTCCATCAGTAAGACTTTAGCTGCCAATGAACCCCACCTCACCCTGGAGTTTCTGGAAGAATGCATCAGTGGTTTCAGCAAGTCAAGTCAGTGCTACACGGACACACTCTTCATATCTGTACGCCAGTGAAAAATTAAGTGTATCAGATTGAGTTAATTAATCCTCCTTTTCCGTGTCTGCTGGTGTTGCAGGTATTGAACTGAAGCACCTGTGTCTGGAATACATGACTCCTTGGTTGCGCAACCTGGTGCGCTTCTGTAAGCACAATGATGATGCCAAGCGGCAACGTGTAACTGCTATTCTGGATAAGCTGATCACCATGACCATCAATGAGAAACAGATGTATCCATCAATTCAGGCTAAGATCTGGGGCAGCCTGGGCCAGGTGGGTTTGCCCTTGTGCACTGGCACAAACTTTGTTTCACCTTCTACAGAAGTTCTACAGAATATCTAAACATGGCTTCTTAAAACTTGCATCACTTACACAAGTGCCCTAAACCCAACTTGTGTTTTTTTGTTTATAGATATCAGACCTGCTAGATGTTGTGCTGGATAGTTTCATAAAGACCAGCGCTACTGGCGGCCTGGGATCAATCAAAGCTGAAGTAATGGCTGATACAGCTGTAGCTCTGGCATCTGGAAATGTTAAATTGGTTTCAAGCAAGGTAAGCTTTCAGTGCCAGTTTTAGATAAACAATTCTAGACATTCATGTGTAGATCATGTGCTGTTAAATGTTTTTGTTTAGTAGTGTGTCATAAGTAAGGAATAAAACATGACAAGGCTTGGAAACAAATAACTGATCACTGATTATTGAGTGTTAATTATTTTCCTGTAACAGCACATCCCAAAGTGTTTCATTTTTTATAGATTTGTTTAATGTTTTAAATCTATGAGACATTCATTCTCTGAGGAGATATCAGAAAGCACAAACTCCCCTCTCCTGAATGCTTAACCATGGCAAAGCACTGACACTGGAGACTCCTTCCATAGTTCATGATTTTATATTATCCTTTGTTAAATAATAGCACTTTTCTCATCTGTTTATTACCCACTGTACAAAACCCTGTGAACAAACTTTATTATAGAAACAATAACATATTAGAAGGAGCACGTAAACAACCCTGTAGCTTGAATTATTTGTCACTAATCAACACCTTACCAATCAGATTTAAGAATTCACTGGCAGTGTGGTGTAAAATGAGACCATGCTGTTAGTCAAGACACTGTTTTGGGTCATTATCTTTGATTGCTAACAGCCATTATTAATTATTTCCAGACATTAACTATTTTCCAGTGCTGCTCATGCTACTTTAGCAACGTTACTGATCAAAAATCAAACAGTAAAATTATAATTATGAAGCTCGTATACCTTAAGAGCCTTGTTCGTTACTATAAATTACACATTTTCATCATTCTTAAAGGATCTACGAAATCTCTTTTTCTCACAGGAATAATAAATTTCATCATAGCGGCACCCTACAGAGCCTCTCTAAAATAGTGGATGAATTAGTTTGAAGGTTCTTTGCCTTTTGTGCTCTAGAAACATTTCACTGATCTTGTCCGAGCTTGCTCTGCTACTCCATTATCTTGAGGTATTGTGTACAAATGCCAACCCTTGATTCGTAGATGCACTTTCTTGCGCACACACAGTAGTAAGCTAGCAAGACACACTGTCCTATTATATGAATAACTGTTAGTTATTACAGTGAATGGATCATTGTTAATGCGGCATAGTACAAAGCTGGCCCGTCTGAGTTAAATTCCACTAACCTCGAGTGCCTTGGGCATTGTGGTCCTTGAACGAAGCAGCAAAAGCATTAGGAGCTGTCTTTGTGTTTACTTATCTCCATTTGTCATAGCTATATTTTTAAGCTCATAGCTGCACTGAGTGGGTGCTGAGCACTGTTTGGCTAGCATGTGCCAGCCACTGCTGATGTCACTACATGCCAGTCTGAGAGTACAAGGGCAGGCTTTGTCCAGTCATTGCATCTGCCTTCTCTCTGCCTCACACAACATCAGACTCAGAGGTCAAACACAGACCCAAACATGACCTTATTGAGGAGGTCATAAGCCTCTGGAGAGTAATGTTTAGGTACATGACACAGAGATGATGACAAAAATGACATTGTTTTAGAATATTTTACAGGCTAAACATACTAGTTTGTATGATTTTAAAAACGCTGGACCTTGAAAACTACTACAATGACACAATTGCTTGATCTTTGTATCAAACATTGGTAATTAAATCTTAAGCTGGTTTTAGACTGTGCAATTTCAGCAGTCTTAGCAGATTGTCACACTCTTGGATGATAATCTTGACTGAACTTTAGAACGGATTGTGCAATAACATGGTGAGCATGTCGCATTATGCTTTCTAAGATCGCTAATCTTAACTCATGACCAAAGAATTCATTTACAAAAATGTCATGAAAGACACAAGTCTGCTTTTGGTTGACCTCACCACTAAGTTGTTTAATACCTAGCTTAAAGTTTCTCCTTTCTTCTGTGCTTCAAAGGTGATCGGCCGAATGTGCAAGATAATTGACAAGACGTGCCTGTCTCCGACTCCTACTCTGGAGCAGCACCTGATGTGGGATGATATCGCCATCCTGGCGCGCTACATGCTCATGCTCTCCTTTAATAACTCTCTGGACGTGGCGGCCCACTTGCCTTACCTCTTCCACGTGGTCACTCTGCTGGTGGCTACAGGACCCCTGTCCCTCAGAGCCTCCACCCATGGCCTGGTCATTAACATCATCCACTCGCTGTGTACCTGTTCCCAGCTCAACTTCAGCGGTGAGGACGCACATGCACACACGCGTTCACATTCATACATGCATGTGTACACTGTTATACATTCTGTGTAGCACTGTTTGTAACCAATTCCTGGGCCTTGTGTAAATGCTGTTTGTTTGAGCACCTATCTCACTTCATGAAAATGCATTTTCAGTACAAGCCCCTTGAGGTCTCCTTTACCTAGGGGCCCTATATTTCCAATGCAGTTTCATCTCTGCCATCATGTCATAATTCTCCTTCTGTCCTCTGCAGAGGAGACTAAACAGGTGCTGCGACTGAGTCTCACTGAATTCTCCTTGCCCAAGTTCTACCTGCTGTTTGGCATCAGTAAGGTCAAATCAGCAGCGGTCATAGCGTTTCGCTCCAGCTACAGAGATCGCTCGTTCTCTCCAGGGTCTTATGAGAGGGAGACTTTTGCCCTGTCCTCCCTAGAGACAGTCACTGAAGCCCTGCTGGAAATTATGGAGGTTTGTCTATATGTGTGTGTAACTTATGCTCTTTCCTGTTCTTAGTAATGTTTTCCTTCTACATGTTGTTTGCCACAGTGGAAACGTTAAAGGTACATTTTTGACAATTTGTTCAATGCTGAACTTACTCTTGTGTCTTTCTTAGGCTTGTATGAGGGACATTCCTGGATGCAAGTGGTTAGACCAGTGGACAGAGTTAGCTCAGAAGTGCGTAAATAAAAGTGTATATTTAATTGCTCCTGTAAATGTTACTTTCTCCTGCAATACGGAATGCTACGTGTTCTTATTGATTGTTGTATTATGTGTCTTTGGTTAGATTTGCTTTCCAGTATAACCCGTCTCTGCAGCCACGGGCGCTGGTGGTGTTTGGCTGCATCAGTAAACGTGTAACTCATGGTCAGATCAAACAGATCATCCGGATTCTCAGCAAGGCCAGTCCTCTGCTCAGCATTGACCGGGTGAGTGCTTTCCCCTTGTCCCACATTCTTAGCTCCATCTACTTACTACTTTACTGTTTACCTTCATAATCTGAAACATGGTAAAAGGTCCCTTTGGTCTTCAGAACTGAAGGAAAAATTCACCCTGAACCCACTTGCATATCAGTCTTTGTAGTTAACATGTGATCCTCAGTTGTGCAAAAGATTGTGATGATGAAATTTTGTGATGAAATTCTGAGATGACTTTTTTTCAGTCTAAACTTCTTTCAGCATTTTGGTTTCTGTTTCCTATATTACACTCAATGCCGCTTGACTACCTGCTGGTAGTGGTGCAGTGGCATTTAGCTCTTGCTTCGTCTCTACCTAAAGAGAGTGATGCAGCAGTGCTTTAGTCCTTTTGTCTGTCCAGCTCGCTCACCTTCTCATCTGTACACTCTGCTCAAACAGATCAGGTTGCAAAGCTTCATCTTTCATGCTAATCCCTTAGTCAACGGTGTCATGTTTATCATCTTGCACAATGCTAATTAACTGAGCTGAGTCTCTGCCATAACTCGTCACAACTGCATTGTATAGTGGCATTGCATTCTGGGACTTTAAGTACAGTGGTTTTTGTCTCCACTACACCTATGTTCTCATTAAAGTTACATTGAATGTGGCTAGAAAATGGTGGCTGAGAAAAGAAGCTTTTTTTTTTTAATTTTTGGAGATGCAGGGAAGATTGTTGAATTTTTTTTCTCCTATGAAACACTATCAGTAACACTGTCCCCTTGTGATGTCAGCGTGGTACACAACCACTAACTCCTCCCAGGAATAATGAAAATACAGCATTAACCAACAAATTAGCACCAGAACCACTAAACACATCACAAATGGTTCAGTATAAACATGTTTCCGGGTAGAGTTTTCCTTTAAGGACTTACGGTGTGTTTGAATGATTCCTCAGTGCTGGATTTTTTTTTTTAGGTTTATGACTACAATAGTGAGGTAGTATTCCTTACTGATTTTAGCTAGTTTTAACTAGTTGCTAGTACAAAGAGGTGGTGTTTTTGTTCTTTCTTTCTTTTACATCAAATGTATTTTACTTTATTTCATACTCGTACAATAATTTGGAAAACTTCGTCTAAATATTGCTGAGTCACTTGCTGTCATTCTTTAGACAAACTTGCACTTTAATAATGGTCACTCTTTAGCTCGGTCACTGCTGTGTAACTTGTTCTCCTTTCTTGGGGGAGATTAAAGAGGCTGTTTGTTTCTCAGTGAGTGTCAGATGCTTCCTATCTGCAGAATGCAGTGTGCTGTTGAGACTGCTGTAGAGCCATTTACTGTATCTCTAGCTGCTGGTGCTATGCTTCACTGGCCAGCCAGATTAATGCTCTTCCTCTGCAGGGGCTGGAGAGCTGCTTAAAGGGGCCAGATAATTACAACAGTCAGGTTCTCATTGAAGCCACTGTCATCGCTCTCACCAAGCTACAACCCCTCCTCAGTCAGGTACTGTGGTGCTTTAAGTTGCTGTTATTGCTGGAGATAAAATACATATTGTCACATTTTTTGTGTGTCTGTGCTTGTACTAAGAGTTCACAGAATTGACAAAATATTAGTCAAATTATAGCTGAGTTTGCTGAAACAATTACAATGTTAGTCAGTAGTGTTTTTTTTTTTTTTACTCTAAACAAGGGTAAAATTAAATGTATAGCAAATAGACAAAACATTAACCACTACAAAGCACATAATAGCTACATTGACATTTATCAGCTATATTACATTTATTGACATTTATCATATCTGAGGAACACTAATTTCATATAGAATCTGGAATGCTCTGAAGGTTAAAAGGTTTGGACAGTATTGTATGTCAGACTGCAGTGTGACTGAACATTTAAGTTGTGTATGCGTGCATGTGCGTGCGTGTGTGCGCGTGCGTGTGTGTGTTCAGGACTCTCCCATGCACAAGGCTCTGTTCTGGGTGGCAGTAGCAGTGCTGCAGCTGGATGAGGTAAATCTGTACTCAGCTGGAACTGCACTGCTGGAGCAGAACCTGCATACACTCGACAGCCTCCGGGTGTTTAATGACAAGGTATTAAACACAGAAGGAGAGACATGCGCACAGAGAGGCACACAAAATATGAACCATTTAGGTCTGCTTCTGTATACTAAAATATATATACACATTTGTGTAGCAAAACACTGAAACTTGACTTGAGTAAAGCTTTTAGTTCCGCTTAATGGATTTGATATGCTATAAGTCTTTTCTCTCTGTTTTATAGAGTCCTGAGGAGGTCTTTATGGAGATTCGGAAGCCTCTAGAATGGGATTGTAAACAAATGGACCATTTTGTTGGCCTTAACTTCAACTCCAACTTCAATTTTGCACTAGTGGGACATCTGCTCAAAGGTAAAGGATGACACAAGCAACATTAAGTTCACCCTCAGCAGGATTATTATATACATCTTCTGATGGTTGCTGTGCATTTAATTCTCATTATTCACTGTGCTATTGTACTTGCTGACTTGCATTTCTTTACACCAAGATGCTTTGTTATTTTCAAACAGGAACCGTACACTACATAGAGCTTAAATATTAAGATAGAAAGAGAAAGTGATATGTGTTCCATTGCATATGAAGTATATATTCTTTAAATGAATATATATTTTGGTTCTGCTCCCTGTTATCTGAAGGTTACAGACACCCATCCTCGACCACGGTGGCAAGAACCGTGCGTATCCTCCACACGCTCCTGGGTCTGGTGGGAAAACACCGCAACTGTGACAAATTTGAGGTGAACACTCAGAGTGTGGCCTACCTGGCAGGTGAGGGAAAAGAAAATAAACCCTCCCACTGTATTCACAATTTTTTCTGTCCTGTTTTTAATGTGTGGATATGACTCTTTCAGCTCTGCTCACGGTGTCCGAGGAGGTGCGCAGCCGCTGCAGTCTCAAACACAGGAAGTCTTTGCTTCTTTCAGATGTTACCATGGAGAACTTTCCTGTGGACACTTACTCAGTTTATCACCCTGAGCCTGGATGCAGGTGAGATCATCAACCAGTTTAACAGAAGTGTTACTTTTTATTGTTTTATTGTTAATAGTTTTAAATAGGACCAGGCAGCACTGAAAAGGATGTCATTTAACTGGAGTATAATTCTTCCACCTTTTCAAATGTTTTCAAATTGCTAGATGCCAATTATGATTTTATGTATGTTCTGTATAGCATTATTTCATAATCGCCTGTCCTCCTGTGTTATTTGAGCTGACCATGATTCATTTCCAGTTATTGGATTTGGTCTTATTGTCACATTGCAACAAATACAGTATTAATTAATATTATTATAAACTAACATTAAGGCAAACATCACTTCAAGCACCGGTAAAACCCGTGTTGTGGAGGTTTATTTACATCCTTCTTTTTGATTCTCACCATTTAAATGCTTGGATGACGATTTTTTTGTTTAAGTAATACTGAGCTCAGGGTAGGTGATAGGATAGGTGTTTCCAGTTACTGGCTGTTTTGAAGAATTTCTTGCAAGTGTCTAATGATCAGTGTGTCTGTAACAGATGACTCATTAACAGACAGTATTATTAGCTTAAACGTATAATAGTGGTATAAAGTGGACACTATAAGACCTATTGTTGTTAATCAGATATCACTTACCTTCCTTAGTTGGGAGAGATCCTCTGATTCAGCATTTACTTAAATATTTATTTATTTATTTATTTATTAGTTTTAAGCCTGTCTATTGTTTTGTCCTTTTGATGTGGCAGGCCACTAAAGGAGAGTCAGCCATGGACATCGCCCAAAGTATCAGAACGCTACTTGGCAGCGTATTATCCCACAATGGGGCAGACCAGCCCACGCACCCGCAAGTCCATGAGCGTCGATATGGGGCAGCCCTCACAGGCCAATGCCAAGAAGCTACTGGGTAACTATGCATACTACTGCCTTTTTTTTTTTTTTTGAGTTTCGAGTGTTTCCTGATACATAATAACTCTGGGATTACTGGATGTATACCAGTTTTTTTTTTCCGGCTGGTTTAATGTTTAGTTCATGGAGTGGTGAAGGATGAATGGTGAATGGATAGCTTGTCTGTTTAATTATTTATCCCCATCTTTAATAATCTCTAAATCTGACCTTCTTAGGCACCAGGAAGAGTTTTGACCATCTGATATCAGACTCCAAAGCACCAAAGAGACCAGAGATGGAGTCGGGCATCACCACTCCTCCGAAGATCAGGCGGGTGGCTGAGAATGACTATGACATTGGTAAGACTTTTGTAGAGCCTAGTGCAGCTGATCAGGGAACTGAGCATGACTGCACATAATAAATGAATGATGTGATCTTTAGATAATTTCTCTACCCAGTACATCTAGGTAGTAAGCTGAGTCAATTTTTATGATCTTATTTTTATTTTTTTAATTCATTTTTTATTTTATGATATAATGAGACCTAAATAATCAAGTAATATGAACCTAATTGATATATCTAAATTGAGGATTAGTTATATCTTTACGGAGTGAATGCAGTAGTTCAATGTTGCCCTGTCCCCCTTCAGAGACACAAAGAATAGCCAACTCCCATTTGCGCAAGGTCTCTGTGTCTGAGTCCAACGTGCTGCTGGATGAGGAGGTGCTCACTGACCCCAAGATCCAAATGCTGCTCCTTACTGTGCTGGTGAGAAACTCTGGCCAGGTCTACTTCCCTCTCTGCTCTCCACCTTTTCTGTCTGCTAGCATTTCATTCTTCTGCCATGATCACATGGACCAGGGTTTAAAACTTTTTAAAACTATAAAATAAATTCCACAGACCCCTCCTCAGCACTTCTTTTTGTTTTTTTTTTTTATTTTTATTTTTTATAAATAATCCATCTATTTAAATATAACTCATTGTTCAAATGTGTACAGTAACGTTTGTTGGAGCTTTTTTTTTTTTAATTTTTTTTTATAAAATAAATATATTCCTGACCTTAACCATAGGGTTAGGGTTAGGGTTAGGGTTAACCCTAGGCCCAAGTTGATATTATTTATAGGTTTACTTGTTTTTGAGTTATTGATGTTTGGATTAAACTCATTTAATTCAAGCAACCAGTCAAACAGGCTAATAACTATATATCTGATAATGGTGGAAGTATTATCTTTGAGAACCATGTATATAGACTAGTGCATTTTAAGAAGATTTGTTCATATTCTGATAGATGATTTGTCAAGTGCTCTTAAGCGCTGTGTTCTGTGCTATGTCATTTATATTGTAAGGTCTCTTTTCTGTTACAGGCCACACAAGTGAAGTACTCAACTGATGAGTTCCACCAGAGGATTCTGTACGAGTATCTGGCTGAAGCCAGTGTGGTCTTTCCAAAGGTGTTCCCAGTGGTGTGAGTGTCCCTTACCCATTTACATTACATTTACATTTTTTACCCATATGGCACAGCAAGTAGAGAGGTTGGCAGGCATGAAGGGACAGGACAGTTCACCTGCAGAGACTTTAATGAGCTTGGAAGCTGGTTGTGTTGGAGTTCCCATGAATGGAAATGTTTTAGTGTAGGCTCTCACATTAACGAGAGGTGGCATTGAGTACTTTGCAGCCTTTCATGCAGCATTCATGTGCTTGGCCTGACTGAGCTAGGTGCTTTGTATAATCTGTGGGTCTGTGGCTCGAGTGCTTGACAGTTTTCATTCTTGTCTGTTTAAAGGTACAGGATGACATAAAATAGCAGTTATTATAGCAACCACAGCTCTCTCTCGAGTCAAGCTTTTTTTCTGCTGTTCTTCCGTGAAGCCATCTGTTCCGAAAGATATAATAATCAGTAAAACAATCAGGAAATAATCAGTTTCTGAATGCTCTGTAGGAAATGTGATAGAATGAGCATATGCAGTTTATACAGAAAATGAGTAGACAAATGATAAATTCATTAGGTAGCCCATTGGAAAAGTGGAAGTTCCAGTGTGCTTGGCCAGTCGTGTGTTTTGGTCGACTGGAAACCTCATTGACTAGACTGGTAGCTAGTGTAAGGTAATGAAGTAGGGTGAGCTAATTTGCTGGTTAAGTGCAGTAATTCAGACTAAGAGAAGAGAGTTTATGAACTGCCTCAGAGGGGACAACAGTGTAGCCATAGTTCATCTTCTCCTAATAATCCTTTTGATGTAGTCCATTGTGTATTCGACCTAGACAAAAAGTTAAGTCATTGGCAAATGTTTAAGCAATGAGCTGTGGTACATCAGAGGTAAACATTTTACTGAGTTTGGAGTCTTTATTTTATCTTTACATGTTTAACTGTGTGGTGGTATATAGTTTGCTCAGTTTCCTCAGTGGTTCTACATTATGAAACGATCATCTGTAATCTGTGTACACTAAATGATCCACCTAGTAAATATTGTTCTACCATCAACCAGATCAATGTGTGTAGTGCAGCAGGTGGCGGGATATGTCGCACCGCGCCTGAAGTGTATATACACACACACAGTATTATACAGGCTCATTGTGGACTTTGTAAAAACATTTCTTTTCATTTTGTTTGTGTTTGTTGTTACTGCAACAGGCACAATCTGCTGGACTCCAAGATCAGTACGCTGCTGTCCATGTGCCAGGACCCCAACCTCCTGAACCCTGTCCACGGCATCGTCCAGAGCGTGGTCTACCACGAGGAGTCTCCCCCTCAGTACCAGCCCTCCTGTCTGCAGAGTAAAGAAAGACCTCGCACTTGACTTTATTCTTAATGTTCTCTTAATCTCAGGCCTTTTCTTTCTGTTTTTTGATAGAGTAAAAAAATTCATTTGAAAATTCAACTTTAAAAGTTTTACACTGTGGATATTAAATATTCATCTATGAATACATTGGGGGAAATGTATTTTTCTGTCTCTTAATTGAAAAAAGTCAGTGGATATCTAATAGTGGCTAAGTGGTATTTAGTTTTAAATTAAACTAATTTATTGGCTGTCTGGGTATACTGACTGCACCATTTTTATTCCCCCTCTGCTTTCTGCTCCCCCTCGTCTCTCTCTCCCATCTCTCTTTCTCTCTCATGTTCTGTCATTGTCCTGCTGCCATCGCCATCTCTTGAAGGCTTTGGTTTTAATGGACTTTGGAGGTTTGCCGGCCCCTTCTCTAAGGTATGATTAATCGTTCTTATATTTGCCATTAATTTCCCTAAAGAAGTTTAGGAAGGAAATTCAACCTGCTAAGCAATTATGGCTTTGAATAGTGTCTCCAGACTTTTCCCCCTCATTTATAGTTTTGCTGTAGGACATTTATGCCAGAAAAGGTTTGATTTGTTTATTGCTCAGAGAATCAATATCGCTACAGCCTTCACTTACAATAGAAGCATTCTGTGGCCTGCTGACATATAGGCAGCAGAGTCAATCTCTCCTGTTTAAATTGAAGTCAGACAGCAGATCCTTCAGTCTTTTGAGTGGCTTGGGATCAATTACTCCATCCATTTAGTTCAGTCCACAATGTGACCAACAAGTGTGTAGCACCTTCTGCAAAAGTGGCTTGTTTTCTTTCACTCTGCAGCAAACCCAAATCCCAGATTATGCTGAACTAGTGGTCAAGTTCCTGGATGCTCTGATTGATACCTACCTTCCGGGCATTGAAGAGGAAGGAGGCGAGGAGTCCCAGCGAACGCCAACCTCTCCATATCCACCCATCGTTCAGAGCCAGCTGAGCATCACTGCCAACCTCAATTTGTCCAACTCCATGACCTCGTTGGCGACCTCACAGCACTCACCAGGTCAGAAATTCTGCATGCATGCATGTATACAGGAGCAGGTGTATGCATGGTTAACTGTTTCTCTTAACGGCTGAGACGAGTGTCTTTAGGTGTGGATGCTGTTGTATTATGTTTGTTTGTGTTTGCTGCCTTTGCTACACTCCCACTCTAGACATTGTCATGAATTGCCACTAACCTGTCAGTGATGTTCACAATATCTCTCACAACGTTATGCAAAACAGCTGGTGTGTGTGTGTGTGTGTGTGAGCATTCTCATCAGTGCATTTAAATCAACATTAACCTCACTGCACTCTCTCTTCTTTATTTGGGACATGCTGTCAATTCAGAGGGCCCCATAGTTTATAGACGCTCCCCAACTTTGTCCCATGCCAGGACAGCAGAAGAGATGCCACCGAAAACCGCTGGTACAAGCCTAAACTATAGAGCTGTGGTGGGCAATTAATGTCCAGTTCTATAGTTTGCACACTTTGGTAACTGATTTAAGTGACTATCACTTATCTACATTTCTTTTTTTTCTTTTTTTTTTGGTGGTACAGATGTTTCAAAGTGGCCAGTTAAAAATGAGTCTCTAGAGTTATTCGTGTTTTAAAGTAGCAGTCAGTCACTTGTATTCCCCCAATATTTGATTTTACGCTCAATATGAATCCATCACAGATTGATTAGATTCTTATTGTTTAAACTACTTTTTTTTTTTTTTAAACAATTAAATCTAACACTAATTAATGTCCATGATTCAGACTGCTTAACATCACCAATCAGATCCACCTTTCATTGTTCATATAGGATCTTAAATGGCTGCTCATTCATTTTGGTTTTTCATTTCTGTTTCATTGCTTCTGTTTTGAGTTGTGAATATCACTCATGTCTGCCTTCTCTTCCACTCCTTTGTGTGTATGTGTGCATGCCTGTGTGAAGCCTCTCTGCCTTGCTCTAAGTCAGCTGTGTTCCCACCACACCTCGTCTTCCCAGGTATTCACCCTTTGCTGCTGTGCCACTTCCTTTTACCTTGCTGCCTATTTTGAAAAAGAAGTCAGAACTCGATGAAGGGAAGCTAATTTGTAATGATAGAATAACACAACCACTTCTTAATTTCCTATCTGTGTGTTGATTAGATCGCATGGCTGAAGAAAAATGTTGCATAATCTGACAGTGTTTTTTTGAATAGTGTTAAAAGATTGTCGTGTTTGTAGACTTCTGGGTTTGCACTTCCTCAGCAAGATCTGTTCATCATTGCAGAAGTCATGTCTTGCACCACCTTCTGGTCAATACTAGTATTTAATGTGGTTTAAAGCCAGACTACTTGAGTATGGACAAAAGTCATTAACAGGCTAACTAATTAATCAAAAAATAGAACTGAATTTAAAATTGACTATACAGTGAGTCAGAAAAGAAAAACGTGTTTGATTATATTATCTCAGTCTGTAGAATAAAGGAAAAAAAACCTTTATATTACTCCTTCATTTATTGCAAATAGGAGTTTTATTCGCTGAAGTGTGTTCTCAGAGCAGAGAATATCATTTTTGTTTTAGTTAGGCAACCAGTCAGTTTGTACTCTCAGATTTTAATAACTAAAACGCCTGTGCACTCATTTATCATTTACTGTCTTTTTTTATTCTTCAAATTCTCAGTTGCCCTGTTTTAAGATTTCAGCATGTCCAGCCATTTATCCACTTCCTGTCTTATTCGTGCACTCTTTTCTTATCTTCTTCCCGCTTATATGATAATGAGGGAAAATCCGTCTTTTTGCCAAATCCGTCTCGATTGGAATAGATTTCTCGCTGCTGACGCAGAGCAGGTATCAGTCTGTATCTACATAAACTCTAGTGCTTTATTAATGCTATTGAGGTTTTATTAAGCAGTGACTCACACTCTGCTCAACAGATTTTTGTGGATTCCATACTTCAGTGTGTGCACACGTATAAAGAAATCTGATACCTGCGAGAAATCAATTTTTCGTCAATAATAAGACCAACATATTTACAAGCACTCCAGTAATCTTATGTTTTGAGTACTAGTTGTAAACAGATGTGATTAATCAAAAAACATATTTCCTGGGAAAAAAAAAAAATGACTAAAAAATTGGACTTGGACTTTGGACTTCTGTAAGAAAGTATCTAGTGAGAACTACTCATGTATCTTAAATTTCAAAACAAGCAGTGGTGAAGTTCTGTGTAAATTATGAAATTTAAACTAAAGAAACTAAAAGTATTACATTATACAGAAGTTAAATGTCTCTGTGAAAGAACTATGCTTTGGTGGACCTTGTTTATATCTACTTATCCACAGTAATCATCCATCTTGTGTATTTACGCTGGATTATTTTTGTTTAACCTCTCCAACAGTCAGGTGTAATCCCAAGTGACTTCCTATTAATAAACATGCTCTCTGCATAGGGAATAACATAATGGGATTCTTGGGGCTATCTCTAGTGCACTATACTGTTCAAAGCATTTGGGATTCAACACCAAACACCTTTCTCTCTGTCTGGAATATCTGGTAGATGTTCTGGAAAACAAACAAAAACGATAAAAAAAATCTGGTTTTGACCAAAATAGAGTTTATCTGCCAGTAATATACTTTGACATCTTTGCTTTAAGAAAACATAAATATACTGTATTTTACCAAAATAACCTGGAAATGTATTTAATTAGGCGACTTTTTAAACCTTGCTATGGCTGCCTGCCTGAACAGCTCACATAATGATAATGAGTGTAATGAGCCAGCTTAACAAACACAGCTGTAAATGCAGTCAGACTGCCTAAAGAGGTCTTAAACCCGTGCTAGCTAAGTGGGATTGCCTCACAAAGTGTATGTCATGCATTGATCAAGTTGTTGGGTAGTTACATGCCATAGCACGTAAACGGACAGACTTTAAAATGCTAGAACTTCTGATTGAGATACATTCAAAAGGGAAACATTTCGGTTTAAGAAATCTTGTAGTTTTCAGAACTATATATAGTAGAAAATGTCAAAATATGACCAAGAAGCCTTTTCCTAGGTCACCACACACATGTAGAAATGCCTAAATGATTTTTGATAAAAAATTGAAAGTATCTCCGTACAGTTGTGCGTGTGCTGTTTGTGGGTTTTGAAGGCAGGTGCTTTGACCCGCTGTCTCTCTCCTGCAGGAATTGACAAGGAGAACGTGGAGCTGTCTCCCACCTCCAGCCTGTGCAGCAGCGGCAGAGCGCGTCACGGTTCAGCCAGCCAGGTGCAGAAACAGCGAAGCACTGGCAGCTTCAAACGCACCAGCATCAAGAAGATTGTCTGAGCACGCTCTGAGACCTGACTCGGCATTCAGGAGGCTGCATTAACCATCCTTCATAAACTGTTTCCGTTCCATGTTCTCCAGTCTAAGATGGTTCCTGAGTAAGAGAACTGCTTTAGTTTGACCTTAGTTTGGTGTGGAAGCCAGAAGACTAGCGTTTACCTGCGCGGGATGTTTGCATGAGCGGAGTGTGATCTCAGCACTGCTGTTTAGAATCAGTCAAGATGCTTTTACAGGTGCATGAAGAGAAAAAGTTGTAAACCTGCAGTTCATGTCCTTTTCCAGCCCACTGACTTTTCAGCTTCCACTCTGAAAGTCAGGGGAACAAGAAGGAACCCACGTGGTTATTAAGACAGTGTCTGCTAATTTAATCTTTAGTATCAGCAGAAGATTATACAGACTGTAGAACAAGTTTGCTCTAAAATGTTCTGAGATTTTGGGGCTATACATCTGAAGGCCTGTAATGGTGGGTGGAGTCTGAAAGACTATAAAACCAGTGGCAGACTTAAATAACCACTACAACACCTGACCAAATTGACTGTGGAGAACAAAGGCCTCAATGTCAGGATTTACCTGGGTCCATCTGTCCTGGACGATTCAATCCGCAGGTCCTCAGAGACCCTGTTATCAACAAGCTTGAAATCCGGACTGCGATCAGATGTCACTCTGATGACGAGCAGATATATATATGGAAACAATGTGTATGATGATGACAACGATGCTCACACATTTTGGGTTGTTGTTTTGTCCATTGTGTGCCTTTGTCAGGTCTACCAGCTGTGTATAGTTTGTAAGATAAGCTGAAGAAGGGGAAAACAGGTACTAATTATTGAGAAATGTTCTTCATGTTATACATATGTCCATACATTGCTGCACTGTTTAAAAAAAAAAAAAAAAAAAAAAAAAAAAATCATATCTTCAAATATATAGGTATCATTACTTGCTGCATTTACTGTACATATTTATTCTGTGAAGTTAGCTAACTCAATCAGTGAAGGTATCCCTTATAATCACCAATGTCTTTATAACCATCTGTCATTTAAATAATAATATTGACAAGAACAATAATATTGACGAGTGGTATATGGTTAAATTCCCATAATACTGAGCATAGCAAAATGACATTTGGGAGCAAAAGTAATTTCAAATGATTTTGCGAATATATGGTGATGTGTCTGTTTTTTGTTTGTGTGCTTAAAGGGCATAAGACAGAAAGAGATGGAGATGACATGGTGTGTGTGCTCTGCTGTTGGTACCCCTTCAGTCAGAAAGCATTTAACAAAGCAGTACAGAGCTCTCTGGACACTGCGAGCGAGTCATGGTGACATAGATTGCAATAAGGAGAGTAGGACATGTCTTATTCGTATGGCCTTTTTTCTTTTGCTTGTTACATATCATACATGATCATATGAAAGGCTTTCTTCTATATGTGCATACATGTCTGTCGTCCCCACATGAGGACAAATGTGCCATTTATTTACATTTTCAACTACAAATGCCACTACAGTGGAGAATCCACAATGCATTAAGCGGAAAGGTCAAGGCCTGAGGAGGTTTGCTGATTATGTGCAATATTCTCTAACATATATTCCTACAGCCCTTTCCCTGGTTTCCACTGTTTTTTTTGTTTTTTTAAAGAGGAAAAGGTGAAAATTATTTTGCAAATTTACCATTGTAGCTTTTTTTTTCCCTTCAAGGAGGTCTTTTCGTCTTGTTGACTGTTTTTAAAGGGAAATTTAACACTAAAAAGGGCACCTACCAAAAGCATTACCGAGTTCTTGTTTAAGAAAACCAAAGTTATTTGTTAATTGAGATTCGGTGGTCAGTTTATTCAACCACTATTCCCGTTTTCAACCACTCAACCTTGAACAAATGGCTTTAAATGGTTTGCTCATGTCATATGGGTGTTGTTCATTATTAATAACAGTGGCTCATGCTTTGCTTTTGAATTGGGACCAAACTTGTCTTGCAGTTATTTTCATCAGCTTTTTTTTTTTTTTTTTTTTTTTATAAATCTTTCTGTTTTCATTGTCTATACTTTATAACTTCAGTATTTTATGCTTCTTATGTGTTATACCAGTGTCAATATAAAACTGCAGTCATTTTAAAGGTGATACAGTATTACTCTTCTCAGTTGGTGATTTTGCAGTGTTGTCCTTTTTCTCTCACTTGGTTGACAGATTGGTAATATCAGTTGCAGGGTCACTTTTAACACATTAGAACATGTCAGTTCCACACAGAGGACTGACATGGGTAAGGATGCGTCAGCTTAACCCTGTCATATTCCCTCTCTGTCCCTCAAGTTCATTAATCCCAGACATCTATTTGATAGGACACAACTAAACTGAATTCTCAGGATCTACAGGAGTCTAATATCTAAAGCTATTGATGCAGGCATGATGGTTTTCTGCCTGCACAGCAGTTAATTCGTAGCATGCTTGCCCTTGAAATGTGTATGAACTATGACGTTAGCAAACGTCTTACTCATTTCCATCCCGATTTGTGGTTAAAGAACTCTGCGTACATTGAAAATAGGTAACAATGTGTATTTTATAATGCAAAACTGTGTTGGTCTGAAGCATTTACTGCATTTTAATTGCACCAAATCATCTGTAAACAGCACATTAGTCATCTGTAAATATTTTTGTGTAAAATTGGAAGTTATATGATTGTAAATAAAACATTGTATTGCTTTTTTGTAAAGCAGTTAGTTGCTGTACATGTATAACATGGCAATTTAATTATACCTGTGTTCATAATAAAAGTTGTCCACTACCCTGTCACAGTGATATCAAGTTAAGTGTATTAAGTGTGTTTTTTTTTTTTTTGTTTGTTTTTGTTTTTTCTTTGCTGGTTTGTATTTTCAATGTAATTATATAGGTTTGACAGTCTCCAAGTAAATAATACCAAAATAACTAGACGGTTTTTCTAAATGAACAATAATTCTAATGTTTTTCTTTATTCCTTGGTCTTTTTTCTGTAAAGTTATATTGTCAGGCAGTTAATTATGTTAACAGGCAGCTGTTTGTTTAAGAAAACCAGGCTGTAGAAGATGGCAGATTTAAGGAATAGAATCTACACACAAGTAAAATGTTTACCTATCGAGTAATTCATGGTGCACATATTCAATATTAATTTTCTATGCTACAGCTCCTTTGTCTGTATTTCCAGCTTGATTTTTTCATGGCATTCTCAAGTCTAAAGTAGGTTTTAAAAGTGTGTTTAACCTATTTGAAATTCAATACATTTTTCCCTATACTTTTCATAGAAAAAATTAGTTGTGTGCTGTTTGCGTCCTCAGGTAAGATTTGTGCAGGTCAGCAAAGGTAATTCAGTGTAGCACTAAAATTACACAAAGTTTGACATGAAAGAACGCTTCATTTAAAATTCATAAATACTGTCCTATCTGTATTTATATATATATATATATATATAAAAAAAAGAAACAGTAGCTATTAAAGGATAGTCGTATTGTGCTAAATTTCACATACATATGTCAAAATTCACAAACTTGATACTGTCTTTGGTATCCCTTAGGGAACCTGAGCAGTACTGACAGTCGTAAACAACTTATAATGTAATTTTCAAATAGAATTTTATTTTAAAATCAACTGATATTTTGCTTAGCTTTTAAACTTCTTCATGTATATTTTATGTACTGTTTATCACTACTACTACTACTACTACTACTTAATAATAAGTGGCTAGCGTTGCCGCCTCACAGCTCCAAGTTCTACATTTTAACCTGGTTCTCCAGTTTTCTCCCAACTTCCAGAAACATGTCAATAGATGGACTGGTGACTCTAAATTGTCCACAATTGTGAATGAGTGTGTGAGAGATTGGTTTCCCATTCAGTGTGTGTTCCTGCCCTGCACACAGTGTTCCTGAGATAGGCTCCAGGTCCACTGTGACCCTGACTAGGATAAAATGGTTACTGAAGATTGATGAGTAAATACTACTACTACTACTACTACTACTAATAATAATAATAATAATAATAATAATAATAATAATAATAATAATTAAAGCTGAAAGCAGCATTTTCGGGGGCCAAGCACCCAGACTCAGTGACCCACACATTCACGGACATGTGACAATTGTTACCTGAGCAATCACAGGAAAGCAGAGCCAAAACTTTAGGCAAAGATTCAAGAGTGATTTGTAGTTTCACTCATGATGTTTGTTTCGACCACAGACAGTGATGGAATTCTCTGACCATAGAAGGAAAGGTCTAGATGAACAAAAGGGGAGCAGGGTGGCATTGCTGCAGCATTGTTTAGACAGGTGTCACGATGATGTGAGCCAAATGTGGTGAAGATTGGACAAAATTTGGAGAAGAGGTAGCAAAAATGGCAGTTAGATGTAAGCATTTTTGGCATGTTATTTTAACTTTTGACCAGTAGGTGAACAAAATTTGTTGTATAGCCTCAGGTCATGGTCCTGAAGATGCCTACCAAGTTTTGTGTCAGTGCGCAAAGTCGTTGCTGAGAAACAGCCTCACTTCCTGTTTGGTGGCTTCGCCAACAGATTCATTGGCCCATTACGGGAAAACCCTTCGGACTATTCAAAATTCTTTTGATAACTTTTGTGAGGCTTACTCTGAAGATGATGTGTGCCATGTTGGTGATGACTGGAAGAAAAAATTTGTAGTAGGAGTAGCGAAAACCTGTTTGACAAAATCCAAGATGGCGGAAAATTTAATCAGGAGGAAATTGACCTCATAGGGTGCATTGAACTCATCTCGACCCAGGGAATCCGGGGATTTTACCCTTTTTTCTTTCTTTCTTTTTTTTTTTTTAATTTTGGCTTTTAAATTTTGGACACGGTTCAAAAATTATGACCATAAATGTACTTCCAAATTAGGCCTAAATTTGTGGCCCATTGGTGGCGCTAGAGAATTGGCAACACTTGGGCCAAATTTGGTCAGAATGTTCCTTAGACCCTCCCCAATCTGTGTGCCAAATTTCACAACTTTTTACCAGACAGTTCTGTGGGCTGCCATAGACACCCTAGCCAGAAGAAGAAGAAAAAACAGAATAACAATAGGGTGCCTATGCACCTTTGGTGCTTGGCCACCTAATCATCATCATCGCAATTTATTTTATTATTATTATTATTATTATTATTATTATTATCATCATCATAGTAATTTATTTTATTATTATTATCATCATCATCACTCATCGTGATAGCAGCTTAGACGGTAAGTTAGGAACCAAGTTACGCGAGATCTTACTGAGTCGCAGGGAAAAGCGCGGTTATCGCGAGATTTGAACAGCTGATCCGGCTCTGTTTAGCGTGCTTTCGGTCGGTCAACACGTGGGGAGGAGAGAAAGAACCAGAGACGGCAGCAGGGACGCGTTTGGATGGTGTTGGGCCCGGAGTAGCGGATTAGTAACCGAGCTTCATCACTTCATCACGACTGTGCGCTTCACAGTGGCGGCGGGAAGGACACACAAACACGGTGAGATGGAGCTGAGCGCCGGTGCAGGACCTAGAGGCCGGACTGTGTGCTCGCTAATTCGGGACAGTGATTGTTAGCTGGTTAGCTAACCTGCTAGCTAGTGTCTTTATAGTGGCTCAGCGTTGCCCTCTATTTAGCTAGCGGTGTGGCTATCCCCAAAATGTGGCGTTGACCATGTTCCTGGCTTTCTTTCTTTTCCTCACCTGCTATTTTAGACTTATCATTAGCATTTGCAATAATGTGCCGTTTATAAACTAAATGTGCACTCTTACATAACTAAGTATGGCTTTCTAAGAGGACTTTATCTGAGTCTTGATTAATTTTATGTACCACAATTTAACAAAAATATGCTTTCACGTGTAGATAATTAGCCAGCTAGTCTTAGACTTATGAATAATAATAATAATAATAATAATAAAAATAAAAAGACTGTAGTATTGTTAGCTTGCGTAGATCGGTGGTATTAGGGAAAACCACTGATTTTAACAGATTTTAGCATAAAATTTGAGAAGACTATGCTATGAGGGTCCACAGCGCGTGTTACATGTAGCGGAGCTGTAACTCAGAAACACTGCGCTTGTGAACGCTGCACCATCAGATCAAACCTTTGTAATGCTGCAAATCTCAACGGTCTTCTAATGACTGAAATTTATCCACAGACATGGTGCATTTCTCTGTATTTTAGGTATTTATCTATAATTAACATGACACCACAAATGTTATCCAGTAGTCCTGGGGTTACAGTAATAGTTGAAAGTCAGGACACGGGTTAGTAGTGGACAGGTGCCGCTTGGGTGCTGTGTTCACTCGCGCAGTGCTTTGGCCTACTCCACTCCAATAAACCTGCACTAGGTCATATTCAGCTAGCTTAGCCGTGCGCTCATTCAACTCCACACTTTATACCATTAAAACCTCATTTTTCGTGTCTGCTATCTAGTGCAAAAGTTTGTCCTTAAATTTTTCGCAGCAAAATTTTGCTTTCATGATTTTTTTTAAATGAATGATATTGGCGTTAGCATTAGACGGCTAGTCTGTTAGCGTGCATGGAGTCCCACTACGCTACAACACCATGCGCCACATGCCTGGCTTAGTTTTGCACGGCGCACTTCTGGTAGGTTTTCACACACCTTTTGGTATTGCTTTTGTTATTACAGTATATTAAAGGCTTAGAAACACATTTAGGTGATTTTATTACTCGTCTTGGAAAGCAGGTAGCTAACATAAGCCGAGTTATGCAGCTCAGCCGCTAGTATTTGGGTGCGCATATTAACATTACCTCAGCCTCAGCATGCGGGCTTGTTTGATAATCTCAGTGCAGAGCACACAGCTAATAAGCAGCTTACAACGCCACTCCTAGCCGAAATGGCAGCGTTATAACGTGTTAGAGAAATACAGTGACCCTAGTGGGACTAGTTATCTCCCTCAAGGTCGTACGTTGGCGTGTCGCGGTGCTTGACTCGGTATGTGCAGGCCGCCATAGAGCCAAACCGGGCTCCATGTTCCCCTCTGCCTGTGCGTTTATTTAACCTCGGCCAAGGTGAACCGAGCTCCAGCTGCCAACATACGAATAGCTATCTTACAGAGAGCGCGTGTGTGTGTGTGTGTGCGCGTGCGCGCAGCCTGACAGTTATAACTTCTATAGTTTAGTAATACACTAACTCCCCTTCCCCCTCCCTTTTTTTTGGCTAATGTTGCTACCGAGTACTTGAACTATCACCCTTTCACTATCAGAAACAGTTTTGCAGTGATACTGTGAAACTAGAAATATTACAATAATTAGAATGACTTATTTCCATTGAGTCCTGTGAGAATTATTGAGATATTACTCCAGATAACTCTGACACACCTGTGGAGTGGACACAAAACCTACCCCAGGGTTCTTTAACCAAAATTTGTGACGTCCAGATAAGCATTTAACATGACTCAATGGTTATGGTTTTTCAATGGCTATAAGTAAGACAATTTGAAGCAGTTTTTGTTCTTTACCTTACCATTTTTGACTAGTGCCATGACCTCTGAACAGATAAGACATCTCTTTTCATTTTGACGAAGGGAGAAAAAACACAAACTTCTGTTTGTTTGTCTTTAAGCATTCTGTCTTTATTGACTTTTTAAAACAAGCCACATCATCAGTTCTCTAATCAGACCAGAGAGACTTTTCACAGACTTAAATCAATTTTTCATTGTATTTACCCTGTTTGGGCCGATTTGTGAAATGACAAGGCTTGTCATTTATTTTTAGCTGCCTTCAACTAAATAATTCACATAAATGCATGTGACTGGATAAGCAGCAACAGAGGATCTGTTAGCGAAACCCCCAGTACTGTCCTTGTGCTTTGCTAATGTCTAAATGGCCATATGCAAAATCCCAACAGACAACCCAGTGACTTAACCACTGGCCGTTTGAGAAGCTGGCAAACAAGTGATTTGTGCGCACACTTTCTGGACACGGTACTTTTGTTTGAAGTTGATCTTCATGAATTGCTTTCCTAAACTCCCTGGATTGACTGATTGACAAAATGTCCTTGGGTGTCTTCTAAAGAGGAGAAAACCCATCATACTGCTCTCTTAATTCTACATCTATCACAGCTAATCTGAAGATAAGCTTAGTGAAGTGATCTTTGACCACTGAGAGGAAGATTTTATGATGAAGGGGTCTGAACCTGACATTTTCAGTTTCTGACTCGTTTTGAATTTAAGGTATGTTTTGACATGGATATCTTTGCCTCACATAAGTCTGACAACTATTACAATATCTCTCTCAGTTTCTACAGGTCATTTATTAACTCTAAGGATTATTATGGTTCAGTGATGCCAGTTTTCGCTTGATGAAAAATCAGTTTGGTTAGTTTGTTTTACACATCAGTGTTTACTTTAACACTCATGCTGGTATGACACATGGTGTGTGTCCTTCCCTGTGCCATGCTGTTAACAGTCTCCATTTCAGCAAATCTGTCTGGGGTCATAGTCCAAGTTTATAATATATAAGTGCCGTGTCTGTGGAAGCTATACAGAGAGGAGACACGTTGCCCCCTGTAATGCATTCCTCTCTGTTCACAGGCTGGGCTTCTCTGGCTTAGTTAAGGAAAGGCATGTCTGGGTATCCTTTTTTTAACATGGACTGAATGCAGGTCAGAGAGCACAGCATGGAGTCCAGTCAGCCTGCTAGGTTAAACTGTAGATGTGTGGGCCTGCTAGTACTGCTCCAGCATGGACACCAGAATCTTCCTGGTGGTGGTGGTCATGAAGGCTGGCATGAAATGTCTCCATTTTGATGCTTTTCTGAGAAGTTGGGGGAAATGCTGCGGGAGGAGCGTTGTTACTACTGTGTGGACTGGCCCCTCTAACAGAAAGGCTGATAAATTCAGATAAATCCTTTTTGCAATAGCTATCCAGATAATAAATTAACTTTTTTTTTTGTCCATTTTCATGTAATTTAATCATAATTAAATGTTGATCTGCAATTCATGCTTTCATGAGTATGAAGTAGCTTTATCTAGACTGTGACATGACATTGCATTTAAAGCTAGATTACAGTACAATACAAAGAATGCTATAAGTCTGCACTGTGTGCTGTATCTCATAGCTGACTTTAAATGAGCATACATTGCCAATATTGTAAAGTAGTAGAAATGGGGGAACTATGAAGATGGTAAATTTGTGGCTTAATCAAACTTCTCCCCATAGCCTAAATCAGTTCAAACAGACTTCATAAGTAATTTCATATACTATTGTAACTAAGCACCTGAAATCTTTTTCACATGTGATGTTAATTAATAACACCATATTGAGCATTAGTACTGTTACTATTATTAGCTGCTGAGCTCTGACTTAATTCTTTCTTCTTCTGTTCTCAGGAGCAGTACTTAGGATCCACAGGAGATGCCACTCAGGTTTCGGTCCTTTGTCCCGTACACACTTCCTGGAGTGCTTGCACTCATAGGCTGGTGGTGGTACATTTCTCGCAAGAAAGCACGGATCACCAGCCATGACAGTGAGGAGGAACCGGTTGCGGGCCTGCTAACTTCACCTGCTAAGGGCACTAATGGAATGGTGGAAACCACACACAGCAGACCCTGTTTAGACAAACCCAGTGCCAAAGAACCGGTGTCTGCTGAGCAAGAAGTTGTAGCACGGATACACACAATGGCAACAAGCACCTCAGTAGAAGAACCAGTCAGCTCCCCAGTGGTAGTGGAAAAGCTGAGCACTCCTCCTCCATGCAGCATTGCAACTACAGACTCCCAACATAGCAGCCTTGAAGTGGTCAGGGAAAAGTCTCCAATCTTAGCCTCAACTCCATCAAATGTTGTTGAGGAGAGTCCTCCATGTGAGATACCAGAGGCAGTTGTTCTAAGCAATGAATCAACCCAGGTGCCTTCTGAAGCAGAGCTGGACATTTCTGGCTCACTCGGGCAGTCTTGGGATCAAACACTCGACAAACAGCAGACTGACGCAAACAAAATGGCTCCACTTATATGCCAGGTTGTGGAGTTGTCCAAAGCGGAGCGCCCAGAGCCTGAAGGAGAGGTGGCTGATGATGTATTGGCTGTGCCATTTGCTGAGAACCTCCAAGCAGATTTGGCAAAAGACGGTCTATCCTCCACCAAAGATGACCTGGCTGTCGATTCACCAGCGACCGGGGATCAGTACACTCACGCTGCATCACAGCAGTCACTTGGTCTTGACAGTCCTATACTTCCTGCCTCATTTCCAGTTTCCACCAGCACCCCGGTCTTAAACGATTTCATACAAGTCCAGAACCATGAGAACGGAGACCTGAGCCGCCCAGTTGAGAGCAGCGACAGCACGGAGAAGCTGCAACGCCTTGCAGCCGGTCTCATCACTGAAGTCATTTCAGCAGCTGCCCAGGAGGTCATGGCAGTCAGCAGCGCCACGTCTCAGCTCAGCGAGGGTCCAGAGGATGCGCACAGCATGGCAGTCAGCAGCTGCATGTCTCAGCTCTGCAAGGGTCCAGAGGATGATCACAGCATCACGTCTACTTTAAACGGAAAGGAAATTGTCAGGGAAGAAGACGAGTGTGTGGCTCAGGTGGGTTCCTCTTCTGAAGGCTACAAAGATCACGTAGAGCAGCATGCAGCACAGATTGCCAAGGAGGTCATCAATGGCTGCCTCACTCCCTCTGTATGGGAGAAGTCTGAGACACAGGACGGTTTTGCTCTCAGTGACCATCAGGGACAGTTAGAATCGACTCGGATCCTGCCCAAGGTTCAGGCGAAAGAGGAGGCTGTGATGGGAACAGAGGATTCTGGGTGTAGCACTTGCCAGTCAGAGGATGGCATCAGCAACGAGGACCTTGTCATCAGCACAGATTTGTCATCAGCAGTGCATGACAGCAAAGAGGACCTTATTCAGATTTCAGGGATCTCGACTTCAGAGGAAAAAGGTGATGGACATCCGGAAAGCTCTGATTCAGCAGTCCTAGAGGAGACTGTGCTGAGCGGGGAGCAGGCAACACCTACCTGTGTGCTAGCACAGGTGAATGGGGAAGCTCTCAGGAATGGAACCAGTGAAGCAGAGGCTGATCAGTCTGGAGGTTAGTTCCCTTATTTCTGATATATGAAGTGTACTGTATGACTCTCATATTAACTGATTAGCAAAAAAAACCCACACACTACAGAAGGTCTACATAGCATACATCCATTTTAATAATGTTCTCTAATCTTTCTGAAGTTTATTGCTTACATTTGTTAGTTGTTAATCATTTCCCCATTACGATAGGGTGGGAAGTGTGAATCTTTTCTTGTGTCTGCATGGGCTTCTTCCGGGTTCTCCAGTTTCCTCCCATCTCCCAAGAACCTCAGTAGGACTGGCTACAGTAAAATTGCCCTTAGGTGTGAATGAAAGTGGGACTGGTGCCCCATCTACTGTGTCTTCATGCCCTTGCCCCAGTTTGTTCCTGGGATTCTCCGGACTCACCTAAAGCGTGAATGAAGGAGTCTTCACTAGGGTGTGAGGGGTGTTTTATGGTTTAAAGGAAGCACCTGTTGGACTGATCATTTGCTATGATTTATTGTCTTATTGGGTATTGTTCCAGCTGCTGCTGCTCTGTGATCCTCCCTTAGATCCTCCCTAAATTGGCACTTAAATAAGTTGATCTTTTGAAGCACCTAGTTGTTTGTCCCATTTCAAATTGCCTAGCACCTTCTGCCTCCCCTGTAGTCTGTTCTCATAGATAGAAAATGCTGCATTAGCATGATTTAGAGTGCCAAGCGTGAAAGTATGCTACATGATTCTAATCTATACCTAGCCTAAAGACATTGTTTTATTACAGTGTTTGCTAAAAGAAACACTTTTGATGCAGAAATTTTCTAATGTACTGTGCAGTACAGCAAGAGGTGCTAATAAATCCGTGATTCAGCATTGCTGTCGTTTCCATTAACAAGTACTGTGGCTAAGTACCTGTCCTGAATTTAGTTACCCTTTGTGCCTAGGTACTAAGTGTAACAAACAAAGGTGTGTAGGTGGAGCCAGATGGAGTTGTATTGTTCAAATTCTCAAAATTGTTTTCTCCAGGATTGGCACACTTGGCTTTGTTTTTGGCACCCTCATCATTACTATAAACTTGGCTATGTTTTGTGTTCTCAGTAGGAGCCCCATCCAGTAGACAAGTGATAGCATTTCGATGTATAGGCTCCCTTTTTAAAATTTTATTATCTGAGACAATAGTTTTTCTGTCACTAGTCAACTACCCACAACCTCTAGAACTCCTCCTCTTTACATGAGTGCTGTTATTCATTTGGTAACAGATTCTGGATTCAGATTAGAGCCATACCACTGACCGTGCTATTTGTCACGTCTGCAGTGTGCATATGTCAACACTGTTAGTATTGTTACTCATGCGGATGGTTGGTAACTCAAGTGTTGCATGTATATATTGCACTTGGGGCTGGATGATAGACAAAAATTGACTTCCAATAAAGTTGTTGAATATCACATGACAAAATGTGACAAATTAAGACTAAAGTAGAGATGGTACCGATTCGATACCAAGGATCGGTATCAGGCTGATGCCAGCGGGAAAAAAAAAAGGTGACTTGTGAAGGGGAAAAAAATAATTCAGTCCAATCCTATAACAAATGGGGGGAAAAAAAAAATCAGATTTGCAAATGGAAATGTATATGTATATATAAAGAGACATGATTGTTTTTGTCTAGGACTGATTTTATTATATTTATACTTTATTATATTTATTATGTTTGTCATGTAATTGGATGAGATTAACTGAATAGAAAAAGCTGTGGTTTTGTTTGTCATGTTTTTATCTATGTGTTTGTTCCTGCTCTCTTTTTTTTTTAATCTGAAGTGCTTCTAAAATATTTAAAAATAGCATAGGGGTTAGGGTTAGGGGTCAACAAAGCGGATCATTGGTCCGCATGTTGATTTGGCACAGGTTTTCCGCTGAATGCCCTTCCTGACGCAACCCTTCCATTTTGATCCGGGATTGGTAACAGCACTGAGAGTACACTCCCAGTGGCTGGGTTGGTTCCCTGCCCAAGACTCAAACTCGGGCTGCGGCAGTGAGAGCTTGGGATCCTTGGACGCTAGACCACCAGAGACCCAGTTTAAAGCTTAGTAATTTTAAAATTTTATATATATATATATATATATATACAGTCAGGTCCATAAATATTGGGACATTGACACAATTCTAACATTTGTGGCTCTATACACCACCACAATGGATTTCAAATGAAACGAACAAGATGTGCTTTAACTGCAGACTGTCAGCTTTAAT
>CM075016.1:12254614-12268486 GCA_037576675.1 Pangasius sanitwongsei | reverse complement strand
TGGTGGTGTATAGAGCCAAAAATGTTAGAATTGTGTCGATGTCCCAATATTTATGGACCTGACTGTATATATATTGGGTATTGATAGTGGCTAATACTCAAGGTTTCAGTATTGGTATCGTTTCATCTTTAGACTAAAATATTTCAATTTATCTGACTGTGTGTGACACAGAACCTGAAAATAAATGTTTATCTCCTCTTGGATATCAACAGGCTTCAGAATATTTCAGCAAATCTCATGAAAAACATGATCTTAAGCTGTAGCATCTCAGTTCATCATTTCTGACCTTAAACAAAAATTCCATCGTTCGCATATTTTACAAAAAAAAGTTGGGGCTTGTGAGTCCAGGAAGCTGCTTTCTGTTTGTCAGCTTTAAAATGAGCATTTATTAAAGTGGTGCCGGTTAGAACACGTCAGTGAGCTTTTAACTTCTTTTCAGCGCTCCATTGCCTCGCATTTAAACACATGCAGAGTGAAAACAAAGATGAGAGAGAGACAGCAAAGCTTGTTATAAACAGCCAAACACTTTCTGCCATTAAGTTTTGTCGAGGCCACAAACACACCAGGCTTTGTAAAGTCATGATGTGCTCTGAGGAGTTAATGGACTTGCTCATTTTTGTCTGTTGAGTATTTGAGCTGTGAAAATGACTAAACTAAAGATCTCTGTATCTGGTCTTTTTTTGAGTCCTACACTTATCTGCTTGTGCTTGAAAAAGTGATTGTCACATGTGCACGGTGTTCATGGTAACCCACATTATGATAACGCTAAAAATGATTCATTGTTCAGTCTAATTGCACTTGTGTTTATACCAGTCACACACATAGCTGTTAAAGGAATTGACAGTGAGGTACTATGTCACCAGTTGTTTAGAGATGCACAATAAATGATAGTGATAGTAAAGTGGATTTTGCTGAGCTTTGTTGAGTCTGATGTACAATTAGTTATCAAGCGAAGTCTGCACATTTTGTTTGCAAAGTTATGCATTGACAGACATGCTATGTTTATGAGCAGGTCCTTCCTTTTTAGTAATGAAATACATGAATGGTTGGAAAGTATAGCAGACTCTCTCTGATATTATAGGCCAGTCTTTGCTGCTATACCAATATCAAAGCAATGCATCACTAGTAACTGTGACTTTCTTTGAGTAATTTTGTTCAAATTGAATCCTGAGTTTTCATGAGTTATCAATTAATGTACAACTTATTTACATGTTGTGTTTGACCATGTTAGTGTTTCAGGCTCAAGGTGGCTAAGTGGTTTGACTACATAAGCCTTATTGTCTGTGTTCAGGACGTGTTTTAAAAAAAAAAGAAAAAGTGTACGTAGGACGTAAGCTTTAATAACAAGTTTATAAAAAGAGTATCAATGAAAAGGGATGATAAATATCAGTATAGTACAATCATGATCTTTGTATATGTACTGTGGGAAGTAAAATACTGTTGGCATTCCACCTTGGTGTCATCTTTCCAAAATGTGTCTACAATACCATTGTAAATATAAACAAATCATTGAATGCATAAATTGATAACTGCAATTAGTTAACTGGAGATCTATGACTTGTTAGTGGACTTGCTGACAAGCTACAGTGCATGCAGTTATTTAAGTGAGCGAGCCTCACTGCCTACAGTGCTGTTTACTGATCACCACTAAACAAGTATCTACAGCTACCATCTGACGCTTTCTCACATCAGAGATTTACCAGTTACATCTCTAGAGCCCTGGTGTGTATAGAGTGTCTGTGGAATACATCTGCATTGTGTGCTTTGTGTTGCTTAGCAGACTGTCATGACCTTTCTAACTTCCAGTCTGTCTTCTCATTTGCAGGGGTCTAACTCATGGCACTGTAAAGAATATCAGGTTATGGATAAATGTATGACGCAGACCTGTGCAGTAAACTTATTATGCAAATCATCCACATGTAGTTTCATGCAGAGGATGATAACTTCAGATACTGATGCAAAATGTAGTCTGTATGGGCTAGGTGGGATCTTTTTGAAAATAGTCAGGCCTGCTGAAAGATAAATATGGAATGAGTAATATAATTCAGTTGTCACTCATGATTCTTTAGAATGTTAGACTTAACGTCATGTATGTGTTTTCATGTCCATGTCTTGATGTAGGTTCGGATGTGAACAGTATGGATTCAGTAGACAGCTGCTCCGCTCTGGGGACAGGAAACGGTCAGCAGAGTGGCAGCCAGGCCAGACAAACACAGAGCTCCGAGCTGATTGTGTGGGAAATAGAGGTGCCAAAGGTGAGTTTGGTGTTGAATCAAGTTCCAATCTCTGAACAGCTGTAATGAAGTTAACACATTTTAATAGTTTCTTCAAGCATAACAATAGTTATACCGCCTATAATGTTAAGCATAACGAACAACAGTTTCTTCAAACATAATTGTAAGCTCAAAAAAATCTTTGTTCTTGTGTAAGTTTTCTTAGCTGTGTTCCTAAGTTAGTTTGCTTGAACTCATGACCGCTACCTCCCTTCAGCTCCTCTGCAAGTGACATCACACACACACACACACACACACACACACACACACACACACACACACACAGAGAGAGCACTCTCTATTACCCCTATACCAGTTGTCATATTGTATGCAGTCTTTGGAGTAACTGCATCTCATTTCACTGCACTTTGTACCTGCGTACAAGCTACAAATGTGCATATGACAAATAAACCACAAATCTGAATCTAACCATGCCTGTAAGAGTCTTAAGATATTTTGTTAAAAATGAAACAAACTTGTCCATTATTTATTAATTGATAATGCTCACTTTGCTCTGATGTCCTCTTCATCTGTCATTTGCAGCATCTAGTTGGTAGATTAATTGGAAAACAAGGAAGGTATGTGAGCTTTCTGAAGCAGAGCTCTGGTGCAAAGATCTACATCTCAACTCTGCCTTACACTCAAGAGTTTCAGATCTGCCATATAGAAGGTGAGTGTGCTGATCCACTAGATGATCTTTTGTTCCACCCAGCTTGTTGGGTGTTCACTTTGAAATGTGCTGTGTGGCTAATATATATATATATATATATATTATCTGCTCTCAGGCACCCAGCAGCAGGTAGATAAAGCATTGGCCTTGATTGGTAAGAAGTTTAAAGACCTGGACCTGACCAACCTGTACGCTCCTCCATCGTTGCCTCTCTCGCTGCCCTCCCTGCCCATGACTTCCTGGGTAAGATTCACTCTGGTTCTCTCATTTCTCTACTACTGTTGCCAGAGAGGAAAATCACTTCTGCCTTTCGTTGGGATGATAGAGTGTAAAAGTCACTTTAACAGGATTTGTATTATTTTTCCACTCTGCTCTCAGAGCAGACACTCTCAAACTGGTTTTCTCACTGTCAATCTATCACAACTTGCACCACCAAAACATCATTTATTCACTTGAAATGTGACAGTGGATTTTCCTGCACCTCATGGGCCGATCAGCACATGCATACTGCAGTCTCGTTATCTCCTAATACACCGTTGAACAGGAGACTGTCCAAGTCTCATGCAAAGATTGCAGAGTGGAGTAACGGACGTGACCTCCAAACAAAACCTGGTTAACAGTTGGGGTGCTGTGCCACAAACAGCTGTACAAGAATAGCTCATTTTTTAAAAAAATGCAGTTAAAAGGTCTATATAAATCAATCAAAACTAGTTTTTTCCACAACGAGCTCTTTGTTGTCATGTTTGTGTGTCTGAGAGGCCCACAGCCTCTCTTATGCTTGAGATTCCATACCAGCACTCAGAGCTCCCATACTCCACAACAAGTAACAACAAGGCGAATGGTTTTATTCAACCAAAATAGACCTATTGTGGTTATCTGTCTGCCCGCGTGTCTGCCTGATTGTCTATCTATTATAATAAAAACTGAAAATCTCTGATCTATAAACAAGTTTCTGCTGGTCTTTCATTTATACCAGAAATACTATGCACTACAACAGGTGTGCATCGGTATAGGGATACTGTACCTGAGCTAAAAAAAAATGTATGGAAGGAAAAAAAGTGCCTGTAGTTCACAGACTCTAGTTTTTTAAACATGATAGTGCAGCTCCTGTAGCAGATCATCTGTTGCGGTTTATCCAGCCACATGCATTCATGTAAATTATTTAGCTGAAGACAGACTGGAGCCTAGCTACATGGCTAGAAACATTAGGTCTGTTAAGCAAACAGATGGCATAGCTTGTCATATAGAGAAGTCGACGCCGACAACAGAATGTTTAAAGAAGGGTGGATAGAGGAGTATGCGTTTATTCTCCCTGCGTCAAGTCCAAAACGAACGTCTCCTCTGTTAGATTGCATTAGTTAAAAAGCTCCACTAAGCAACAAAACAAAACATAACCAGTTTGAATTATTTGTAGCTTTAAACTAATCATGAAAGATTGAGCATTATAAGGTAACTGTTGTCACTTTTGTGTCATGTTAGCTGCTTAGCTTTTGTGCTCATTATATGTAACTGGACCTTCATAATTATTTTTTTTTTTTTAAATTTTCGTCTTAAAGCTCCTGCTTCCTAACGGCGTAACAGTGGAGGTGATAGTGGTGAACATTGTCTCTGCGGGCCACGTGTTTGTCCAGCAGCACACGCACCCTACATACCACGCTCTGCGCAGTCTGGACCAGCAGATGTTCCTGTGTTACTCTCAGCCTGGCACTCCTGCCCTGCCCTCACCTGCTGAAAGTAAGAAACTCAGCCTTTCACAGTCATGGACTCCCACTGTGTGTTTCTTCTTGACTAATCTGCATTTTGTCTGTTCTCCTCTCTTCCTGTTTGCCAGTTGGTGTGATCTGCGCGGCTCCTGCAGTGGAGGGAGCGTGGTGGCGAGCGCAGGTCATCTCCTTCTATAAGGATTCCAACGAAGTGGAGATCCGATACGTGGACTACGGCGGCTACGACCGAGTGAAGATTGATACTCTTCGTCAGATTAGGTTACTGCTCCTTTTGCTTGGTGTTAAAGTATGACACCTCAGGTTTTTAGCTTTCATCTTCATAAATAATTTGTTTCTTGCAGGTCTGACTTTGTGACGTTACCGTTCCAAGGGACAGAAGTCTTATTGGACAACATCGCTCCTCTTCCTGGTGGGTATTATCATCACAATAGTTGCACAAATCATTGATTTTACCCACATTGTATAACCTGCCACATGCCTTCCTCTGATCCTCTGTAGGAGAGGATGGCTTCTCAGCTGAAGCCAACTCTGCCCTGGAAGAGATGACACGAGGGCTACCTTTGCTTGCACAGGCAAGTGCTTCTGAACATGGTTCTTGTTGGATTATTTATTATTTATTTATTTACCAAAATCTTATTTTTGTTTGTTTGTTTTTAGGTCACAAATTATGACAATAACACAGGCCTTCCGTTAGTACAAATGTGGAACATGGTTGGAGATGAGGTGAGTGCATTCTGACTAGAGAATAAATCTTCACTCTTTATTTGCGCTATCAATAAGAATTTGTCATTTTATCCTGGATTTAAGGCAGAGAGAAGTGTCCTTCAAATTTATAGTTAGATTTTTACCGTTTTTTTTTTTTTTTTTTTTGTGATAACAGTGAAGGTTTTGACAGAGGTTTGGCAGCGTTCAGACCAAACGTGAATAAACTGTGCCTGTCAGAAAACATGGGACAGGAAGGACAGGGTAGAACTCATTTGCTCCTGGTTGTGGATACTTTTACTTTCCGTTGGCTTTTATCTGAACTTTGACTTATGCATTTGCACACCTTGGGCCTTGTTTATCAGTCTATTAATAAAGCTGTGTGTAAATGTTTGCTTAAGTCAAAATGAAGTAAAAATTTTGCCAAATCTTGTACTCGCATGTATATGTTGTTCACTCATAAAGTGCAAAGCCTGATACGGCTCATTAGCATTTAATGACGCCCACAAAACTCCATAAAAAGTAAAGCGCACAGAGATCTGGAAACACGAAATGACTACTAAATGGTGAAAGAGAGGCAGAAGTGGAAGTTATTTTGACTCACTTCTATACCTGTACAAAGTACTGGAGGAGGAAAAAGATCTACACTGTACCCAGGTGATCATGGACACTAAGCACATCACACAGGAAACTGTTTTTTTTTTTTTTTTTTTTTTTTTTAAATTTAAATTGTTTCTAGCGTCTCGGCTGATGTGTTGGATCTAAAGTGCACAGCAGTAAAAGAGGACACAGTGATAAAACGGAACAGATTTATAATCCAGTTTTTGTCTTCCAAAAAAAATACCGGTCTTTAAACTTCCTTTCCCTCATACGTGCAGCCAATGCTAAATCTTCACGCCTTTGTTTACAGCTTAGGGCTATGTACAGACAGACTTGCCCATCCTCCGTTTATATGGCGGCTTTTCTTTGGTCATAATGGAATGACTATTTTTTTTTGTTGTTTATTTTATGGGTTTGTGTTAGCTCGCTTTCTTTATTTTTCATATTCTTTAATTAATGCCTATAATATAAAATTTTCTCGATGGTGTTCTTGGCCCCTGACCTAGTGAACTAGCATGCGGATGTGTTTTTGATCGAGAATATAAAGCACTTCTGTAAGTCGCTCTGGATGAGGGCATCTGCTAAATGCTGTAAATGTAAATAAATAAGAAATTTAAGCTTGACGGTATATTCCATGTATGAAAGTGCAGTCATCCATGCAAATTATATGGTTTGATGCGATCAGTCGAGGTTTTCATTAGTTAGTCTTCGCATGTGTGAGTTTACACACACTCAGGAGCATGACTAGTATACAAACATTTTTCCAAAATTACAGGATTTTTTAAGGCTACCAAATTTCTTGCTTAAATGCACATACGAACAATTTACGAATAAATCCATTCATATTCGGCTTGATGAGCCTATTTTTGCGAGCCATTGACACGTGTCAAAAATTAATTTTTTTTCTCTCTGCCTGCTAGGATTTACATTTTAGCAATGTTGGAACCTGTTTTGATTTAATTTCTTCTTTTTCCTCTTTGCAGCTGGTTCTGCTGAATCGTACATTAGCAGAGCGAGGTTTAGCTACATGGGTGGACAGTTTCTGATCCCTTGCCTCCTGTTCTTCTCTCACCCTCCATCCCTTCCTTCACTTTTTAGACCCCGCCTACCTGAAGTGCACATCACTGGCTAGCAGAAAATTACTTTTACATTTGTTTTTTAAGGTTTTGCTTTCTACTCCCTTTCAAAATAAATTAATGTACTGTACAGGGGGACAAATATTGAAAATGGAGATAGCCAAGTTTTGATCAGAGAAAACTTGTAAAAGGAAAAACTGACAGAAGAAATCTCTTCAGTGGTGTAAATTTAAAGAAATCTAGTAACTAAATCAAGTTGATCATGTTTTCCGTCCAACGAGGCTCCTTTGGCACAAATCAGACTGTGGATTTAAGAGCTGTAATTGTATTTAAAAAAAAAAAGAAAAAAAAAAGTGTACATTAAAATTGTAACAATGGTGCAGTTTGTAAAGACTGTTGATGCTCGGGTTTGGGACTGATTTCAGCAACTTGTGCATACTTTTGTAGCTCTGTCTCACTAGTTCACATTAATATTGGATTTGGAGTTCCTTTGAGGTTGAGGCCCAAAGTCCCCAACACCTGTGCACATTCAGTGTATAGAACAGGACTCATCCATGTCATGAAGAAACACACTGTGCAAAGGTGTGTGATCCTCTACCACAGAGTCTTGTTCATCAATGTGGCCTTACGGAGGGAAACAAAATCCTGCCCTCCGCAGCGCACAGTCTGTGGGACGTGTCCTGCAAGTTGCCTTCAGTGTGAACATCTCCATATGCAGCTTATTTCTCTGTTGCTCTTATTTAAGAGTCCATTATTCAAGGTTTTCTCATGTATCTCGAGGAATACACTAAAGCGTTGACCTGCGCTTCACTTGAACATGGCTTCACTACACGTTTATCCTGACCTGTGATGAAACGTCCACATCGGAGCACTGAGGTGTATCAGAGCTCAGGCTCCTGTTTTGGGTAGATGAACTGCATGTAGTGTGCTGTGTCAATTGTATGCATGCAGTCCTGTTCAGAGCACATCTTTGATCCACATGTCACATAAACCCACATTTCACTATCTAGCGTGGCTTTGCGTAAACACCAGAGGAGGGTTGATCACTAGTTTGTAGTCTACTGTGCCCACAGTCAGGTTCCTTGGATCAAAACGGTCATCATGGCCAGTAGCTAATGTCTGTAGTCTGAAATGTTTAGAATGTTCACTGTCTCATTATGCTGGCTGCTAAAATAAGCACTCTGGTAATACTGGTTTGTTGCAAAAGATAAAAAGCTTTAAGAAGTCTCATTCAGGTTTTTTTTTTTTTTTTTTTTTTCCTCTCCCTTTTTTATTTTTTTCCTCCCCCCCTTTAGTTGGGTTTGACTTCAGAAATGCTCTGTTGCCGTACTGGTATTTTGTTAAAACGAGTGTAAACCACTGTTTTTTTTTTTTAATTTTTATTATTATTTGTGTGTGTGTGTGTGTGTGTGTGTGTGTGTGTGTGTGTGTCATTGAGTATGTTGCATTCAGGGCTCACTCATCCAGTTTTCTGCTGCTATACCACTTCCATCCTAATGTTGCCAATTCCTAACCTGATAGAATTTCACCAGCTGTTTTCATTTGGTCTGTTTGTTCATTTCTTTTTTCCCCGAGCACTAATTTCTCTTTGTGATTTCCTCCTATGCGGTTGTGTGCTGCTGTTGTATTTGATGAAGACTATATCTGTCTGGTTTCAACCTAACTTCAAAAACTTGAATTATTTTTCCCTTGAATTTTGTTTGTTGATCTAAAAAAAAAAAGATGGTGATTATTGTGTGAACCCAACAGCCTTGTAAGCTGTTAAAGAAGGATATGTTTCTGTAGACAGCAAAGGGATGTGCACTTTTCTGTAACCTCACTCTCTCTGAAATGCTATAGGATCTGTAATATCTGTGGATTGGGCTTTTTTTTCTCTCTCTCTCTTTTTCTCTTTTTCTTTTTTCTTCTCCTGTCTGGTGCTCAGGTTGTTGGGTGTATTGTCTGAAGCTGTGGGAAAAAAATTAACACACTAGGTTGTGATGTACTAAATGTACTATAGAATGTAGTCTGTTAAGGTATTTCTGCACTATAGTCAAAGGCAGCGCAGCAACATAAATACAGGAACTTTTTGTTTTTTCTGTTCCCCCCCCCCTCTTTGTAAGTTCATAATTCCCCAGTAGATTTCTGACCATTTGTTCTTTTATCAGTGCTAGAGGTTCATGGCCTTCTCTTCTCAACCTTTTTCCAATGCCATGCTTCATCAATCCATCATACTTCACTTGTCCATGTCTGTGTAAATAAAATTTCACTGTTCTTTTGTACTGGGAAAAGTGTATGGAAAACAAAGGGATCATGTTTTTGTTTTTTCTTTTTCACCCCAACTACATGTTCTGTTTATAGGACTGGTTTGAAGTGTTTTGCTTAGCTAGTTGATTAATTCTTTGATTATTCGAGTGCAAAGCAATCCTGCCCACAGCATAACCATGTACAGGTCAGTTTTTGCTAGACTCAGAAAAGGTTTGAATCTTGGTTGTACAGATCTATATATATATATATATATATATAAATATATATAAAAGAGAATAAAATTATTAAAACATGCACCATCTTGTTTTGTGCAATATAGCATTCAACTGACTGTCATTAAATACAGTTTTGATTATTGCAAAACCTGCACAATCTTTTCTAAACTTTATGTACATGATATTTCCTTAAAAAAAAGGGAGGAAAAAGATATAATGTTCTGGTGTTGGTTTAAAGGGTTGCAGATGTAAGTTTCTGTCACTAGGGGGAGGAATAATACAGGCTTTAATCTGTTAATGTATAATGTATGAAATAACTGTCCCGGGTTAAATACAGTTTGCTCCAAAAGTATCGGAATTGGCCAGGCCAATGCCGCCAACCCCCAATTACACACTGAAGACGTTTGAGTTTGAGATCGGAATATGAAATGATATATCAGAATTTTCCAGGTTTGTACTGCAGCTTCTTTCAATTGTTAGTTTTTTTTGTTTGTTTGTTTGTTTGTTTGTTTTTGGTGGGGTTGGGGTTCTCTCTTCATTCTCCTCTTCAGTAGGTGAAATGCATGCTCATATAGGTTGGTGTCATGTCTGGTGGTCAGTCTAAAACCTTCCACTCCTTCACCCCCCCAGAAGTCGTCCTTTGATGTTTTGGTAGTGTGTTTTGGGTCACTGTCTTGCTGCACAGTGAAGTTCCTCTCGATTAGATTTGGTGCATTTCTTTGTAAATTGGCAGGCAGAATGTTGCTGTAGATTTCTGAATTAATTCTGCTGCTACCGCCATGAGTTAAATCATCAATAAAGATTAGTGAGCCAGTTCCAGAAGCAGCCATGCAAGCCCAAGCCATAACACTACCTCCACCATGCTTGACTGATGAGCTTGTTTGTTTTGGATCATGACCAGATCCTTGCTTTCTTTTTCTTTTATTTTGGGCTTTCCATCACTTTGGTAGAGGTTTAATCTTGGTTTCAGAACTTTTGTGGCATCTCTGTATTTCTTTGTGAATTCCAGTCTGGTTGTCTGAATCTTACTGCTGATGAGTGGTTTGCATCTTGTGGTATGGCCTCTATATTTCTGCTCTCAAAATCTTCAAACAGTGGATTGTGATACATTCACCTCTGCCCTGTGGAGGTTGTTGGTCATGTCACTTACTGTTATTTATTTACTTATTTATTTATTTATTTATTTATTTATTACAGCGCTCTCAATGTTTGTCCTCAACTGCTGCTGTTTTCCTTGACCGACCTGTTTGATGTCTGGTTGTTAGTACACCAGTGCTATTTTTCTTTTTCAGGACATTCCAAATTGTTGTATTAGCTATGCCCAATGCTTTTGCAATGGCTCTCTGGGCTTCATGTTGGTTTATCCTTTTTAACAAATGCAGTCTTTACAGACAAAACAAAGGGCTCAAACCAAGAGTAGACATTCAGAGCTATTCATTGTTTAGACAATCAATCTAACAGGGCACACCTGGGCAACAAGAAACACCTGTCAGTCAAAAGATGACATGTTCTCAGTTGTTTAACATGTCTAGATGTAAATATAAGGAAATGAAAGCTGAAATTCTAACCTATTGTCTCAGTCATATTTTGATTCATCATCTCAAACCCAAATGTCTTCAGTGTATAGCAAAATCAAAAGAATTGGCCTTGCTGTTCCAGTACCTTCGGGGAGGACTATATATGCTTATGTTAATACATGTAGTCTTACCTACTATACTGGTTCTGTAATTGGGGCACACATCAAATCCTCTTTTGTTTGGTTCTGTAATCAAGTACTCATTTGCTATGCTCTATATGGAGATTCCTGTCCAGCCTGCTGAAACTGTACATTTATTTGAAACATTAATTGCTGTGCTAATGCAGGCTTTAGGACTGGACTGCCTGTGTACAGCTGTTCTTCTCAACTACAGGAGAGCAGTGAGCAGTAACTAAGAAGTCCAGTATTACTGAACGAATCAAGAAACAATGGTTTCATAGTTTAACTTAGCGTTTTCATAAGTAGTTCCAGTTTTTAAGTTATTTTTTGAATTGACATCATCTGTTCACTCATTGGGCATTTCATCAGGTAAATCTACTATGCAGGTTACTACACTGTATAGGTATACAGTGACTTTGGTTTAACCCATCTCTAACTATACTCAATTTGTGAGCCTCCCTCTACCTCATCTATTAATGAAAAAGGACCACCACAGGACTAGACATTATTTTGGTGGAGGACCATTCTCAGCACGGGTGTCACTGACATGGTAGTGATTGTTGTGCTGCTATTTATTTTTTATTATTATTATTATTATTATTATTATTATTATTATTATTATTAGGGGGCCAAGCACCAAAGGTGCATAAGTACCCTATTGTTATTCTATACTCCTATATATGTTGTTCTATGTCTTCTTCTTCTTCTCCTCCTTCTCCTTCTTCTCCTTCTCGCTAGTGTGTCTATGGCAGCCCACAGAAAAGTTGTGTCTGGTGAAAAGTTGTGAAATTTGGCACACAGATTGGGGAACATTCTGACCAAATTTGGGCCAAGTGTTGCCAATGCTCTACCGCCACCATTGGGTCAAATTTGGGCCTAAGTTGGAAGTACATTTATGGTCATAACTTTTGAACAGTCTGTCCAAAATCCAAAATTAGAAAAAAATTTTCATCATCATCTTCAGAGTAAGCCTCACAAAAGCTATCAAAAGAATTTTGAATAGTCCGAAGGGTTTGCCCGTAATGGGCCAATGAATCTGATGGCAAAGCCGCCAAACAGGAAGTGAGGCTGTTTCTCAGCAACGACTTTACGCACTGACACAAAACTTGGTAGGCATCTTCAGGACCAGGACCATGACCTGAGGCTACACAACAAATTTCGTGGCCAATGCCACCTACTGGTCAAAAGTTAAAATAACATGTCCAGATTGATTACATCTAACTGCCACTTTTGCTACCTCTTCTCCAAATTTTGTCCAATCTTCACCACATTTGGCACACATCATCTCGAGATCTGTCTGAATAAAAGGAACAAAAGTTTTTCAAAGGAATTTTGATATTCAAAACTCTTCTCCTGTAACGTGCTGGCAAATGCAAAAAAAATAGGATGTAATGGTGTCTCTCAGCAATGCATCTATGTATCATCAAGAAACTTGATAAGTATCTTCAGGCCCATGCCCTGAATGTACCCAAGAAGTTTTGTGACTGTGCCCCCTTGTGGTCAAGAATTATAACAACTTTTTTTTTTTCCTTATATCATTTGAAGAATTTGTGATGAATTCACAGTTCATTTTTTTCCTATAATTCCCTGGAGTATGCAAAAGTGAACGCACACCATCATCTGCAATTCAGTGTACTTACTGTCGGCCATCTTGGTTTGTTGCTACTCCTCCTACAAATTTTCTCCAATCATCACCAAATTTGGCACCTCATCTTCAGAGTAAGCTTCACAAAATTTATCAAAAGAATTTTGAATATTCCAAAGGGTTTGCCCGTATCTGATGGCGAAGCCGCCAAACACGATTCAAGGCTGTATTTCAGCAAGGCCTTGTGCACTGACATAAAACTTGGTAGGCATCTTCAGGACCATGACCTAACCCTAGAGGCTATGCAACAAATTTTGTGCCAGTACCAGCTACTGGTCAAAAGTAACAATAACATGCAAAAAATGCTAACGTCTATGTGCCATTTTTGCTACTACTCCTCCACATTTTGTCCAGTCTTCACCAAATGTGGCTCACATTATCTTGATACATATCTAAACAATGTTGCTGCAATGCCACCCTGCTGCCTATTTGTTCATCTAGACCTTTCCTCCTACGGTCAGAGAATTCCATCACTTTCCCTGCTCAAAACATAAACATCATGAGTGAAACTACAAATGACTCCTGAATCCCTTTGCCTAAAGTTATGGCTGTTTTCCTATGATTGCTTAGACAAAAACTGTAGCATGTCTGTGAATGTGTGGCTCACCGAGTCTGGGTGCTTGGCCCCCAAAAATGCTGCTTGCATCTTTAATTGTTAATATTATTATTTTAGCTGACACCAAAGTGTTTAGAATTCTCAGCAACTCTGATGTGACTATCAATTTAACAGAACCATGTACACTTGTACTGCTAAACAGTCTTTATTATATAGTGTACAAAAAACGACATTTTTTGACATATCTATGTTGATTTGACATGTCACAGATGTAGGTTTCTGCCACTAGAGGGAGGAAGAATAACAGACAAAGTAACGTGTACTACAGTCAGTAATTGTATACAAAGTAACTCATATGGAAAGAGTACCTCATAAAATAACCAATAAGTACATACAGTCAGGTCCGGAAGTATTTGGACAATGACAGAGTTTTTGTGATTTTGCCTTTATACACCGCCACAATGGATT
>CM075016.1:12228904-12254514 GCA_037576675.1 Pangasius sanitwongsei | reverse complement strand
TTTTGTGGAGCCTCTTAAAATAAAGCTGAAAGTCTACACTTCGATCACATCCTGATTGTTTTATTTCAAATCCATTGCGGAGGTGTATAAAGGCAAAATCACAAAAACTCTGTCATTGTCCAAATACTTCTGGACCTGACTGTATAATATTATGCACAACATAATATATTGTTTGACAAAGTGGCAGACATTGATTGGAACTTTAAAACCTTGTTTGTTTTGGGTGGTGTTGTGGGCATCAAGGTGCTGAGGAGCTTGGAAGGGATTTCTCTTTAAACACAACGTGAACTGTGATCACCATTCCCACAGTGAAGCATGGTGGTGGTACCATAATTTTGTGGGGACGCTTTTCACAATCAAGGACTGGGAAACTTTTCAGGGTTGAGGACATGATGGATAGAGCCAAATACAGGGCAATCTTAGAAGAAAACCTCTTCCATTCTGCAAGAGACTCGACACTGTGACCAAGATTCACCTTTCAACAAGACAACAGCGCTAAGCATACTGCCAAAGCTACACTGGAGTGGTTTAAGACCAAGAAGATGAATGTGTCAGACTAGTCCAGTCAAAGTCCAGACCTCAATCCAACTGAGAATCTGATTTGAAAATTGCTGCTCACCAAGTCTCCATCCACTCTCACAGAGCTTGAGCAATTGTGCTAAGAAGAATGGGCAAAACTATCAGGATCCAGATGTGCAAAGCTGTAAGTAATATATCTGGCTATTATTATTATAGCCAAAGGTGGTTGTTGCAACCACTAATTGTCTGCTTTTTTTGTTTAATTAACATTTGTGTATTCTAAAACATATTTTGCACCTTTAAATGTTAGATATATTTTTTTAAACCAAATGGCAAGAATTTGGTGGGCAAAATAACATTTTGCCAAAAATGGCAAAAGAACAAGTCTATTTCCATTCCATCTATAAAATGTAGGCGTCATGATTGGGAGGCGAAGGCCGATGCAACTAGAGGTTATTTATTGTGAAAAGTACAAATAAACCTGCCAAGACTATGAAAACAAAAACCATTAACTTGAACTGTGGAAGCAAGACAAATCCATCCAGACTACAAGGGATACTGTAGCACACACATGCCAACACAAGCTTGACAATGGGTCACACAGAAACCAGAACTTAAATGGGGTGCTGATTAGGGGTAACACAGAACAGGTGCGAGTGATCAGTAGGGCATGGGCATGGTCATGGTCATGTGACATCCTGGGGCTGATGGGTAATGCAGTTCAGAAAAAAAAAATTATGCTAAAGTGGTTTCCAGATGGGACTACAGAGGGACTCTTCAGTGTTTTCTCTGTGAAGGATGTACCCTATGGAGGGAGTAGGGCATAGTCATGATCAGTTTTGATTGAACCACAACCTCAGTATGTGCTCTGAATGGGCCTTAATACAATAACGCGACATGTCCACAAGATGGCGTGTCAGTTCATCATTTGAACATCATCATCAACTCTGAGCACTTGAGCACCACTTGTGTTGCAAAGTAAATTAATCAACTTTATGCCTGTCTGGGTTCTCGGTCAAATAGAGGAGCTGCATGGCCTTATAAAGCTCAGATGGTTCTAATGAGTGCACTCAAGCACATATGCTGTTCATTCAAATGCCTTCACTTCATTTTTTCCTCATCACCAGATCAATTCAGTTTCTAGAGGTCACTGCAAGTCTTTTAATTCGGTGAAACAGCAGGTTCCTCAACTCTGAATTCCACATATAATGAGATACAATAGGGAGTTAGACATATTCATTCATGCGAATGTTATATATTTTTATAGCGTTCTCATTTCTTTGAGAGACCTTTGAAAGGCTGCAAAGGCATATTGGATTTAAATCTAATCTAATAACAGAATAATAATTTACACTGTATAATAAAACCTGAAACAACCTTCTATTGCCAATCATGAGTGAATCATAATTCCCCACTATTCACTTACAGTCCTTTTAATACAATTTTGTCAGCACAGCATTGTTGGACAGAATCGTGGAGGTTCACAGCAACAATTAGTTACAGTGCAACAGGCTTTGCTACTGTGTCTGAAATCCATTATAAAGTTCATTTTAGTTACTAAATTCTTGGAAAAGGCCTTCAGAAAGTTTTATATCATTTTGTTTGTTTCTAGTGGCAGATCAATTGCAAAATCTTGAAAATCTCACTTCTCGTTACATTCTGGATAGCAGTGTCTAATACCCATCAGCACTCAGGCCTGGTAAGACTGCCTGTGTTTCTTTGCTCTCAGACAGCAATGAGTCAGGCAGAACTCGGATGTTTCATAGCCTCTGAGTAATCTGTAGTGCGGTAGTGAGTGAGGGATGGCTCAGCAGCGATGGACTTTGAGGCTGAGTAAGTGAATATTCAGATAAAAGCATGGTAAAGGCCTTCAGCACCCCTCTGTATACAGGCTTCATCTGCTTACTGAGCCGTCTCACACAGGAAAAAGCTCTGCATATGTGTAGAGGTACATGTGAAGGCTTTTTTCCAGGCTCATGAATAGAGCAGCTGTGTTGTTGCGAACAACCGTAACTTATTGAAGGGAAAACACTGGAAAAGACAGTGTTCTTGTCCTTGACGTGAATGAAACTAAGCTCATTGAGTAAGAGCAGCTTTCACTGCAACTCACCGCCTGCGAAAGGGGAGTTATACGTCTCCCATAACACACTCACAGAAAAAAGAAACCTTTAACACTGCACATCAAATTACTGCACAGTGACCATAGTGTAGCTCAAAGAATTATTCTGAGTGTTGAGAGTTTAAAAAAAAATGTACACATGTATCTGAGAAGTTTTACCACTTTTATGATTTTTATTTTATTTATTTATTTATTTATTTTTTAATGAAACAACAGAACAGTACAAAAACATGCAATGAATTTGGAAACACTTCACATTCAAAGAGGTCATCTGATAAAGACTGCATTGATTTTTTTTTTATGATATGATGTTTGGGTTGTAAAATAGTCATTACTCAAGGTCATTGTGACATGGCATCATATTGTAACATCATTACTGATATAGTATTGATTCCCACATTATTGAAATTGATTTATTATATTGAACTCTTTATTAGATGTGCTCACTTTTATAACAGTCACACCATCATTATTGTTGCATCTAATGTTAACTGACTGTCTTATTATTACAGGATAACCATAAACAAGATAATGATTCCCAAATACCCAGTGCATTTATAATTTTTCTATCTACATGGCACACATTGCAAGAATGGTTTCAAGTAGATGAAAAGTCACTATATACTAACTGCCCTACTTCAACAACTCCACCAGACACTCCTTAGACACATTATTTGTCATGGTATTCATTTAGGTATTGAAGGTTTCCCCCTCACTTTGATTGTCAAATTCAATTTTACAGATGTTTGACACATTGAATTTACCTCTAATTGCAAAAAGCGCAGCCTCTAATTGGACAAAGCTCCGTCATGCACTTAGTCTTCATTTTAATCACGAGCTCTGGATCTGATGTCTTTCTGCACTGTTCCTGAAGACTTAATGGACTCTTGGAAACATTAAAGATAATGGCGGGATTGCAGAATAAATTAGCATTCACTTTATAAGCCACATATTCATGTACATGCATTTAAATCATCTCCTGATTTGTAGTTCATTTACGTTCATCAAACCAATCATTACAAGGGTATGTCACAGATAACGTGAATATGCATGGCACATACCATTAGGCTAATACACTGAACAAGAGAAACTTACTGTTCCTATGCTAGGGTTTGAAGCTTTGTCTTATAGCAATAACACGGTTTGTATGGAAAATGAATTGGTTTATGGCTGTAAATCCACTGGGAGGTGAGAATAACACATAATATTGTTTAATATAAATTCCAGATGATAAAGCTTAATTTTCTATTGACAAACAGTCATTTGTTTCACAGTAATCAAACCTCTATCTAATATCGGAGGAGACATTAAACACATCAGTTGCACGCTTGTGTACTAGAATTAGATGCTTGATGTTATTTTCAGGTTAATGCTGTATGAAAGGCAACCATTTTAAACAAAATATGCTGCTGACCATTATGCTTATCAGATCTTATTATGATATTATGCCATTTAGATTACTGTAAATAGCCTCTAAACCATTCTGCCAGGCCTAATCTGAAATGTAATTATGTAGTACATTACAGTGAAATGGAGCAGCAGTAGTGGTGCTTATTCCTATTAAATCTGGAAAAACATTTAAATCAGAATAAACTCTGTTTAGCATGTTCAGTTTCTCTCAACATCATCCCAATTACTATCATCAAAAACTACTGAATTATTATAATGTATATATTTTTTTAAATGTTATGTTCAATATATGGAACTAATCGAATTTTGATCTGACTCAAAATTATGTTAGCTCCATATATTCAGTGTTCTCAGTATTAACTTATTACAATAACTATAAACAGCTCTCCATGAGTTACAATGCTTGCTGGGACTCTGAGAGGCATTTTTCAGCTTTAAGTCAGCTTTAAGTAAAAGATATCTGAAAGAAAAAAAGGTCTGGGATGAGAGAGATGTTTTGTTTCAGACTTGTGCCCCATAGGTGCTAGTGTGTCAGTTTACCAACAAGCAGCCTGCCAGGCAGTGAGGTGAGACGCTGGAGTTTACCTGCCAATCAGTAGCATCTCAGCCACGCTCCTCTGGACATTAACTTGATATGGGTTCTTCACTTCTGGTGGTGAATATTTTGTCTAGAATCTGTCTCGGGGAGGGGAGAAGACAGAGACGAGCTGTCTTTGGCCCATGGATCTTCTTCTTAAATGGACCTGCAAGAAATAAACTGCCTTCAGTGTAACATAACTGAGTATCCACAACTCCTTCCCTGAGGCCTCTCTTTTTCACTATTAAATGGAGAGAACTTTCTTTCACCTTTTACTGGATAATAGGTTTCATTTTCATGATGTGTAGAATGACATCTTTTAACTTTTAAAATGATTTTTGTTACATATTGATAAATAAATAATTGTGATGTGTAAATCTTCATACTCATTAAGAATTGTGGTCATAATTACATGTACATTTATTATCCTTTTTTTTTTTTTTGCATATGCTCCAATATTTTTTAATGCTTAAATAGGTCTTGTTTCATGCTTGTGCTCTCCAGCTGTATGCTAGCCGTGCATAGATAAATTCAGACACTGGCATGGAAAGAAAATATTAAATTTATTCCCCCCATAGCACACATGTTGATTGTTATTTGGGTTATCTTATTTAATATCTCATGTCATAGTTTGAGTATAGAAGGATATAGAAGCAAACCAATTAAGGCTTTTCAACACACTTTAGGTTTCCAATATTTATTTGTTGGTAATGCATTCTGGCCTATTTGCTCTAACATCGATAAGAACAGCTTTGATGCTGTGTTGATCTCCCACAAATTTCTGTGTCATGTGCAAATGCAATCTCTAAGGGCTTACTTCCCATGTCTTGAAAATTCTAACTTTCAGTCCAGACTCCTTTAGGGTCTATACTCGACTTATTACTCAACCTAATTAGACACTATTCCCCATGATGCCCCTTGTTATCTCAACTTTCTAAACATATAAGCTTAATCTTGGGCTATCCAGTCTTTATAAATGTTACACACAATACCTCCAGTGATAGCACTACATATTAGCTACATATGCAACTTTGAACATGAACATACTCTGCCACTTTACATGGCAGCAGCAGATAATTGTCTGTCACTGTCAGTTTGAATGCTGTCATTGTCCTTTTGCACTATTATACCTCCGACTGTAGTGTCAGTATTACTTAGATTAATAACCCATGCTCCCTTTAAACTTTCACATATAATTTTATATTGCACATCACTTCCCATTATGTGCAGTGTTGTATTATTTCTATTACCTATTAACTTGCTATTCATGTAGCAGTGGGAGATGCAAACCTAATTTCACTTTCTGATAGTTATTACATAGTAGATATTGTGTTATAGTATCCACTTGATTAATGGAAGAAAAATAAATATCCTAACGTGGTATTCCTAACTGCTATAACTCAGTTTATAAAGAATTAAGCATATACTCAGTGTTAAACTGGACTTTTAAATACAGGTTATTTTAAGATGAACACCTGGCCAGGAAAATTCTGCTCTTGGGCTTACCCTGGCTCAGTTTTGTTCATACTGTTGTTTAAATGGGAACTGTAATATTAATAAAAAAGAATACTAAAATAAAACAGGTTTCACGATTTGTGCTGGATCTCCTGGGAAAGTCGAAAAGTATTTATCATATTAAATAGACTTGCATTGCTGTTAATGGTGACGTAATGGCCGTGTGTCTAGTGCTCCCTACGGCCACATTATAATAAAACCAAACACCGGCGCCGTGTTGTGGGCGTGGCTATCGGCGCTACGTCAATGTATTCGGTTTGGAGTGACGCGCGCTGTGACTCCGCCCCGCCTCTGGAGAGGGAGGGGGGGCGGGGAGTGGGAGGAGTCAGGCAGAGCTGAGCCCACGTGTGACGCGCGCATTCCCGGCTCAGTGCGATTCGGTTTAGCGGCGCTCCGGGCTCCGTTCGCTCTGACTGCGCGCCTTTTAGTTTGCTGCCTGTTTTTAGTTGGGTTAGCGATGGAGGGAGACGGGAGCCAAGCCACGTCCGGGAGTCCGACCGATTCGCAACACGACCCAGGGTAAGAAGGCGCAATTTTATTGTAACAGCACTTGACTTCACTCTCATGTCATTGGGCGCGAGCGCGTTCAAGAATAAGCAGCTTGTTTGAAAGCGCGCTGGTCGGAGCGCTGCAGAGCACGGAAGCTTCCGGCTGCTCTCAGCTACACCTTTGTTTGGTTTGTATTGGAGCCTGGCCTGCCCCTTTACCACATAGCTCAGTCAGGGCTCACAGCTCCTTTCCACATCCTACTGTCTGCGTTTAGCGCTGTTTTTTTGGGGGGGCTAGCTGAGTTAGTTAGCTCCACGTCAAAATGGCCGATGTGACATCTGGACTCACTTCTGCTGTGTTTTCCTCTTCCAGTAAAATGTTTATCGGTGGCCTCAGCTGGCAAACTTCACCAGGTAAGAGCATTCGCTGGTCTCTGGGCTTTGTGTTGTGTTGTGTTGTGTTGTGTTGCTGGATTAAATGCAGTGCGCTGTACGGGACGCATCGCCCGCCAATCTCTTATGCTTCATTTCTAGTCATTTGAAGTCCTCTATTCGACCCCTACATGCATTATAGGGGGCGTTTAAACACTCACACACACACACACACACACACACATACACACATTAATGCACTTGTTCGAGCTGCGATCGGTTGCTTATGTGCCTTTCCTCTGTCCTTTTTCCTCCTTCCAGACAGCCTTAGAGACTATTTTAGTAAATTTGGAGAAATCCGAGAATGTATGGTGATGAGGGATCCCACCACCAAGCGCTCCAGGTAAATGCAGTGCGATCCGGTGTGTGTGTGTGTATGTGTGTGTGTGTGAGGTGATCCAGTGTGTGTGTGAGGTGAGCTCTGTGTGCGTGTCAGGAATGGCAGGAACACAGCGCTACACTTTTCCAACCTACTGGATCACTGAATGCAGTGACATTGAGTTTCAGGAGCGCGCGCGCGCGCTCTCACGCACGCGCACACACATAAACACACACACACACACTCACACAAACACTCACACATACACTCTCTCACACATACACTGAGTGCTAGTTCTTATTTAGCCTGCTGTTTTCCGTAAACACACACACACATTTACACAGTGTTTCTTCTTCTTTTTATAAACGTAATGTCACTGCCACTCTCATCAGCTGCTCACATGTGCTGTGTAAAAGTTACCAAAAATCTTGTAAATACACCTGAAATACAAATGACTGAAGTTTATCTCAGTAGGCCTAGTTGTTCATCTGTGTTTTCTCTGTGTGTGTGTGTGTGTGTTTATTTTTTGCAGGGGATTTGGGTTTGTTACGTTTGCAGATGCGGCCAGTGTAGATAAAGTTTTAGGTCAACCTCACCATGAATTAGACTCAAAGACGGTATGTGTTCCTTTTCCTTGTGTTATCTTTGTGTGTAATCATTTCCTGTCCTGTTTGATTCCTCCATGACATTTCTGATTGTACCACACACACACACACACACACACAAACACACAGACGACAGGAGGCTCTTGATGCAGATGCAGAAAGGTGGCTCGGTAATGAACTCTTTCACCCCGTTCCGTTTGGCTTGTATCCTGAAAGGTCAATAGGAGCACAGACTCTTTGTGTTTTTGTACTGAATATAGCGCATACTGCTAGAGATGTCCGATGTTCATGTTTGACGTTTGTGTGTTTAATCAGTATTGCTGTTTTGAAGCGGTGCCAAGTCCGACTAAGCTGCACACAGACAGTGATGTATGACTTGAGTGCCTGTTTTACACTTTAGACACATGTGAGCCGATCTTAATCCATACGTCACTGAGACACGGTTGCACATCTGTCACTGCGGTTTAAGAGTTGTGCAGTTGTAAAGATGCATTCGTGGCTTCCCTGGATTAAGTACGGCGCATTTGTTTGAAGGTGACCATGTGCTTAAGAGATTGTCCTGTTCATTTAATTACGTTTTGACAAAATATAACATTTCTTTTATTCTAATGGGATTTTATGTCTATATTCATTTTTTTCATGTCATTAATAACACATTTATTACTTTCTTTCTTATAATTTTGTCAAAGATATTCCATTGACTAATTTTTTTTTTTTTTGCACACATTAGAAATAAAGAATGATAATTTACCGCAGTCTGCAAAGATTTGTGTTTTTATATTTAGTTATGATAGTGTAATATATAAGATATTTTAAACATCTGATATTAAGGTTAGGGCTTTTATAGTTCTCATGTGTTCATTAAAATGTAGTAAATACAAATATCTGCCAGTCTGCCAGTTTTCTCAGGATATTTACTAGAGACAGGCAGCTTATTCTTTAAAAGCAGAACCGTGTTTCTGTTAGTCACACTGCAAGCAAGATTTACACACTTTCTCCAGCAAAGTGAATTTCTTAGGATCGCTGGATAGGTCCGTTTTGAAAAGCGCACCGAGTATGCACTGACATTTTGCTGTTCCAGGGCCAGTAAACATTTCACATTGTATTTCAGCAGCTTTATTATTTGGAGATTTGTCACTGAAAGACCAGTAGGAGTCAAGAATGAGTAAACTTTGATTTTGAATAGCGAGGCTGTGGACAAACAGCTCAACATCATTTCCTTACCAGTAAAAAAGAACCTCAGCGTGAATGTGCTGAAGGAAATTTAGAGTGCCAAAGTACTTATGCTGAAATCAACAAGGGATTATGTTGCTGTTATTTCCCTAGGACTAGGTGTTTATTCTAATCATAATTCCCGGTGCTTACTGTAGCTCTTCGATGTCTTTTTTCTTAGACTTGACAGTTTATCAGAGTGGTTTTGAAACATGGGATTGAAATAAATACCCTGATAAGACAGATTTTTGAAGGAAGGCTGGCAAAACAAACCTGAATGAACAAAATATTGGTTGTGTATTATAATTATAATTAATATATATAATATATAATACGAAGACTAAAAATTAGACACAGAGTACTTATAGTCTTTGTGTAAATTCACATATGAATATACATATGTATATTCACATCCCCATTATTTTGAATATTGAACCGCTGTTTTGTTCCTAATGTGGACAATATTTTGCACTTGATTTTCCGCTGGAGTGTGATTACGTGAGGATTTAAAAAAAGACACAGCTCTGTGTTTGAGTTGCTCAATTGAGGTTATGATGCTAAATTAGTCTTCTGCAGGTTAACCTGTTAAATTTATTTCATACACCGTGACCAAGGTAAATTACTGCGAACAATATTGTTGCCCTTATTTTAAAGCAATCATAAGTATGTTCTATTAAAATGTTAGAGAATGTTAATGAACATTGCGAGCACGGCATGTGAAGAGAAGAATACTGACGATGTATGAAACTAGGCATATGCAACTGACAAGCCAGACATATCACAGCCACACATTGGTGAAGTCAGTAAACTCACAATGGTGGCACGTTTAAGGACACATGGCAAAAACGAGCATTACCCAACATGCCCAAAACCCATCTATTTTAGAAACTGGGCTGTTGTATCTCTAAATCCTGTGCCTGTCCGATATTTCCGACAACAGATCTGGGTCAGTTGTGTTACATAATCGCTCTGTACAGACATACCTCTAGGATTCTGGGACAAAAATAAAAAGGTCAAGGTTTTTTTTTTTTTTTTGTTTGCAATGTTTTTGAATGAGTGGTGAAGAACATGAAAAGTACTGCAGTGAGCATTAGCAGCCATGTGTCCAGGATTGAGAGAGATTGAGATCACGAGGACGGCAGTGATGGTGGCTAAAGCAGGGATTACTTCGGCTCGGATCGTGATGTCATACCCTGAGCTGAGACATGGCTCAGTGGTTCAGTCCTGAGGTGTGTGACCTCATTCATAAAGGTGAAGCCTGGAGCTGAAAGGCCTGACTAACGCAAGAGAAAATAAAGATGGAAAAACTAAAGAGCAGAACACTCAAAATGGCAGCGCAGTGAAAATCCTGCCTAAATCCATGTTGTTTAATCTTGCTGTTAACTAAAATAAAGCTACATCAAGTACATTCAGCCTATACTTACTGTTTCTTCCTCTTTTTCTTTCTTTCTTTTTTTTTTTACATTTTTGGTTACCATTTACCATTCTGTACTGTTTTATTGAGATATTCTCCTATTTAATACAAATCTGCTACACAATATTGCCTAATTAACTCCATTTTAAGCGTGATCGTTTCCATTTTGTGAGCATGTTTATTTTATTATCCATGTATTTAATATAAATTATTTATTCCCTTTTGACTGTTTGTGTTGTATTTCCTTTGTGTCCATATTTTTTTTTTACCAACCGCCTCACTAGCGCTGGCAATTTCCGAGGTGCTGAATGTATGAGAATAGATATGAGCCGAGCAGCACAGCAAAATATGAGACACACTTTAGTATTTCACATTTGATTAAAAATGGTTACATAAGCTGCAGATGTAAAACCTGGAGTGAAAATTGCATTGTGTGTTGACAATTGGTTGCCGGCTGCGGTCCTCTCTAAAAGCAATCTGTTTTAGATTAAACACTTTTCTGGATGAATTAAAGTATAATAAAAACAGCCTAGCTTTTCCCTTGGAAAGAGTCTTTAAAAGGCAGTACATGTTACATTCTATTCAGACCAAATTCATTCAGCGGAGGACAATTCCTACCCCAGAAAAGCAAAAAGAGACATGTTTACTTCATCTTTCCTTAGCGCACGGTCATGTCTTCAATTTCTCACCTTTTTTATGAAGTGACAAAGTACTAAGACATGCTGTATATTGAAGTGCAATATTCCACTAATGGGTTTTTTTCCCTTGAGTTTTTTTTTTTTTTTTTCCCTGTTCGATGGAAGACTTCAGCTACAGTGTGACCGTCCTTGCATGCATGATCATCTGACATCGTTTTAGTTAACAGGGCATTTCTGTGCACTTACAGAAAATATTTTGGCTTCCTCATTTCCATGAATTTAAGATGGAATTCATCTTTGCATGTATGTCTTGAATAAATTCTTACAGAACACCATGAACTTTAACTGATGTCGATTTATGTAACATTTTGAATGTTGTTTATGTTCTTCTATTATGTTCTCCACATAATTCAGTTTTTCCCACAAATAAGGAAGTGCTGCTTATAATAGACCTCTGATAAGAGATTTTTTTTTGTATACTATCATGTCACATGACCACTACTATGTAATAAAGCTGAAGAACAAATTTAATTTTCGTTGCATTTTTATGTAAGTCTAGTTGACAGAAATAGGCCTTTTTCTGTCAGTCATTGGTTGTGTGACTGTTGTTTATGAACTCCTTTGGTGCTTTGTATCATATGTGGATCACAGTGCATGCTAGGAGTGGTAAATTGTGTGGCGTGTTCTATAAGCTTCACCGATTGATTCTTAAGAGGAGAAATGTCTCAGACCTCTGCTGTTCCGTAGGCCTTTTATTCAGACAGTAACTGTGTGGGAAGGAGTCACCAATAATGACGATAATTCCTCTAGAGGGAACAAGGTTGTGGAAGTATCGATCCAGTGCCTCTTCTGATTCTTCAGCACTCACCAATACATACCCTGTCATGTCAGCCTCATCCCCCAGATCCCAGACTGCTACGTCCATGAAGCTCTTAATTACAAAAAATAATTTAGTTTGATATGTGCTTTCTGATAACTGATGTTTTTTTTTTGGATATGTATATTATTTGTTACTTGTGGTTACAAATGGAAACAGGTCTGCTGCAACAAGTATTGTGCATTATCGTACTATAACACAGTGTATTATATATTATATATTATTTGTAATTTTCCCAATGTGTATGTAACCCACGATATTTCCTTTCCTTGTTCTATTAGATTGACCCTAAAGTTGCCTTCCCGAGACGTGCTCAACCCAAGGTAAGTGAACGTTTCCTTTAATTAACCAGAAAAAAGATTTATCATCTGCTTATCATCTGCTTATCATCTGCTTAATTGCAAAAGACGTTGAAATTGGTGTCCATTTAAATATTACACACACACACACACACACATATATATATATATATGTATGTGTATATATATATATATATATATATATATATATATATATATATATATATATATATGTAATATTTAAATGGCTTAATGTCTTTTGGGGTTATAGCACAGTCAGATTTCAACATAGATACAATTGAATGTAATGGCTAGCAATTTGACGTCAGATAGCCTAATAAGCTGAACAGTTAAGGCTGTTTCCAGGGTAGTAAATGGAACAATCATCTTACTTCGAGTTTACATAAATGTCTGAAATACTGTAGTTCTTAATTAAAATGGAGATTATTAGCAGAGATGTGATTTTTATGACTTAAAAAGATGAACACTTCCATTTGCATTGAAAATTTTTATTATTTGGCTGCCTTTACTGCTGTATTGGCAGAGATTTTCCTATGGATGCAGAAGTGTTAGCCATGTGCTTTGTGCCCTACTTTACCGTTTGCTGAGCATTTGTGCCATGGCCTTTACACCTGAACTGCTTCTTCCTGGTTGTGCCTTGAGCCTTTTGAGAGCGGTTCCTATCCCTGCTCTGAGATCAGTTTGAGGTTTTCTTATAATGTGTTGGTTTGAGCTTTAGTGAGACAGACTGGTTGTTGATCAGCGTATGGAAGGCAGCATCTTCCCAAAGTGGCCAGGAGGAGGTGAGGAGAGAGAGAGCTTGCTAGGTGGCAGGTGTCCATAGCACACTTGGCTGGCTAATTGAAATAAAGAACTTTTTCCATTCTGTCCAAAGTGGGGAATCAGTGGAGGGGAAATGACGCACTGTTTCTCTGGCTCTTGTGCCAGCGAGGCTGGTCCAAACGCAGACCGCAGGGCCCCAGGCCGAATGCTGCTTCTTGGCTCAGAGTGGGTTTAGGATGAATGGGGGTATTAAAGCGCCAGGCTCCAGCAGAACTTCTACTGCACTCGCGTATCTCTACTATTCCTTGTGCCGGGAAATCTGGTAAATGATGAATTCCAGGCAAATACATTAACACCCTCTCATCCAATCATGAGAGGAGATTCGCGAGCCTATCACAACTGGCAAATAGTAAGTATATGGCAAATACATTACCGCCATCTCGTCCAGCCCAACGGCGTGAAGCGTGTAAGCATGTAAGCATGTGCAAATAAACAAGTGCAATGAAGCAGAAAAAGCTCTAAATAGCCACACTGTTTTGTATATCCAGTGATGGCCTGCTTTATATTTCTCAGATGAAAGCATGAACAAAAGATTGTGCCTTTAGCTCCATTTAAATGACAGTAGTTTTACACAGGTAGCCTTGGAAACTTTGTTCTTTATACAGTATGTGCTACTCTGATGACATGAAAAAAAAAAATCCAGATTAAAAGTTCCACTATTGCTGTGTTGTCCGGGTTTGTGGTAAAAGAAACGCAACTCCTATTCATCTCTGTAAAGGTAAAGGTGCAAAGGTTTTTTTTTTTTTCCCTAATCACAGAGCAGACATGCAAATATTTTTTTACAGATGAGTACAGGCTGACCAGGGCTTTTGTTTTTGCCATCGTCGTGTACTGCAGACATTGCTGGAGATGGCTTTTGCTGCTTTTGTTATTGCTATTTTTGTGTTTTTGTCTTTCACACCACATTTGCATAACACGTCTTTGCATGTCCTGACAAGATTTTAATTGATATTCGGAGTGATATTGGGCAGGCAAAGGATTCCGCAGATCTGATATCCCCTCAGAGAAAATTGTCATTACCCTAAAGCTATGTATTCTTTTTAATTAAGCTATCATGCTGTTATAACAAGCCCGTAGGTGGAATCTATCCAGGTTGATCAAATTTTTGTCGCTTCAGTTCTTTTTAAGCTTGGCTCTTCATTCTGTCTTTTGGTGAAAGCATTTCTATTGTCTAGTCCCCTTTGTGTCTGATCATTATGGTGTGGACAGGGTGAAAACTATGCTATGTGCTTCTTAAACCTTTTTATATTCCATATACTGGGAAGTCTGTAATCTCTTAATCATATTACACTGCATGCATGTAGTCCGGTGCTGTAATGTTATGGGCTGATAGGAGGCTAATATGCTAGCTGAGAAAGCTGAAGTTTTGTCCTCACTGGAATTTGGGCCTCTGTTTTCTCCGGACCGCAGGAGATCTTACCCTTTTCACCCCTCCTTTGTGCTTGTTCTTAGCGCTTCTGGCTTCCGGCCATTGCTTTTGCAGCCTTTAAAAGATTATTGTGTCATTTTGCTGACACCAGTTCCAAACACTGTTAGACACTATGTAATGAGTTTGCGATTGAAAGCTCCAAGCAGCCACCCTCTGTTTCACCGACTTTATTTCACCAGACTCTCACCAGTGAATTCCATGCCACTGGCAATAATCAACCTAATGAGTGACGTTCTCTTCAAAAATACAATCTATGCTTGAAGTGCATGGAGGGAGAATGGGGTGGAAAAAAACAGGAAGTAAAAAGACCCAGCGCAGAGCATGATAGGATCCTTCAGTTTCAGCAGCGGCACAACAGACAACAAGTCTGAGTGGAGAGACGTCCTGGCATTTACCACCACGAGAGCTGTCAAAACAATGCCTGCACTTGTTCTGCTCCCTGAGCTACATCCTCAGCTCTGAGGCATCAGCCTGGCTTGGGATTTGCCAAGGGAGGTGGGAATTGAGTTTACTCCTGCCGCGGTGTCATTTTTTTTCCTCCCCAATTTAATTTTTTCCTATCCCATGTATGTGTCCGCCATGCTGTTTTTTTAATCCCCCACCTCACTCCCTGCCTTGTGCTTGTTTTAAGTAAAAAATATTTTGCACCTTCTATGATGCAAAGCAGCAGACGTTGCTCAGAGAGTGGCTCGCTGATGAGTGGGAAAACTGCGGGTTGAGTTTTTAATGAAGTCCACGAGATGCCACTGTGAAGTAGCGAGGGCCCTGGCTCTTGAGGAAATGAGGCAGCTTGGAGATTCCCCCCCAAACACTCCCATCACCAAACGGCCCTCTGCTGCCATCCAATGCCAATTAAGATCTACACGCAGGCATGACTCAGTCCCTCTCTGCCGTCACCACTGCATGCTGCTTTCATTTTGCCCCTCGTGCTGACAGCTTGGCAATGTAGCTATTTTCTCCTCTTTGCTAGCTGGAAATTTTCAGCATGTGTTTCTCTGCTGTTTGAGAAAAGCAGATTTGATAAAAGGGCCTTTGCCTAATCCGTCGCACATCTTTGATGTCTGTGAAGCTTGGTTTAAATATCGTGTAGAACCTGAGTTGCTCAGGGATGAGAGATTTGCAGCAGGGTGCGACGAATGTGTTCATCCATGATAACAAGACAGATCTGCCTCTTTGGTGCTTGTGTCTTAGCTAGCCAAATTACACATGCAGTAAAATTGAAGACAGCGGAAATCAAACCCTACGTCTTCTCGGATTAGTTAAGCGAAAATGGCAACACTAAAATGACCATCTCAGTTCTGGAGCAGGTGAGCCGGCTTATTGCTGTGCTCCAATGGCTGATGTATCTTTTTTTTTTTTGTTTTTGAGGCATCTTTTGTCTTCCTGCTTGTTTTGTCAGGGAGCAGAGATGATGTGTTCACACTGGCAGGAGAAGCTCTAGAGGAAAATTCATGGCCGTTGTTGCTAACCCAGCGCTAACTACCATTGAGTGACACTAATGAGGGGAACAGGCATGCAGAAGAGCGAGAAAACGAGGTGCTCTCAACATGGCCATTGACAAAACTCCATTTAGGTTCCAACACTCAGTGATCTTTCGCAACCCTCACCCCCCCCCCCCTCCTTTTTCCACCTCCACAACCTTCTCCTGTTTCTTTTCAAACACACTCAATTACAGTATTTCTGAGGATGTGGTTTTTTGTTTTTTAACCCACTTTGATTTGTTTTGATCAGCAGAAGCACAGGGATCTAATGGAGGCCTGCTGATAGTGTGGCAACATGTCTATGGCAGAGCCAAAACAGCCTCGGCTGTGAGAAAGAGAGAGAGCTGACGATTAATCCAACACGTAAAGGCGCTATATATCGAGTCGGTATTCTGATAAGAATGTGCACTGAGACATGCTGTTCCTCCGTAACCCTCTCTTCAATCTTGTTGGAAGGTCAGGAAGAAAAATCAATGCTGTCTGGTGTTACAGGATTCGTTGCAGTTGTTGGCTGCACATCAACAAGACATTGTTGCTTTGAGGTCTCCATTTTCCTCTGAAGTAGACGAGCTAAAAAGGTTTCTTTGTGTAAAATTCAGTATTGCAGGTTGGCGCTCTACCACTGCCAGAAAGACAAAAAAAGTACTGTGAGGAGACCTGACACGCACTGTGACATTAGCTCAGCGATCAGGCAAGAGGAAAGCACTAACACTGGTGTTTTGCTTCTTGACATGTTCCTTATTTTGGTTAAAACCTCACCTTATCCTCTTATCCTCTTGTGCAAAATTGATCAGGGCTGCAAATTGCATATAAAACATTGTTATAATTATTCTAGCAGTTTTATTGCACATGAAATCAATATGCATTTCAAACCCCTCATTATGCACACAAACATTTTTTTAGCTTAATAAATGACCTGTTTGGGCAGCATTTTGTGCTGCATCGATATGATTGTGCAAACATTACTTGTTCATGGCTCAGACGTTCGGCTGGGCCGCAAGTCCTCGAAACACGTCAGCAACTCAGACAAGTTATTACACAGTGACAAACTCGGTTTGGAGCATCTGGGAGCTTTCATTTAGGGTTTCTCCCAGAGCTGAAGGCTGCCAAGCGTGCTGAAGTTCCCTGTAGGAGCAGACAGGCCTCCATATCCACCCCTGCAGGCGCTGCAGCACTGAGACTCTCTTTAAAGCTGCTGTTAGCTGCCATGTCTCACACACAGTCAAGTAGTGCTGGGGTTCTCCACCTACTCCCTCTGTCTCTGTCTCTGTCTCTCTCTCTCTCTCACATCCCTGTGATAGTCCAGCTCTCTCCACACATCTCTGTACCTCTCTCTTTCTACACCTCCCTCTCTCTCGCTCTTTGTCACTCTCTCTCCTCCCTGTGCTAGTCCAACTCAATCTACCTTTCTCTCTCTCACTGTCAGCACTCATTCCCTTCAGGATCTCTTGTTCTGTATTGATATGCTTTTATATTATTTTGAATATAAAGCTACAAAAGTAATCATATTTTAGTCATGATCACGTTTTCTAGCTTTGCCATTTAAACACAATTGACTATGATATCGGTGAGCTTTGCTTAAAAACAGAAAATTGGCTCACACTCTGTTCACATCTGCTTGGTGCATTCTAGTGTTTTTGCTTTTTAATATAGTGTTTTATTGCAACTGGTTGTTACATTTGGCTGGGATCTGAATTTAAAAATGATCTCATCTTCACTGATTAGTTGTTGTTTTCAGTCTTGGATCCTGTATTTTTAATTATGTAAGTTTTTTTTTTTTTATACGTTATCACACTTCTATGACTCATGATGTCAAACACACACTGGTTTGTTTTATAATTATGAATTAGTTATGCTAATAAGGTGAATGATAGCAGAGCAGCTATGTCTGAAGTATAAAATCAAACAAATTGAAGTGTTTAATTTGCAGAAAATACTGCATATTAACCTGCATAATTTTTACTATTGAATAAGCCAAATTGGTCAAATATTTTGTGTTAATATTTAGAATGAAACAGTAGTAATATGATATTTGGATGGCATGAAGAGTGTATCTTCCATAAATTGAAATGAAACACCATTGGTTTAATAATGTGGCAGCATATTTACTAATTTATTTGTTTGTTTGTAAATTTAGCATTTAATAGAGATTAAATTAATGAGTACAGAGCAATATGTGAAAAGTGAAAGGCTTTTTCTGCTTATTTTTTATTGTGATACTTTGATAAAGCACAGTTAAACTATTTCGTTCCTAAATTGGTTAAATAATTGCGAAATATAATTGGAAATTCACCATCAAACAAAAATAATCAGGATGATCATTTTAGCCATTTATTCTTCAGCCCAATTTTTAAATAACTTTTGTTTTATTTGTAACATAAATAGTATTTTACATTATGCTATTATTGTATTGCAGTCCTGCCCTGATTTGCAGTTGTACTATTTTCATTATATCAGTAAAATATCATTCCATTTATTCCTTTATTGCTGCATTGCTATGACAGTATATCGATGTAGTACTCATGAACATATTGCACAGAACATTTTCACGAGTGGTGACAGTGTTGACTTGTCAGATCCTGGAATCCTGTTCCCTGCTTTGCTCTCTGTGGGCGTTTGTGTGTGTCTGTGTGTGTGTGTGTGTGAGGTGTGCGGTGTGTAGTGAAGTAACTGTCTATGTGGCAGAAGTTGGACTAAGTGCTACTGTGTGTGTGTGTGTGTGTGTGCGTGTGTCCTTGTTTAGTGGTTGTCCTTCACTCCACTGCAGCAGCAGATCTTTTCCCCAAACACCGCATACACTCTTCTCTACCCCGGGAGTTCTTTTACTTTCTCTTCACCCATATGGTTTGTCCTGGGTGACAGACAGAGATGGTACGACTGTTTTGTCTGCTTGCAGTGCATACACACATGTTTGAAATTTGGTCATGAGATTCCATTGGCTGAGAGAGTGACCTCAGACAGCTGAGATGGACAGACAGCGCCTCGTTGGCAACGCCTCCTTCACTGAGTTTTCCCCCCCACCCTCTCTGGCTTTGCTGGAGCCTCTGCTTCTGCATGATAAATCTGATGCTAAATTTAGAGGTCGTTTTTCTTGTGCAGAGAAAGAGAGAGATTACTGACAGGGAGAGACAGACGTGTGTGTGTGTGTGTGTGTGAGTGTGTGTGTGTGAGTGTATGAAAAAGTGGCAGGCTTTCTTTTTAAGCCATCCACTATCAGAGGGAAGTACTTTCGATCCTCCTAGCTTAAAGCTTCTTCATTTACCCTTGATTTGTTTTATATGTAATGTTTGTAGTTGCTTAGGCTTGTCTAATTCACTTCTGTTTAATATGATACTCAGTCAGGATTCCCGTCCGTGCATGTGCACTCATTTCCTTTTGGCCTTGCCATATGATCCGAGGCGTGGAACCTCTAGATTTTTCTGTACCAATTTAAACTAACTTTACCATATTTCTTGAACCCTCATTCACCACTTTTCTCTTAAACCTTAGTTGAAATGCTTTAGTTTGTCAACAGTGGCTGCACAGTTATGTAACAGTGAGCTTGCAGATCTTCCTCTGGCAGCACCTCATGCACCAATGCAATCACTGCCTCAGTATCTGTTTCATTCGCTTCACTCCACAGTCCCTGTGAAACCACTTACCTTCATTTCCTAGCCTGCCACCTTAATGCTGGAAATAACAGCACACAAACTGGATTTGCAAACAAAACAACTCCCAGTTTTCTCCTCTCTCTCATCTGTATGGAGACTTGTGTGAATGTGTGAATGTGTTCAGTGTTGTGCACACGCTCGTGTGTGAATGTGGGTAGCTATGAAGAGATTAAAGCATTGCAAGCCCAATAGGAGTGTGTGTAAGGCTAAGTGTGAGCGATGGGAGGTGGCCAGGAGTGTTCACTTTGCTGATCCAGCTGAACCAACAGGAAGGACAGTGCTTATGAAAGAGCTGTAAACTGACCTGCTTTACCTTCTCTCCCTGTGCAGAGAACACTGCACAAAGCAGAACAAACGGCTATTTTTTTTAAAGGATTCAACCTCTATTATTCACACTGAAGTATGCAGGGGCACAGGTGTTTCAGCAGAATTATTCTCTCTCATTTTGTCATGTTGCAACTATTCTGCGATTATATATCAGCCATATGGCTAACACTTGATTAGCAGCAAATTCCTGCCACTCTGAGCCAATAGGAATGAATGAAAAGCTTATTATTGCAAAGCAGCAGCACATGGTCCAAGGCATTGACTGACATTATATCATCTTTGCCCATTGTTTATAGGTTTGAACCAGATGTTTCTGCAACACATTTAGCTAGCTAGGACAGATAATACACGGCACTCAGCGTGCTGTCTAACTATAATAATAATTCTATTAATTAAGCAAAAAACCTTCATAATCGAGCCTTTGAACAGACAGCCAAGGTTGCGAAAACCATTCGGTCCATACAGCCCATAGAACGTAAGCGATATAAAAGCAACAGGGACAGGGAATGTGTGCTGATAATTAGTGTTACAGACCACTCTTAGTGCATTCAAATCTGACATGATGTCACTTTATAAGTTCTGTTTGTATTAAAACATACCAGCTAGCTAGCTGTGAGAATTATATTTTCTGTCAACATTTAAGTACCGAGGTCGGCATAGTGGCGCACAGATCCGCTTCACAGCTCTACTCTCCCCGGGTTGGTCCTGAGCTCGAATTACTGTCTCTGTACTGTCTCTACAGAGTTTTGCATGTTCTCTCTTGTCTGCATGCGATTTCTCTGGATTCTCTGGTTTCCTCACACCTCCCAAAAACATGACAGTAGTTTCTTTGGTGACTCTAAATTGCCACTAAGTGCTAATGTGCATGCATGGTGTCTTGTAATGGTCCGGCGTCCCATTCGTTGCATTTTCCTGCGCTTGGTATTTCCAAGATAGGCTCTGGATTCACCCTGAGCCTCACTAGGATATAGCAGTTACTGAAAATGAATGAATGAATTTAACTACAGCGAAGTGGATCCTTCCTTTAGTACTGCCACTTAACATGTCACATTACTATCAGAATCTTTTTGTTTTTTTTTTCAATCTCGGTAGCTAGTCGATTATGGACAGATGCACAGCTGAGTCATCTGTTGCTACGGTAACAGTATGCACATTGTGTGAACTTTCTAATTAGCACAAAATGCTTTCTATGTAGTGATTTTTCTACTTTTCTGCGGTTCAATTTATTAGCTATCTAGCCACCTAGTAAAACATGAGGCTGAAAGTAGGATTGATTGATTAAAGCAAGCAGGTGTTTTCCTCCTTCAAATTGATAAGTGAAACACTGAAATAATTGGCTTGTTCCACTTAGGTTAGTGTTCATTTGCATATTGCCTACTAATAGGCACCAGTGAAGATGCTGTTTATAATACTTTATATGACAGAAGAGAACTTAGAGACTTAAGCAAACGTTTGTCTCTGTAATCAGACTTCACATTCACTTTGAATAATGCAAAGGAACCAAATCAGCTTATTCGTGCTTCCCACATTACTGATCCATACTCTGAGTGTGCCGGTTGATCATTGTCAGGCTGTTGTAAAACCAATATTTAGTGATGTAAATTACCTGAAATATTTGGGACTTTGTTGAGCCACTCTTCAAAGGACAAGGAACCTTTATAGACTGCAGTGTTCCTCTCAGTTTTAAAAAGAAATCTCTGTGCTCCACATTAAGGCTGTCCTGTTCTGAACTTCAACTTAAAGATGCTGGAAGCCTCACTGGTTTGCAATTTTAATTTTGGCTCTGTTTGCTCTCCGGATTGCCGCCACTGCGATATAGATGAACCTCTCGCACCTCGAATCACTCTTACTCTGTCTCTGTCTTTCTCCTCAGACAATTTTTTTTTTTATCTGGAAGTAAAGGGAGAAAGAGACTGTAAGACTTTAATACATTAGTAATGTTTTTTTCACAGTGGTATGGCAGACTGTGGTTACTAATTTGAATAGTAACAACTTTCTGTACCCTAACTGAGTACACACGCGTGACGAATGAATAGAACTGGGCTTACTGAATGGTTTGATGGGGACGAAAATAATAATAATAAAATATTATACTATGGCCTTCATAGTCACCACATCTCAACCCAATTGAACACCAGTGGGAGATTTTGGAGCGACGTATAAGACAGCGCTCTCTTCCACCATCATCACCATTTCTAGCTCCACATATGTCCCATTTTGGTACTTTTGGTACCTAGGTAGGAAAGCAACCAAAATCTGTATGGGTACTGTACAGGTACAGAAATAATATTGTATAAAGAAATAAGGGCAAAATATGACATTAGGGATAATTTACCATACCACGCCGCACCATAATGTTTGGTGGAAAAGCTTTATAAGGTGACCTCCTGATATTTTACAGGTTTCTTCATAATATGTGGCTATTAGATAGTAGCTCTTCCATCGCAAGCCCCGGATCTGTTACGCTCATTAACCGGTGCGCTGGATTCAACTGCGAGTCCCGCCTTCATTTCAGCAGCGACACTGACTCGCGGTGCTGATAATCGGCAGAATGTTTGCCAATCAATTATGAATGAAAGGGATCCACCTAACACACCGGGCTGTCCGTCTCTACATCAAATTTTAATTATCAATCATGAGGAGGTGTGAGTGTGCATAGCAGGGGTCTAATGAAGCTGTAGGATGTGGAGGGTACAGTGAGGGCTCAAAGCAATGCGTGTGACCTTGTGTTCCTCACTTCAGTAGGAGACCCGGCTCTCTTTGACCTCGCCTCTGACTGTAAAGGAACCCGGTCAGCGGGGCTTGGTATTCAAAAACTATTAAATCATGAGGATTTTTAGCATTTTGCAGATTTAAACGGGGAGTATGCTTTTATATTGGGTGTGTGGTGTGCAGCCTTCTTTTCCCATCTCTGTTCAAAGCCTCTAAGGCTTATGATGTCTGTTTAGCTTGATCTGACCAAAGCACTGTAATCAGTTCCTCAGGAGCAGCCCTAACGCAGAGGGCTTTTTACTGTAACGGCAGAGACATACTCCCCATCTGCCGAATGCTTCGCTTGCTGAAAGCACAAAATAAATTACAAATGCAACAGAGGAGCGTGAGTGATTGGAAAGGACATGGATTGAGGACTTCCCTGCCAGCATCGTATACTCCGAGGTGTACAATGCTATAATCCCTGTAGGTTGTAGTGAGTGGTCACATGACCCTGGTTGCTAAGTTACTGTATGTGCAGGTACAGGACTACTCCCAGGGCGGGAATAAACTTGGAGTACATCTCAGAGTGCAGCTAATACTCGTAACAACCGAGGATCTATTTTAAGACTCTTAGTTTTCAATAATCATCTGGTCTACCCTGTGAGTGTTTTAGCGTTTACAAATGATGTTAAAGCTCAGACTGAATACATATTGACTCTTTGGCAAAGGCTTAGATGGCACCTTAAATAACCCCATCATTAAGGGAATCGCATCATCGTGTTAAAGTGACCATTTGGAAGGCTAGCATTGCAGCGATAGAACACTTTAACCGGGAAGTTGTGCTGTTCAGATGGCAGTTGATGGTCAGCACACGGTGTATAATGGGAGAGTTATGAGGATAAACATCTGATGGAGTGCGGGATAGTGGATGGGAATACAGATATAATGTTCCCACTGACCACATTGCTCAGATGTAAATGTCTATTTGATAGCAGCAATTTATCCCTTCCATCGACATGACCGTGGCCTTCAGGGAAGATTGATTTGGGACTAATAGTTGTGGGTTAGGTGGAGGCATGCGTTGCTCTCCTTTCTCCTCAGAAAAACACTCTTCTCCATTATTGGTGTATGTTATTGGGCTAGTGTAGCTTGATAAAAGGCTGAAATCCACTTAATGATGTGGACTTAAAAACTATTACATAGTGCTATTTTAAGTAGTTAATCATAAAGAAGTAGAGTTGAGTGTAATCGTGAATGTATAACATTCAGACAGCACTATAAAAGGGGGTTTCTCTCAGTGATTCTTCACACTTAAATAAGACTTTACATGATTCGATGTGCACTGAACTTTGAGGGACCATGAGAGACTGTTCAGATGATTCTGATGTTTGTGCCCCTCCTGAGTCCCGTGCTCCCACAGCGAGCAGCCGAGGGCTGCAGGCCACTCGGGGAGCGCTTGTTTGTTGATTGGTGACTGTAGTGCAGCGCTTGTTTCCACAGCTGCCTCAGTGGAGGTTTTGATGTTTCTTGAGCTGACCTTGGGGAGTCCAGGCTTTCTGTGCACGCTTCTAACATGGACCCAGCTGGTCTCGGTATAGCCCGCTGTTTTCAGCTTGCATTAGGTGAAAGATATGACTTTTGTAACAGAAACATATAAGCCTTTACTATGCGGCTTTAGTATGCAATTTGTTGTTTGAAATGTTGCAGCATGTATTCTAGTTTAGAGTCCTTTACTCGTTTGAAGAAAGCAAGCAAATAAATAAGGCAGGGCATTCTAGTTTTTACTGAAATTCAGCCGCATCTGGTGGATAAATGCTTGTGATTTTAAAACCATATTTATGATTTTAAAGCAGTTGTGATTGTTAGAAAACGGTTAGTTGAGAAAGAATGTATAGAGGGATATGCTATATAATATGTAAGGAAAAAATTACAAGGTGCTGTTATAGGAAAAATGATAGCGATGGGTGGTGCGAAGTGTCCTAATGCGAAATGATTTAGTAAGAGCACATTTTTAAATTCCTTTGTTAGTAGTCTTATGTGGAGTGTCCACAATGTAGGTCCCTGTGAATTAGCTGTTAATAAAGCTGGCACTACAGGCTGTTACAGAAAAATGTACCTGTCAGATTTGAGAATTCAACAGCACTGTGGTGTGTATATAGTGTAGACGTATCAAAATAGTTTATCAAATGAGAAAAAATTTGATACTTGATGATTTGGTAAAATTAGAGAAAAATGACATTTTTCTTACATCTCTTGTATGTGCAACAATATGCAAACTCTGAAGCATTTTAATCAATAAATTTTGGCAGAATATGTATTAAAACACAAAAATACAAAAATGTGTAAAATTTAGAATATGCATATTCTCATATAAAATGACATGCATGGTTCTTAATTTCTTTCTTTTTTCCTATTTCTTGCTTTCTCAGTTTTCAGTGTGGCTTTGTTGTGTTTTTTTTTCAGCTCTCATAGCTCTGTCTTTTCACAACCATACCTCAATTACCCTACGCTGCTCTTTCCCGTCTCACTAAATTCCAGCTCCAAACACTCAGGTGTGAAGATGGTGTTCTGACTATCAGACGCTCGGGCTCAGTCGAACATGCTCTTACGAGTCATCTGAGAACACGGCAAGAGATCACAGTCCTGCTCAGAGGAGAAGGCGTGAAGAGAAAGTTTATTGGGGAAAGGGAAAAAGATGCCACCTAGATTGAACTTTTTATTGGCACCATTGACTTGCTTTGAGCCGTGTTGACGATGCGCAT
>CM075016.1:12204034-12227067 GCA_037576675.1 Pangasius sanitwongsei | reverse complement strand
ATGTTATTATGACTCTTTTCTGTAGCACTTTGAGATTTTCTTTAAAATGTAAAGTGCTTTATAAATAAAATGTATTAAAATGTATTATTAAAATTTACAGATATTGTTATATAGATCTAATAGTGGAATGTATTCATATTCTCTGTGCTCTTTTTTTTTTTAGCCATTTCTTTCCTCACTAGGGCTTCTTGCAATCAGAAAAGGAAATATTGGATTTGTTTAACCCAGTTATGTCAACAGCTTCCACAGAACAGAGCTCAATTAATATGGAAATCTAATGACTAAATGCTAAATGATCTTAAGTGCATTTATCAGTGTTGAGTAATTGCAGATTTAATATGGTCAATTTAAAAATTAATTAACGATACTAACAAATATTGTGACAAACCTGGATTCAAACCTTGGTTCCCCATTCAAAATCTGTTACAAATTAAGGCTGTTAAGACCTCGGAGTTGGACATCTGCACAGTGATATAGACGTCACGAAGTTTATTTAGATTTGTTGTCCATGTGCAAAACCGAGCCTGTAATGAGTGTCATACAAATGTCTTCTACATAATTCAGTGATCTCAAACTAATTATTAACTAACTGCACTGTAAGATGTGCTATCAATATAGACAAATATACTTCACTTGAGAGCGTATTGCGAAATATCTGTTATGTAAAATATGCAACAAAGTAAAACTGAAAGAACACTGTGGTTGACCTCGCCTTCTCAGCCTGGTCTATATAAAGAAAACTCTTATTATTGTCAGACTCCACTCACTTCGATGTTGCTTTTGTTCACAGACAGTCATTACTGGCAATAGCACCTTGTACAAGCCACTCACACATTTCCTCCATGTTAGCTTTATGTGGAGACCCATGTGTGACCAATAGTGCACAAGAAGCAAAAAGGGGCAGGTGATGCACTTGAAGCACTGTGCTGTTTTCACACACAGAAATAAGTGATGAGAGCAAAGCCCAGGGCGTCCTACAACCTTCTAGTGTGGAATCTATCAGGTTCGCTTTTTTCCACTAGCTCTAGGGATTAATGAAATCTAGGTTTTTCACGTTTTGGCCCAGCAGCAGGACACTAAATCCCTCATTGTGAGTGCAGGCCTGGTCTCTCTGGTTCCAGTAGACTGGGAGAGGGAGTGTAAAGGCTTATGTGCTGGTGATTGGCTGAATGGTATTTAGTGGACAGTGGGCTGTGAACTGGGACCGCAGCAGGCTGTCTCCTTCTCTCTTCTCCTGTCGTCTCTCTGCTGTGAGCCAGGCTTTATCAGCTGCATAATCTGTAGCTTAAACAAACAAGCACACTCATGGCCAGCTTTTAAACCAACACACCTCGCTTCAGCTCACAGAGGAACACAGCGCAGGAGGTAAAAAAAAAAAAAAAAAAAAAAGATTTCCACAGTGAGGGCTGTATTCAGAGTTGAGTTGCCAGCATTTAGTGAGGAGTTAATACCAAAATTGTGCACGTCGGCGTTCAGAACACAGGCCTAATTATAGAAGTTTTACACACTATTTGGGCAGAGAGATGCTCATGGGGCGGAGTGTGCCGAAAACAGAGGCACGTTCATGTCCATGAAATTTTTTTTTTTTTTACACATAGATTGGAAGAGATCTGAGAGTTCCCTGCATAAATAGTGATTTGATTTATATTTGATAAATCATTTGATAAATAGTAAGATTGGAAATTAAGTTGCCAGTCCTTCCATCCCCAGACTACAGGCCATGTATACGCCTTTCATCTCAATCCATGATTCAAGAAGATATGGGTTTCTTAGTACATTCTTGCCCCATTTTTGACCTGATTCACTCGATTTCAACCTTTTAAAGAGAATTTCAGGACATTTTGCACTTTGCTCTAAAGAGGTGTTTAAAACCTTAGCGAGCACCTGATGAAGAAAATGGACCATTTTAATTAGACTATCTTACTTTCATGATTCTATTTTGCATATTTTAAGGTTGTTATTTAATTTGTCCTTGTCAAGGGCCAGGTTTGTCTAGCAGCGGTTAATCAGCAAGTCGTCCGCACAGCTCTTCAAATTTATTTTCCTCTGCAGTGCCGAAACATTTTTCACGTTAAATAAAATGCAAATGCGGGGTAGTAAAATGAGGAATTGTGGCCCTGTCGTACACGGTGACTCCATTATCATTAGGTTGGAATGCATTTCGATTTTCTCTGTCAGTTCATTTAGCTTTGCATAATAACAAATAGACAGCGTTTGGTGTGATTCCCTAACAGCAGTGCTACCTCTGCACAACAGCTGAGGGCAAGATTTACAGCCTATGTTTACCAGTTACATTATGCACTCTCATTTGGCTTTTACTTTGTCACGGTTTCATCAACAAAATAAATATAGAAATAGAGGAAACAAAAAAAAATAAAAAAATCTTTTTACAGAGATACCTGAGGCAGTCCTGAAGCTGAGAGAGAGGGATAAGGAGCTGGAGAGGGAGTGTGAATGCTGCCAGTGTCAGCTCATGACTTATTCAGTAATTTGTCAGTTTTATTTACTTACAGTATATTGCCATGATATTACCTCAAGTCATAGGATTTACCGGTGGAATACTACTGCTAACTCCGAGGCTGTCGATCACTGGTGTTGAAGCAGCGCTCTAAGCCGCACCAATCAATGTGCATTTCAATCATTCCTGGTAAAATTGTGTTAGAGATTACTGGCTCTGCCCGTAAGAACAAGATTGTTCTTCTGTAAGTGACATGCAGTGTACTACTTCCTCAGTTTATACACTGTAGTGCCATTGAGCTGCCGGGCTGCCACTGATCTTTTTTAGCGTGCTGTTGGGGAAAATCTGCTACACTTTTGGAACAAAATAGAGTTAAGTGCCTTGCTCAAGGACACACTGACAGTGATCAGGGGATGTTCTACCACCTGCAGTTCCCTGCAATTAAATAAACTTTGCTTGGTGTACAAACCAGTGTATAATCCAGCAGGTCATCATATCTTAACATAAATCTATTGGATCTGGCTGCTCATGTCCAAAGTCTGTGAGCTGCCACTCAAGTTAAGTCCAGGTCAGGTTCTATTTACATGTAAAAAAGACTAACTCAAAGTCCAAATCTTATAAGCTCGATCCACGTCAAGTTACAAGTCATTAAAATAATTTTTGACATTTTCACCTTTTTTGTCACTAACACATCCAATGAATGGGAGTCATTTATTGGTTTGAGGAGTCAGTTAAACTGACATTGAAAGCTGTGACTTTCTTTTGATCCTGAAACTATATCCTCATTGAGTCACAGAGGTCATAAATACGTTTTCCCATCTCAAACCACTCCATGTCAGAGCACATACACAGATACGCTCTAAGTCATACGGTATTTAATATCCAATCAGGTTGGTTCAGGTACGAAGTTATGAGTCTCGTGGCCAGCTAAGTGTACAATAGCTATCAGACTGTGAGTGGAGCTTCTGATTGAGAATAATATGACTTAGGTTGGAGTCCTACATGACTGGCTGTTAGATTGCCTAGATGTTTTACGCAAAATAGCTCATCTCGATAAAATCAAATCACTTCTGTGCTTGGCATGCATTCTTCTTCTTCATTTGCAAACATCTAAACTGCACTGTTAATCGTTCAAGAGGCAAGGCAAACTTGATTTTCTCATCAAACACAGGCCAGTTGATTTGATAGAGTGTTATACGCTCTAAGTCATGCGGTATTTAATATAAGCGAGGGGTTGAGCAGCTTGTCTGGGTGAGTGGATGCTGTGGTTGGAGCAGACTGGCAGGTGGACTCATGAAGCCTGAAATGGAGTGCAGACTTGTGCGGCTGCCCTCCGGTGCCATGTTCCCTGCTCGGCGGTTTATTTAGCTAGGAAGCTGCAGCAGGACGTTTCTGGCACAGAAGTAATTGAAAGCAACTTTGCTGCAGTCATAATAAACAGAGAGGAAGAGGAGTGCCAGGGAAGTGTTTATAGGCTAGCACTTGACTGTGCTGTTTTCTATTATTCCACGTTGTTGAATCGTAGTAATGGTTTACATGTATGTTATGTTTCTGTGCTATATGTTTAGGCATTGTATTAATTGAGCCGCTATTGGTCAGGATTTAAGAAAGAATACATTGGTGCATTTAGTTTATACAGTATTCTTGGTATTTTCACTATGGCGTTTTTCTCCTAAATGGCAATAGGAATGTTTGAGACAACTGTCTTGGTCATTGGAGTATCAGAGAGAGGTGTGTGTATGTGTGTGTGTGTGTAGTAATCTGTCCTTGTTGGGTAAAGCTCACTGCTTGTCATCGTGATATTAATATGAAGATCATGTCTGAGGAATATGAATTTGACTCAGCAGGGTGTAAACATTAGATGACCCTGTTTGTTTACCTCGCTGTCAGTTGGCCATTGTGATCTGCATGGCTTCTCCCAAACATGTGCAGCAGCACGTAGAAAACTAGACGGCCTCTTTTCAGACACAGATGCTGTTCCGCCAAGATGACTGTGACCGTCTGATGATGTGTGATGTAGATATCAAGAAACTCTGAGCGCCTTTGTAAACTTCACAATGACTTTGGAGTAACAGTCCAATTTGTTGAATAAACAGCCTGTTACTTCATGCAAATTGGGAATTGTTCTGTTGCTAACTACGCTTGGTTAAGGTTCCCTGAATTTTCTGGATAAAAAGGCTCTCTCGGCAGTGAAGGGAGGGAGCGTCAGGAGGACACGTGATCCAACGGCAGCAGCTGCTGCAGGAAAAGATAAAGGAGAAGCAGTGAACCGTCCACAGGTGCGGTGCGAGAAGCTTCAGAGAGTTTGTTGCTCCTGTTGTTTTAGTAAGCAACACCCATGTTTTTTGGCAGTGTCAGCCATCACCACTCCGCACATCAAAGCCCAAATCATGCCCTTGAAGTCACCTGAGATGGAGCAGCTCTCAGACGCGAGGCGTCCATGTTTCAACCCACCCTTATTTAGTGTTTGAGAAGAGAGTGGACGTGCAGCAGTGTTGTGGCTTAGCTGTGATTGCTAATGGAGCTCCGAGCTTCAAAGGGCCTAAAGCCAGACCTACTGCCTCTGTCAGGTCACCAGGCAAGATTAAAGCTCTGTGGAGGTGATATGTTGGCCCCAGACCACATCTGCTGGTGCATTCTGTGATGTGTCAATAAACGAAGATGGTTTCCGCGACAGATGACCTGCAGCACCTGCCTTCCTGGCAGTGTGAAGGAACAGAAGCAATTTTACAGCAGTATACTCCTTTTTAAAATTTCTTTTTTTGTGTGATTGCCCTCTAAATTCCTTATTAACTCAAAATCTATGTCTTAATCGTCTAGTTTTTCTCTATTCCAGTGAGGGAATGAAATCAATACCCAAGCCTATTACAATCCATAGCCCTTTGAATTGTTCATAGAGAGAACAGGAAACGAAAAAGGTGTATAAAAGAGATTAAGACCTGGTTACTCCTTGAACAACTCGTCAGGCTGCGTGCAGCATTTTAGTTAAATGCTTGTACAGTTTAATGTTTCATTGTGCGTGACCCCGATCTGGTGCAGTGCCTGTCTGGCTTGTTGTTCTACTCCGAGTCCTGAGCCTCAGTGAGCTCTCGGTCTGTCCGTGGTAACAGGAAACCTGGGTAATTTGCACACCTTAAACACAGTGCATCCAGTCGATGAATCCCCTGGATTCCATTACCATGTACTGAGCAGCGAGCAGCACTAATTAGCGAGGAATCGAATGAGAGAGAGCTCCTTACTTTGGTCGCTTCTTTCCAGTTCAGAAACTCTTAAAGAGCTTCGGCAGAAAGTCAGATGGGAGTGAAAAAGCTGTCTAGTCCATGTCTAGATCATGTCTAGTCCAAGCCGTGTCAGTTCATTAGTGTGACCCTTAACTGAGCAGAAGGCTAATCAAAATAGTAGCAGAACTTTCTTATTTCTATTATTTCTCCAGGTGCCACATGCCCCAGCATATTGTTTACCTCTGTATATATTACAGCATGGCTCTCTGTCTTTGACATTCATGTGGAGCAGAAAGGCCATATTAGTGCATTATTTGTTGTGTTGTTGCCTCTCCATTTACCATGTGTGGGACTGTCACTGCATAATGGTGTGCATTCTCAGCTCTGCAGTCTCTCCAATAATGATGACTGCGGGAAAGGGAAACTAGGTTATTTTTGGCTGTTAGTGTTCCTATCGGGGAAGTGTGCTCAGATTCTTTGTGGCAGAGAGGGTGTTATTTACCCTCGTGTTTATGATATGATTGCCAAGGGTAACAGCATATCAGATGTCTCTGAAATAGATCATTTCCAGAAGCAATGAAGAACTTGAGAATCCGTACTGCTTTATCCATTACGCATAGCACAAGCATTCGTTTGAATAGATGAAAGGCATCATTGTATTTGTTTAGATGCGACACTGGCGGAACGTATAATGGGAGCCCATGGGCCTTGGAGTACTGTATCATGAAGAATAATGTAGTATTCATGCCGGTGGGGTGGGGAATATCGAATCAGAGATGTCAACAAGGTTTAGCGTGAGTTTGCTCGATGAAGATGGCGGGTTTTAATGCCAGCTGCCAAGCTGTTGCTCTTTTCATCGTCACTGTGCCTGGCAGGTGAAGGCGAGTTAATGGACCTGCTGGACTTCTTGACGTAATCATTTCCACCACTTCACTTTGAAATATGGATGCCGGTCTATTCTGGGACTGAATGGAGGGGAAAAGTGCAAAGAGACCAAGAATAATTGAGTATGAGGGTGGCTCTGGGGGATTTTTTTGCCCAGTTAATTATTATTTTAGGAAAGTGCCTGCTCGGTTGCTGCTGCTTTGGCATGGCCTGCATCTCCTGGTGTCCGGTGGGAGGAGGCCACAGGCTGCTGGGAGCGGAGGAGAGGAGGAGCGTCATTAGAAGAAAACGTGCTCTGACAGAGGAAAGGCCTGAACTCTGAATCTCCAGAGGAACTCGCCCACTAAGTTCTCCTTTGGGGCTCATTTTAGATTATGACTCTGATCTCTCTCTTACGATGTGCAGAATCATCTCTGGTAACGGCTGCATGAATTATGCACGTTTCTCAATCTCTGACTAATCTCCTCTCTCACTTTTGCTTGCACTCTTTCATTGCTCTATGGTTGATAGATCCTGAGCTGACTTTGGAGTGTCGTTAAATGAAGTGTATCAGCTGCCTCCTCCTGTGCTTGACCCTTTTGCCCTTCTCATCACTTTTCTTTTTCAGGCTAATAAACGCTGTCAGAAAAGCTGCAGCTCGTAGGGCAGAAAAGGACAAAGCTGAAGAGTGAACTTTTCGTTTTCTCTTATCACTTGCTGGGCCACTTGCTAATGAGTGAACTGTACACTGTTCTCCCTGGCATTACTGTTCTGCCACTTAACTCTCCCCCCCTTTGTATGCTGTGTGTTTTCTGACTGGAGGCTGAGTGACCTGAAATACCCAGGCTGAGAGGTGTCCAGTGCTGCTGATGGCGGCACCTCACGCTGCTTTCGACGCTCTATGACTTTGCCACCGCATGGAAAATGTTCTAAAATTAGCACCAAGTCTGGTGCTGTGCCTGTTTGCTCCAGTCACTGGTGTATTTATATAATAAAACCTCTTAGGCGTTAATGATTGCATGGCACATGCAGAGACACAGTGGGTATGAGAGTCCCAGCGTTCGCCTCTCAATGTCTGTTTTTGGTTTCATTTGATGGGTTTCGTCCAGATGATGTGGTTTTCACTACTGTTTCCTCTGCATTCTGGTTCGTTTGAAGTGCATGGCTTTACCCCTTTCTCTTGCTGGGTAACACAATCCACCCTTGGCTGCTAGAACGCGTCGACTGACTGGGTGGTGCAGCTCTGCGGGTGAAGGCCGGCAGCAGGAGCAGCAGTAGAGAGAGGCCATGCTCCCATGCAGCATCTCTACTTTGAAGGACTCTGTCAATTGAGCATATGGCTTTCCTGCTAATCAGCAATTCTGCCCACTTCTGACACAGTCTACTGATTCAGCACATGCATGCGACTCCAGCCTGCTAAGGGCTGATTTTTCTTAAATTTTAAGTAGTTCAGAAAGTGAGACAGTTTGCACTTTGAACCTCATTTCCATATAGTTTATGATTTGCTGCTTGATAGGAATTTGGTGGGGTTTTTTTTCGAGCTGTAAATATGTAGCCTGGTAAAACATTTCCTGCCCTCAGTGTGCCAACATCTTGTCAGCTGTACAACAAGTTTGAATATATTCATGACATTATTCATTCAGGAGTTAGGAGGAAATTTAGTCAGATTTATTAGACAGATCTTACTGCCAATTTGCTTTGCGTCTTGCTACAATTAGGCTAGCAAATTGCATTACATAAATTCTGGACTCATTTATAATACGTAAAGAATAAAGCACAGTGTGGCATGCTGTTACAGTAAAATATTCACAGACGAGTTGGTGTGATGCTGTTACCACCCTGAAGCTGATCATTTCCCAATAACAGGATGACAGTTTTTTACTTCTCTTATACCACACCAATTTGCCAATTATTGTATTTATTTATTTATTTATTTATTAACAAATCACACACCATATTCCTTCACTGTTAATAATGTTGTGCAATGTCCGTGACAAATTAGTTCTTGCCATCTTTCACGCACCGGCCTCTATTTTTCTCTCTTCATTGAACCTGGACAGCGTCCTCTGTCCTAAAGACTTTCTCGTATCAGAAATCTTACTGACTGTTACAAAGTGCTGACACTGAAGACACCTTCCACGCATTTTAAACATCTCCTTATAGAAAACCTCACCATGTCAGTGATTATATGTTTTTCTTTGTTCAATAACAACGCATTTTTAAAATCTGTTTATTATTAGGTTTATGTGTTTCGTCTACCACACACGTCCCTGTGAATGAATTGCTACTATAGATGTGATACATATTAATATGAGCGCATTAATATAAAATGGTAATTCGAATTAGTCAGTGTAAATGTCATGCTGTTATGAAAAAAAATTAATCAACTCCTCCTGACCAATCAGAATAGATATTTCAGTGCCTGTTAAACAAGTAATAAATAAATATAGAAATATAGAAATATAAAGTAAATAAATATACAAGTATTTATATTTATATTTGGGATGCAGTTGATACGAAAGAACCTGACTTCTTGTTATCTTTGGCAGGTAGGGCTCCTGAAAAGAAGAGACTTATTAGCTGAGGATCGAAAGTTACAGGTTTTGCACCTGCGCTAGGTTGCTACTAAGGTTGGCCGCTGGTGCCGAATGAGATGATTCACTAGGTCTAGACAAAAGCCGGACAAAGTCTGGATCACTTTGGTACAGGTGCAGGTGTGTACTCAGTTGAGGGCCACGATGACGCTGCTGTCTCTGACTTATACTGACGTAAATGAGAAACTCACCTGGAGCCAGGAGCCTTATCTATGCAAGACTGGGCAAGACTGAAAAAATGAGCCAGAAATCAGAGCTGGTTGATTTTTTGGACCTGAATTGTTATGTTGAATGTCTGGCACTGCCAAGCAAACAGGTGGCTAATGACAATGTAACATGAAACAGTTTGACAAACAAGGGGGTGCTTCAGGCAAAACACCATACCACGCTTGACAGCATAGGCACGGTTTTTTTACGAGGAGACGTAAAGCGTTCGCTGCACCATTTAGGAAAGACGTGGTGAGCCAGGGAATCTCTCGCTCTGCTGGAGCGCTGGGTGTGTGACAGGGCTAGGAGCTTCACTTCTACCTTTAATCACCAGCTTGGGCTGAGACAAACAACACAGCTCCATCTGGAAAAGCCTCTTTAGCGAGCACTGATACCTTCACACAGGCGCACCATGTCCTTCAAGTCCACCTAATGCATTTCACAAATATTACCTTACAACTGCATTGCCTTCTATTTTTGCAGCGTAGAGCAGAATGACATCACAGTCCAATAGGAAACGCGAACTCCAATCGCCCCGGTGCTGGCTCATATTCTACCGCTGTTTCCTTTAATACTGAAACTTGACATTTGAGAAAATGGCCTTTTCACTCTAGATTGTCTGACAGCGCTTACTTATAATTACGTGTCCGCCGCTTCCTTCCGTTCCTGTGTTTTGCTAATCTTAGCCACTTAGAAGCATAGGTTGACATTACACGCCATAGCCTAGAATCAATTGAATAGTAACCTGAGCCTGTTTTTTTTTTTTTTTTTTTCGCCTTTGTTGGTGTATTGGGTGTGTTTTTGTGTGTGATGCTTGGAAAGCTGTGGTAAACATGCAGAAGAAGGATACCCAGCTTAGAAAGACAACTGTGTTCAAATCCCCAGCGGAGTATGGAACAGACATCCTGCCAGCGAAAAAGACAAGAGGGAGTGTGAAAGGAAGGCAGGGAGAGAGACGGAGAGAGAAAATAATACATAGGAAGCAGGAGAGAGAGGGAGACTGTATTTGCAGAAACCTAAAAAATAGATATTCTCAATGAGAGTAGATGGATATCTCTAGGGGCCGGGTTAGAATAAGGCTTTGCTGTCCTATATACATAAATAGATACAGGCCACTGGGTATTGTTTATGAATAACACGATAACTCTGGTGCATGTCCAATGTAGCCTCCTCTGATAAGCAGTACATGTAACAAATTCCCATGGCGTAAGATAAGATCAGTTTAAATTATAGGGATCTCTTGAAAGATTTTTTTCCCCCCTTTTCCAGCATCTGTCTTTTCATGCTGGAGGTTCTGAAGGATACAATTTGCCATGACAGATTCACCACAGGCAACACGCAGTTTAAGAACACTAAACAGGTATCAGGAGAAAAATCAGCTGGCAAGTGTAAAAAATAAGAAGGTGATGCCTGCCAAACATGATTCGAAGGGAGTTATTAAAATAAACAGTGTTTTTTAAAGTATATTGTAGTAGAGCAGGGGATTATATGATGGCTGCGGTGTGATCTTGTATGCTTTTTTTTTTTTTTTTTTTTTTGCTTCTGTCTCTCATGTGTCTCTCTCTCTAAAGTTATTCATCCTGAAATTTAGGTCGTTTTCATACGTTCAGACTCAGAGTTGTTTGCCCTGAGAATTCAGTATGTTTGGTGAAGTGTGAAAAGTTTTGAGCCCGGGTGTGGCCCAGAGAACTGATCTTTGGTCCTCTTCAAAATGGTTGCTTCAACTGAACCGTGGTTCGGTCCGCATCAGGTGTGGAAGCGATCCGCTGTCAGGGCTGCGTCCCGAGTAACGTGAGTGGCTCATGCTACGTGCTGTTTCACATTTTCCAATGGTGGGGAAAGGATCGTAATGTCAGTCAGCAGAAGAGGCGAAATTATTGGTATGTAAAAGCAGTCGTTCATAGGACTGGAGCATTGTAATCAGCTCACCTTTGCGGTGCGAGTGCTTGTACTGAGAGCATCACTAAAAAAAAGCATGCTTCATGCCGGCCTGCATGGCTAAAAAATCTTATACGAGAACAGCTCCTTGTTTGTAGGTATTCCTGCACAATGACAGAAAGTCCCAAAAAGTGCTCTTCTTCACTGCTTGAGTGTTGGAATTGAGCAATCGTTCCACGTTTTGGAAGGAAATGTGGAAGCAAACCTGTGAATATGAGCCCCTCATCCAAACAAGCCCAGACTCGGTCCTGGGTGTGAACTCAAGGATTCAGGCCAAGTGTGAAAATGTCCTTAATCTGGGTGGTAATAAAGTTTGGGTCCCCTTTGATTGAGGTGGTTCCCAGTTGTCCACAGCCTGTCCTGTTCTAAAACTGATATCCGTCTCTCCAGATTCAGTCATTAAGATACCAGTTCTAGCTCCAGTATCACTAGTTTTGCCTATTTAGATACTGTGATTTTGACATTTTGTTAGAAAATGAAAGGAGGCTTTTCTAGCCTGAATAAAACTGCATAAAAATAAAACTGAATAAAAAATGTCTCCTCTGTAATAGTGGCAGTATATCTGTTCAGATATGGATGTGGAAATGACAGCCATTATAAACTGAGCTGTGCTGCAAAACCTTTATGGGAATGTCAATTTCATCAATATTGCTTCTTAAGCGGGGAAACCATAACGTCTCTTGGCATTATGTAATGTTTCTGGTATATGTAATGTTTTGATGAATTCCTGAAGTCTGCTAGTTGCCCGTTTTGAAGTAAAAAGACTGAAACTACATCCATTTCACTTGTGGGTGTGTGGCATTTAACCTTAAACTTGAAGCAGAACTGAGAGTCTGCACTACTTTCTCAGAGAATCCCTGTTTCTCTGACACTCTTTCTGTATGTCCATCTGTCTGTTTGTCTCCGTCTTGTTCTCGCTTTCTCTTTCTCCCTCCCTCTCTGTGTATGGTAAATAACCTGCTCCCTCTGCATGTGAACTGCAACGGTGATAGATTGCTCCATGAGCTCTTTGTGGTCAAAGCAAATGGGGGCGTGAACACTAACAACAAACGGCTGAATATTAATTGCTGCTTTTTCCTAACTATGAATCATTTATATGGCAATCCCCATGGAGCTTGTAGAGCAGTTTGTACAGACATGTTGTGTGCACTTATACAACAATGGTACATGAGAAGCACTTCATATGAAAACCACATGTCACCTACATTAGCAGTGCTCAGTCTGATACAGCTGAAGCATTCGTTATTAGTGCAGAATCACAATTATAAAGACTGAAGCTAAACTGCAGCAGAGCATTTAATTGCTGCAGCATGATGCTGGATGAGATATGGGTTTATAGGGCGGCCACGGAATTTGCTTTTGGTTTCTGGAAATGCAGAGTTTAAGACTGAGATTGCAAATTGTCTGCATTATTCACATTCGGGGTATAGCGTATTTCCTGTCTCCCTGAGAATACACTGTGTTATGCTAACTCATCTGGAGACTGTGCCACAACATTTAAACAAAACCTACAATGTCAGTTAGCTAGCTTTGTTTGGAAATGGTCTTTAACATTAGCTGAGTATTGTTGATTGGGAACGAACGTTCACACTACAGCTAGCCGGCTAGCCATTATTGTAGTGGAATATTGGGGATCTATTACATTAAGATACTTTTTCATCATAAATAAGGCAAATAAGGTTATTTTTTTCCAGTCACAAACCTACTACCAATTCCTTTTCATGCCTCATTAAACAGAACAGTAAATAACAGTAGATATACACAGCTACAGTCAATAAGGAAAACAATTTCAAATGAATATATCATAGTGTGGTCATTGTACATTATAAAGCCTTAGCACACAACATTACTGAAGTAAAAAAAGAGAAGTTACTTACCTGAAAGTGATGCATAGAGCCTACGCCTTTTTGGGTTCGATGCTGACTATCAACAATCTTTCTTTAATATCTCTCCTCAAAAATAGTTTTGACGGAAAATCAACAACTAAGTGCACAATGTTTCCAGTGCCATACAGCACTTTAATAGATTTTACTCTTTATTTTAATCAATACCAGATCAATTAAGATCCAATCCAAACATTGACGAGGCATTCCTTTACCCCCAGATGATTCTTACGCCCTTTTTTTAAAAATTTTTTATTAGAGCTATATAAATATAAAAGCCTAAAACAATGAAATTAGTCTAAATTGCACGGCACAATAGCAAATTCCAGTTTTTCTAAGGAACCTTTAAAATTGTATGATTTTATACTACACCTTTTAACTGCAACAATAATAAACATATACTAATGGGGCTAGCTGAGTTTGTTGAGGTGCTACGTGACGTACTATGTGAAATCTGTGCTTGTGTAAATTAGGGCTGACTAGAAGGCATTTGGTGATGGGATATTTACAGTATATGTGTGGTGGTCTGGGACACCCCATTGGATATCAGAAATTTGGGATTTCAATCAAAGTTTCTGCCAGTAATAACCTCTGACATCTCTTAACATAAATATATTTGACCAAAACAGTATGCAAATGATTTTATTGATTAGGCAAGGGGTGATGCGTCGGAAGACTAAGGTGGATGATGCTGCTGATCAAAGTGAGAACTCATTTACCGTTGTAAACTTAGAATTCTTTCAAATTTGGCAGTAATGTTGTTTTTCCATAAGTAGATTTACTTACTTACTATTATAGTACTTTTTCATAAGTCTTTCAGTGGAATTGGAATGAAATCTTTAAATGCGATTTTCTCCCTTTTCACTTTTGGGATTAACCAATTTTTAAAATGTTATAGCTTTGCGTGTCATTGAGATACATGCAAAAAGGAAAACATATTTTAGTTCAGGAAAGTCTGTAGTTTTCGGAACTTGTCAGAAAATATCAAAATTTCAGCATGTGAATGGTTTTCACAGACACAAAACACACACACACACACATTGGACACATATGATTGGCCGGTAAGTATAACTGTCTGTAGGCTAGCTGTAGGATATAGGGATACAACCATCCATTAAATCCACTCAGCTCCACCCTGGTACAGTCTGTTGTTTTAAGAAACTCATCGTTTCGCTCCTGTAAGCTCTCCTTGAACTCTCGCTCTCCAAAATGACACACTGCATTACAGAGAGCCGGCACTTAAATTGGACTCTCTGTCCAAATATGCCTATGTGTGTCTATCCTTCACATGCCGCTTAAGTGAGGTGTCAATAGCATTTAAAGATAACAAAAGAGTGCCGGCTCATGTGAAGGCTCACTAGCTCTTTGCCATTGACTTCTTTTGCACAGAGGAGTGCTTTATTGTACAAGATGCTTCATGGACCATTTGTTGCACTCTTTTTTTCCCTCTCCTCTGGTCCTCCCACTCTTCAGTGCCGTTCTCTATCTAACCTTCAGGTTGTTGGTGTAATTAGTATTCGGGGCCCGAGCTGTGGCCTGTGGAGGTGAGGCGGATGCCCTTCGCCCCTCATTAACGAGGTCGCTCTGAGGAGTGGACGTCTGTGACATGGAGTGTGAGGCGGCTTGTGGGTGGGGGGAAATTTCGCAAAATGTAATCACATGTCAGATGGGCCTACGGGGGCACGAAGCCTATAACTTTGCCACTATCACACACCTCTTTCATTGTTATTCCCCTGAGTACCCAGGCTTTGGGGATTGCGGAGGAGAGAGGGCTTGTCTCAGTGGAGCTGTTTATGATATGTTCTGCTCATGTTGCTGCTTAAGGCTCGGTGGTGTGGCAGTCATGCGAATGAGGAGGGTGGTTAGTAGTTTTCCACATTTTGTAGGGTTATAACCTGGAACTGAGATGGGCTTAATGGGATTATATGTAATGAATCTACAAAAAAAAAGAGCCTGTGATATTGAGCTACAGTTTAGATGGGAGAAGTTGTTTACAGGACAACCATAGCTTATACAATCCACAAAGATGACGGAAGAGTACGTAATTACGGAATAAAATCCTGTTTGGAGGTTTCCAAAAGGCGTGTTGGAAACATGCTGAAAAAAGGTTCTCTGGTCTGATGAGACTAAAATGGAACTTTTTTTGTCCTTGTCACATAGCAATATGTTTGCTGAAAACCTAACACTGCTCATCACCCTGAGAATACCATCCCCACAGGGCCTCCTCTAGGCAGAGTCACAGTTGCGCTATATTCTCTATATTATTTTATACTATATTTAATGATGTTGGATGTACAAGGATCGGGATATTTGTTTATGAGCAATCCCTGAATACCTCTGCAGGACACTGTATTAAACTGGTGAAGCAGTAACATGCTATGATTGAAGATTAGCCAGCGTTAGTTTGACAAGATTTTTTTTTTTCCTGATCAAGTCATTGCCCCAGTTTAGCAAAACAACCCAAGAAAAGCTGGATCCTCACAGAACACTGGTATAGCTTGTACATCAGTATTGAAAAGATTAACAAATATTTTTGATAAAGATTAACAAACAACATATTGTGCAGCTCTGTTTCACTAAACCTGGCTGTTCTGTAATGTAAATCACTTCTTTAGGCAACTGAGGGAGCGGACCAGATAAGTTAATGATAGTTCAGCAATGATCATAGGTCTGAAGCTTGTTTTTGCAAACTTTTCATCACTGTATGATAATCGTAGAAATTTCCTGTCAACTGCAAATAATATAATTTGCTCACTTGATCACACATTGACACACTATGAGTATTCCTGTTTCACATTTTTTCCCTCCACACAGTATGAACATTTTCACTGAAAGATCTGCCAAATTGAGCAGGCGATGCTCTGACCCGCTATGAAAATGAATGAATATTTTCAGTTGTGTGGGGAAAAAAGTATGAAATTTACACTAATATGAAATGGCTTAGCGAATTTGCTTTGCGCAAATGTTAGTGTTTTAGTATAATATTTGGGATGGCAAAGTGTGTATTTTGGCAGCGAGTGAAGTATATGCGGTCTGCAGGCTAAGTGATTGTTATGGTTCACGAGCTTTTGAAGAGAGAGAGGGAGACAGGGAGAGAACGAGGGAGAGAGAGAGAGAGAAAGAGATTGGGAGCTGTGCAAAAAAAATCTATTACATTTTTTCCCTCTAAATGGAGCTTGATTAAAGTGTTAAGTAGAGAAGTGTCCCAAAAGGTACCCTTCTTGTCACTGTGGAAACAGCAGCGAGGCTCACACCGTGGGCAATGTGCCGTGCCCTCATTTCATCTGATTTGCATGCTAGAGAGAATTAGGTAATTGGCATTTATGCAGAACAAAAGAGGAGCTGCTCTCTTGGATAAAGGAGAAAGAGCTTTTAAAGTAGAACCCAATGCATGCAGCAGGAGAGCCTTTTTTATGCACTGTTGTGTGCGTTCATTTTATGTATGGAAACTGTTACACCTTCAGTAGCTGGGATTGAGGGGAGGCAGAAGTCTGAGAAAGCATTGCGTTTGTCATTGTAGCAAATTCCACTACACCCTTCATCATCTGCACAATGTTTAGCTGCATGTGCATGAAAGGTTTGTTGTGTTGCTATTGGAACAGTTCAGAATGAAATTGAAGTAAGGCACAGGGGTAGTGAGGCTTGAGAAATCAGTTAGAACCTTCAAATCATTCATCCAAATATTGCACCCATGCCATTTAAGCCCTGCTTATGGGGTGCCATTCTCCTGCTGCAATTATATAGTGCAGTAATCCAGGAGCGGCAGAGAAGCTTCTTGCTAATGGCTCCTATTAGACCGAGAGAGACAGGAAGAGAGGATGAGAGAAGAAGTGACGGCTGTTCCACTCAGACCAGCACTTGAAATGGGTTTGAACAGACCGTATCTGGCTAAGGCAGAGCCGCTTGCCTGTGTACTGTGTAAACTGATTGGAGCGCCGGCATGTCATGTGTGCAGTTTTTATTAATTAGAGCAGCCATCCTGTTTGAGTTCAAATCGTACTCAAAGTCATTTTGTTGCTCGCACTACCCCCCCACCCCCCATCCCCTCTATCCTCAAGCTGATATCACAGTGGAACAGATGTTAAATTAGAGGCACATTTTGACTTCTCTGGTGAGGAGAGGAGTGGAAGTAGATTGGATTTGTACACACAAAATCAAGAAGAATCAAAACATGCTGAAACGGTTATAACAGGCTGAGCGTTTGTAATGCCATTTAAAGCTGTGCTGATCACCTTCAAAAATTCCTTGAATGTTGTGATTGATGTCACCCAAAATCATATTAGACGAAACGCCAGAGACAAACAAACCAAATGTAATCAATTTCCAGGACTAGCTCTTCTAACATTGATGCAAGTCAGCACCACGACCTTGTTATTACAAGAGCAAAGCGAGGTCCTAGTGCTTGCACTGTTAGGGCACAATTGGTTGGTTATGCAGCACAATACACAGCACTCGTGTTTGTGTTGATGTGTTTAGGAGCATGTACACAGCCTCCTGGCATCAGCTCTTGGATAGAGGAGGGATCAGGGGTGTGTTGGTTCATACCACAACCTAACAGAGTGGCTCTATCTGGGCTTCGAGGTGGGACAGCTGCTCCTACGTACTTTAGTGTATAAGCAGAGCTGGACTAACATGGCGTGTTTTTCAGAAGAGTGGAGATGTTTGGAGGGAAAGAAAGCAGCACTGTGTTTAGAAAAAAAAGATGCATTTCTGCCCAGCCCACCTTGCAGCAGTGCAGAGGCAGGTCATACATGGATGAGTAGAGTGTGTGTGTGTGTGTATGTATACGCCTGTAAGAGAACATGTGCTTAAGGCTGTACAACCATTCTGTAATGATGTACAGCCCCCACTACATGATCTGTGTTAAGACCCAGTCAAGCTGTACAGCATTTCCACAGTCGTAAACAGAGTTCAGTTTACATCGCTGAGGTAGATTTGCTGCATAATGAGGGAAGGGAAGCAGGAGAGGAGCAAAATGTTACAAAGACATCATTTATATGCTTGTTTGTGCTCTTTTTTTTAATATCAGTTTGTATTTTCAGTTCTCTAAGGTCTTTGTTCTACATGACAGTCCAGATATATGATGTAGATCTTTGCCATAGCTGTGGGAAGCTGCTGAGAACAGGAAGGGCAGAGAATCTCACACATACGCATTGAGAATGGTAGCATTTGTAGCATATCTGTGGCCCTTTCAGCTACAGCATCTGCTCAGCATGCTGCCTGACAGCAGAGCCGGCTCTCTCCCAAAGGCAGAGTCACTCATAAGAGCCATCGTCCTAATTGCAAGTTAATCCCTCGCTCCAGGTTCATTTATCCTCTCGCTGCCTAGTAACAATGAGGAGAAGCGTTGTTTTGGATACCCGCCTCTGGAACCATGTTGCGCTGGGAACCCCCTAGAACAACATATGGCCGTTTTCAACTTCTGTCAACTGAAATCTGGCAAATTTATTTTACCTAAAATATGTTCTTAGTTTGTAAATGTCCATATACTCTCTTTATACTCTCTTTATACTGTATACTGTAGTTTTGATACATTTAGAAATACAACGCATTTACACGTACCAGTAGGGCTGCAACTAACGACTATTTTGATAGTCGATTAGTCTACCGACTATTGAAACGATTAATCGACTAATCGGATTATAAATCACATAATTACTCAATGGCTCCTATTTACCTATAAGCTTTTAAATTTAGCTCGAGTTTGTTTTAGGCATGAGGTAAGTAAGCATTAAGACAATAAAGATGAATAATCAAAAAGATGTCATTTATTCAACTCAACATCTATTCAACATTGCTGCTCGTTAGACTATTTCTAAGACAAAGGTTAAATAAAAAAAATCCATCATTTTCCATTTAAAACAAAGGAAGGCAAAGTGGTGATATAAGAAATTAAAAATCAAGTACACACTTTTTTTTTTGGTAAAACAAAGACAAGTAGCAGCAATAAAAAACTACAATAAAACAACAAACCAAACTACACCGTTTTCCCATAAAAAAAATAAATGAGCATCTTTTGCAAATTGCAACTATATAAGACTACATATCCATTACACTTTATTTAAACTTAAGAAAGTCAGCATACTGGTCTTGTGTGAGGCTTGCTCTCTTCTGAGTGCAAATATTCCCCGCTCATCAATCATCAACCAAGGAGAGTGGACTCATGTCGGTGACCAGCATGTTTAGAATAGACTCCGTGAGGGCAGTCGCTTGCTGCGGTGTACAGGTTTGTTTCTTTTGTAGAAAGCCATCTAAGGTAGCCTTTAATTTTCTTCGGACTGCATAAATATGATTAAAAAAATAAAAAAAAGTCAGACAAATGGATGGTATTACTCTTTTTAAACTCAAATATGCCATTGAAAGTAGACATTCAAACCATATTTTTGTTAGTGATTTTAGTATCTTGCGTGCTAACTATGCCTATACATAGCTAGCAAGATAACTAGCTTACTGTCTTACCAAGGCGAGTCTGACTCCGCTTCCAGTCCAGTATCCTTTCTTTTCAAATGCTCGAGCATGACGGACGTGCCACCGCCATTTTTTAAACGTTGTCACTTCCTGTTTGCAACTACTTGACATATCCAACTAATAATCGACGACTAAATTCGCTGGCAACTAATTTTGTCATCGAATTTTGTCGACTATGTCGATTATTCGTTGCACTCCTACGTACCAGCATGGCTAGCTAGCTCTCTACTTTATATTACCAAACGTCTACTTCATAGGATCCAAACTTCAATGAAAGTTGATTAAGATGTAGGCAATATATATATTTATTATGTCAAAACATAAGTGTACGGTATATTACCTAAATGCCTACATGTAATCAAGCTTGGTTAATACTTTTATTAGAACATCAGTTGAGTCTATTGTCCTTTTATTATTAAATGAATTTCAAAGATTTAATTTTTTTTCTTTCAATCTTTGGCATGAAAATCAGATAGCAGAAAGAAATCATCTGATGTTTAAAAAAATTCTCAGAAACACAAGTTACATAAAGTCTCAGACATTTAAAGCAGTACTCCAGTGGTTTTAAATCTAATCTCTATCCACAGCATCTGTGGCGTATATGTGAATAGCACAGATCAGAATTGCTTACATTTTACTCTTATGTTTACACTTATTCTGCGATGAAGCTTGTGTGGTGACTGTGCGTAATGAGACCCACACAAGACTGATGGTAATGTACTGTATAACATAATGCATAACATCTTTTCTCTTGGACCGCTCAACACACTTGGAGGAAAGCGCTATCTGCCCTCTTACGCATACACGAACTTAAAAATGGCCATCCAGAAAGCACAGATTTTGAATTCTGGCCATGGATGGCTGTGGCATTGCTGGGAATCCAACTCACAATCTCCCAATGATGGGGAGAATGCATCTTTTGTTGCACCACCCAAGAGTCCAAGTTAAATAATTTCAAAAAGAAATTTCCCCTAAGTACAGGAAAATGTTTACAGTGTTGTTTGTGATCATTTCTTACACCACAGGTACAGTGGATAGAGGTGATCATAACAAGTGTTGAAGTATTCCTTTGAATTCCAGTTGCACGTACAGTAGGACTGGAGATGATGAAGGTAACTTTGCCATCTCCTCTCTAGCACCTCAGATAAGTGCCATGGCAGAGGTAAGCCTTAAAGATGAGATGTGTCCAGCCCCTTCTATTGGTGACTACATCTACACTGAAGTGTTTTTGTTCCTCATCCTTTAATCTTACATTATTAGTCACTGGTGCAATCCAAAGAGTTCAAAACCTCTGAGTAATTCTTTCCTTCCCCCTTGCCTTCTAGCCCGTGCATCATGTCTCATGTGCACTTGGTTAATACTGGTGCATCAGCAGGGATTATATAGAAGTGGCAGAGGAGATCAGTCTATTTAATCAACCAATTAAAGCCAACGTAGCTAACCTGGTACTTTAGTTCTCATTGAAATCTTGCTAATGACAGCTTGTCTTTCAGAACAGCAGGGTTTGTCATAGACCATGAATCTGTACTTCACTGGCTGGTGTATTGAAATATTGTGTACACTTTTTGAAGGTAAATTTGAAAGGATCTAAATCTCTGCTTTTCATGCGAGTCTACCAACATGTGTGTAAAAGAGAAAATATATTGAAAAAAACCTCTCTGATTATTCATTAGCATTTGGATAAATATAACACTGTCCATCGGCTTTATAAATAGTTAAACAGTGAGTTAGGCAGTGGCATTAAGAGACACGAGAACCACTGAGAGCAGGAAAAACACAACTCCAGCATCAGAAGCCCTGCTAGCACAGCAGACCTCAGCACTCAGAACAAGCCCAGAGCTGTGGTACTTTGTGTGTTGGACAGCATAGCTTGTCCTAGGGTGAGGATTTGAGTAGCGTCTTAAGGTTTTTACTAGGGGTAGAGACAGGAAGTTTGGAAGGACATTTTTCGCTTGTGAGGACTGAAAGAAGCTCCAGATTAATGTTTTGCAGCCAAAGTGTGCTTGAGTAATGATAGTGGATTATTTATGAAGATGCGAGAGGAGTGGTAGCTCTCCCTACAAAAGCTTCACCCCTTTACCCCTACTCCTGCCTTTGCCAGTGCTGCTCTAGTATCCACAACACACCTACAGTTCTAGCGTTAACCAGAGAGCTACATAAGCTAGACTACTAAAAACCTTTTAGAGTTCTTTGGTTTGTTCCTCTGGGAAAATCCTTAAAGAATATACATATATATATATATATATATATATATATATATATATATATATATATATATCCCAAGACTTGCTTTGTGTAAAAGACATGAATTGTCAATATTTAATACAAAAAAAAAACACGTTAAAAATATAACACTTAGAGCTCCCTCTGGGGGAACTTTAAAGGTTTTATGTAGATCCATACAACATTGCTATTGAAAGAACCCTTGAATCACCCTTTTACCTTTTTTAAGAGGTAACTAAGGCATGTATACGCATATTTTATGACTCCGCCACTAGGTTTTTATACGAAATTATTGTTATAACCAGCAGACAAACTGATTAGATTTTGGAATTGATCCAAACAGGGTCAAGGTCACAGCAAGGTCAAATGTCTGAAATAGTTTTTCTTCAATAGGTTCTTTCCTGTTTTAAATATATTAAGGGTATTTCTAGCATGTTAATTAGGAATTAGTTGAGGGTTAGTGATACAGATACAAATATTTCGATCACTAAACAAGTAGTTATTATTAAAATATGCTAAATAGCAATGAAAATTAGACAGTGAATAGAAACGCTTCTTAGCTGGCAGTAGAGCAACAGGGAAAATGTCAGCCTTGTGGATATTAGACACCTGATCAGTAAAACAATTATATCAAAAATGTTATGTTCCCCCATCCCCCTGCTGGGATATAAAAATGTGCAAACCAGCTGAATTGTCTTTATTTAGATTTTAATCTAGCTGTGACAATAAGGGATTTTTTTAAAAATTATACCACAGGCTCAAATGCCTTTTTTCTGAAAGAATAGTGATATAATTACGATTGTACATTTCCCTGTTATAATCAGAAACAAGTGTTCTAGAAGCATCACCATTTAACTGTGATCTTTTATTTGCAGATGTGTGGTGACTAGCGGGCGCCATAATTCCAAACTCCAGGTTTGGGACATTGGAGAAGATGATAGTGGTATCTATTCAGATTATTTCAGCACTTCATTTGAATAAAAAAAAAAAAAAAAACATAGTAGTGCAGTCCCCTTTTACTGTGTGTGTTGCTTAATTGTTCATGCCTTTCTGTTGCTATGCAAGCAGTTTGACTTTCAATTCTTGCAGATTTTTTGTTGTTTTTTTTTTTTTCCAAATTACAGTCATCTTCAGAATTGGCACCCTTGGTAAAGATGCCTATATATATATATATATA
>CM075016.1:12005705-12202626 GCA_037576675.1 Pangasius sanitwongsei | reverse complement strand
AATTGATCCAAACAGGGTCAAGGTCACAGCAAGGTCAAATGTCTGAAATAGTTTTTCTTCAATAGCTTCCTTCCTGTTTGAACTGTATTATGAGGGTATTTGAAGTATACACTTTAGTAACAGCAAGGACTAGACTTGTTGCTGGCAGAGGTGTTGTTGGCATCGAATTCTACTTGTTGGAAACATAGTTCTTACCTGATTTTATTTTTTTTTAAAAATTATTTAAAAAACCCAGCATTTTCAAAAATATCTTTGTCCCACGAAAAAGCAACACAAGATTTGAAACCTTTCACGTGAGCAGCAAGTCAAAATCTCAGTTCGCAGTGAGGTTTGTAGCACCAGAGCTGTGGATTCACGAGCAATACAGTGCGTTTCACTTTCTGGCACCTCCACATGAGGGTGTAATCATGAAACAAGTTGAAATTAAATTGCAAACATGTTATCATATAAGAAATTACAGACCACAAAGTAACAGCCTGGTCAGCAGTGATAAACCGAGTCCTAGCACCAGGGTTGCCAAGTCTCAGTACAATGTCTAGCACACCTGTTTCTCAAAAACAACACGAAAAGACCTAAAGCTAAACTCAAAAAGTTTGAAAGAAACACACATTCTTCTCCTTTTTTTTAGTCTTTGCATGGAAAACAAGTTTACTGTAAGTTCTGATTTGCAGTATTAAGATTATGCATTTTGATCATCGCCTGTTACAGCCATTACCCACTCCATAATCTACTTTTCAGTCTCCCGATCTTTGCACATGTCATAAAGCAGAAATGGTTCTGTACATTGTAGATACATCGTCTGCAATTATGCTTTACATTTGTTTGCCATAGCCTATGTTTACAGCTATTAATAAGACTTAACTGTGATTGTTTTCTTTAAACCAAGGTCTTAGTTTGATCTTGAATTTATCCCCCCAAAAAAGCTTTTCCTGCCTGCAGCTTTATTGTAAATCTAGCCCAGTTTGGCATAAAATAGACAACCCTGGCAACCCTGCCCAGCACATTCATAACACATCCAAAACTGCAATGGGCATATGCAGGTTGACATCATGTATTTCCCGTCCAATATCCATACGCATGTGGACAGAGCCTAACAGTCTGTAATATAAACAGAATTGATTTTATTAGGGGAAACCTGATTACCTGCGTGGATTTGATTATAAACTAATCTTGGTCTTCCAAACATGGTGCAGGGATTCAGTAGGCTGTGGAAGCACGGCAGAAATCAGAGCCGTGGAATGAACCGGAGTGAAACGTGGCGTCTTCAAGAGGGCAAAAGAGGTATAAAATGCTGCCCTCCTCTAGATGGCACTCTAGATAGTCATCTATGCCAAGAGCCACGTGAGAAGGAAAAAAGTGAAATAATGAAAGTCATATTACTGAGTTGTGTTCCCAGGTCTCGTGTGTGGTTTCCCATCGTGCAGTCGTGTTTGAGTCTTGAGTGTGTTGAGTAATGTATGTGGGCAGCTGCAGTGTGGGACAGTGGACTGCTCTGTGTGCTGACTGGAGCAGACCTGACCGTCACTCCATTCCCCTCTCAGCACACAGCTTCCGCCAGCCAGCTGGGCCCTAATTACCCACAAGCAGTCGCACACACACACACACACACACACACACACAAACACACTTTATGTGCCGTGCACACTTTTATTGGGAAACAATATTGTTTTCCTTCCCGCCAATTCTATTGTGGATGTGTGTGTGTGTGTGTATGTGTGTGTGATTTTATATTTGCTCTACCCTCCAAGCCTTTGTGTTTGATGGACATTTTGCAAGATGGAAAGAGCGAGAAGAAAACTCTTTTTTTTCAGCAGCAAGGCCAGTGGAAAGAAAGTGTCATGAACTCAGAAATCAGCGTGTTTGGATCTGTCTGCTTAGTGACCTTTCAAGTGCAGTGTTAATACTGGATACTGGTGAAGACAGTGAAGCTCATTAATAGGCTGCATTACTCTAAGAGGCATACAGAGCCTCAGCCTGAAGCGAAAATATAGCTTCAGGCTGTTTGCTGCGCATTTGCCTAGACATCTTGCTCAGACAAACACACTCAATCCTTAGCGTACCGTAGAGCAAATCAAATGTGTGTGGTGATTTCCGAACTCATTTTAAACTGCCGGAGCACGGTTTTGTGAGATGGATGCTGATGCATTTGGCTGTTCCTTTCTCCAGAGCAGATTAGGTAGCCTGAAGATCACTGCACGTTTTCCTGCTGGAGATAATTTCAGCATTAGTTTAGGCATTTCACAACAGCAAGCTCCACTGGAGGAGAGTAGTCGGCTCCAAAACGATGGCGTGCGCTGATAAATTCCTCGGCTCGATCCGCGTTCGATATTTCAGGGAAGACCGTTGAAGTTTGATATCCATTTTAGCTCTTAAACGGCAACAGGGGAGGATATTGCTCACAAATAGCAAGGACTGTTGTAAAGAATGAAAGGCGAGCAGAAAAATATAGTCACTTTAAAAATGTATACGGCTTCCAGCGTAATGGTGTAAGTAATTTGTTAAGTGCTTATAACTCCCCTGCTAAAGTTTCCAAGATTTCGCCTCGAGCAGGCACTTAATTAGCATATTAATTTTTCAGAATAGCTTTGAGGAGCAGGTTCTCATTTTTTCCTCATTCGTTTTTTTTTTTTTTTTTTTTTTTTTTGTTCCTCACCCTTAATGTGGAAATATTTTTCCTTTCTGCAGACTGTTTATCAAGGCTGAGTGCTCATTGAGATGCAGTGTGTGCCCACTGGATGGAAAGCAGGAGGTGTATCAGCCTAGCCATCTCCTGGGCCCTATAAGGAACTATGAGCAGCTGTCATCCATCTTCATAACTGTACAATAATCTATCGACTCTTGGTTGAAGTGTACAGTACATCAGATCGTTAAGATAAAGCTGTGGAGGAGGTATTGCTACAGTTTGTCAGGCGCGAATATTGGCATTGGGTGGTGCAATATTGAGAAGACAAGCTACGTGAGCTTCAATTTGTTATTGTAGTGGTTCTTTTCTGGGCAGACGTGCAAGCTATAGATAAAACCTAGAAGTCATTTTAGAGCTGTGTTACTAGTCTAGAGCTGTAAGCGACGTTCTCATTTCAAGGCGTAGAAGTGTATAAAGCCTTAAAAGCATCACAGGCTGCTTATAAGAACTGTCTTTTTGGTGAGAATAGGCTTTCCAAGATAGACTGATATTTTTCCACATAAAGCATGAGGTCATGAGTGGTTTCAGCATATATTCAATAAAGATTGACGCCTTTTTGCACACGGCACACTAAAAGCTGATCCATGTATGACCCTTGCCATTCATTCAGTGTTTTATGTCTGTGTGTAATGATTATGTTGTTGTTGTGTGCCCTGGGGTCAGAATAGGCCATAGATCTGACATACTTATCAGGTTGACTGAGCCAGCTCCTGCCAGGCACCCGGCACCAAGACGCCATGGTTGCATTTATTTTAGAAGCCTTATTGCTTAATTCAGACTTTTTGCTTCAATCTTTCCGCCTTGATAGTTCACGTTTCATGTAAATGACTTCTAACTGTCATTAGTGTGAACAGACATTTTCAAATTCAGCAATGGCATGTGCATGTGCATCCAAAATGAACAAAATGAACAAGTCAGCAGCACAAACCTTCTTAAAACAGATGATCTGCTCTAAAGGTCGGCTGAAAAAAACGCCAGATGCGTAGCTTTTGCTGCTATTATTGGCACGCCTTGTCGAGAGGGGTGTGATTGTGAGAAAGGAGTCAGCAGTCAGTGTGTGATGTAATTAAAAAAAAAAAAGCTGACTGTTCTCATTATATACAAATGGCTATGTATCCTAGCTAGGACCACATACGAAATCCTTCGTGTCTTAGGTCTGATTTTTAGACTAATATGATAGATAATAGAGCTAATATGGTAGGTGCACATTTGTTTTCATATTCACATGGGTTGTTATAGTAATGGAGCAGGTATGCATACAGTGCAGTGCAGGGCAGGCGTAAGACGGCTTGTTAGCTAGGTAACGTGGCAATGCCAAGCCACGGTTCTGACTGTCTTTAGTGCAAACCTAGACACTCTCCTCGCCTTATCTGCATTCATGCTGGTTTTCATTCAGGAATTCACATATTTCATTAATAAATTTCTGTCGAGAAGTGTTCCACGCTGAATGCCAAAAAATGAAACTGAATAATAAGTCTACAAATCTGGATTCAAGCCACGTGCGTAAGTGGATTAAAATCAGGTTGTAGTTTCTTGTTGTTTACTGCCGTTTAGAATGCAGAACATTTTCCTTTCTCAAATCAACTGTTTTTTTTCTCACAAAAATTAGATTTTTGTGTTCACAGAGCGATGAAAAGGTCTATGTCACAACTGGACCTGAATTGCACTTACAGGCCAGCGCTTTTGGTACTGGTGTAGATCACTACTCTAGTGCTCTGGAAATGATTTCTATGCACTAGAAACACATAACATTTCTTTAAAAGAACGTGCGGTTATTATGATAGAGACATTTTACATGAAAATCAGTGAGAACTGCCCATGCATTACTGTACCTAATGTGTCTATCTTTACAGTTCACTGACCAAAGCATATGATGTTCACACATACAGTTTAATTTCTGTTATGAGCAACAGCTGCTAGGAGTAATAAGTAAGAAAATAAAAGACGACGAGGTGTGCTGTTACAGGAAAATAACCAAAGACCATTACTAAACCCATATAGATTGTTTTCCTATAGCAGCACATTATACATGTGTTTTATTCCTCTTATACCACAGCAGTTTTCAGATGATTACAATGTTTTATTTTATGTTTGATTTTATTCTTAATTAAAGAAGGACACGTCATACTTTTTTTTTTTTTTCTTTTACCAGATCATGTTAAAGAATGCTAGGGAATGTCCTTCTAAAGATGCTAAATAAATATCTCCTCGCAGAAAACTTCAACATATCAACACGTTTTTTTGTTTTTTTTAAATGTATTTATACGGAGCGTCCGCCATACAAGTACCTGCCTAAGTCATTACTATAGAAACAATAACGTTATCGTTAGTGTTAGAGTGAACGCATTAAAATAAACCTTGCAGCTGAAACTGAGATGTTATAGAAAATGAAACAACACCTTCTGACAAATTGGAATCGAGCATTCAGCAGTACTGTGGTATAACTTATCACCTTATTAGTGCTATTATGAGCTGTTGAAGAGTTTCACTTTTTTTAATATATATTCATCTTTAAGCCATTTCAGTAATGTGTTAGAATAACTCTACAGATGAGGTTTTTAAAAGGCTAACATTTACATCCTTAGCCAGAATGAATGGAGATAATTGGACACCTGTCTGACACTTGAGTTTTAACTGCCTGGGGCTGAGCTAAGTGGCTTCTAAAGAATCTTCCATTGAGGAAGCCAGAGACTCATTTACGTGTACAAGGGGCCAAGAAAATGTCCTTTTAACCTGTTTCCTGGCAGCATGCGTCTCCTGTGCTTGTGGCTATACTTGCTATAAGTTCGCTCCAGACCTGTTTGGCCTGTCGCCTATCATTCTCTCTAAGCTTCTTTTCTTTAATCATGTACTCAGTGTAATACTATTGCGGTGATAAATTAGCATTCTATAAATACTCAGCATAATGAGGATTGGACCTGTTCCGTTTGCTTGTTTTTACCCTTAGACACTGCGCCACATTTCTCGCATTTGATTATTTCGTTATTATTTCATGATGAGGTAACTGCAGACCTGCAGCTCATGAATAGGCTCCTGTTTGCACACCTTAGAGACGGGTATAGATAAGACGCAATTACAGTGGATCAAATAAAGCTGCGTACTTGGAGGAATGGCACAGATAGAAGGCTGATATAGAGAGGGGGCAAGAGGGAAGGGTGGCAACGTAGCATGCAAATCCAGCGGTTTAGCCATTGTCACTAATCAGTTAATCTGAGCTCTCGGTTAGACCGCCACCTCGCCTGTCAATCAGGGTTAGCTGCAGCCGAGGAGGCGCCAGCCTGTTTGGCCTAGCACATTCGAATGTCAGCATTAAAATTCCCAATTTCAAAAATGTGTACAAATTGGAGCTCGGTGGGCGAAATTTAGGCAGTGGCGAAATAGAAAGTGGCAAGTGAAGTAGATGCTGTCAGTCAAACAAGTGACATAGGGACAAAACAAAATACAGTCTGAATTCTCAGCATGGTAGTCAGTGTTCCTGACTGCTCCCTTTTCTAAGCCTGGTCACCCGTAGTGTGTGATTCAAGCGAAGGTACAAGAAGCCGGCAATCATCAGTTGAATATGTGATTTGAGATGATGAAGAGGCCTTGGAGGGAGATGGGGGGTGTGAGGCAGGAGGATGGAGTGGAGGCTCATTATCTCACTCTAATCAGGGGACATCAAGCCAGGAAAATGGCGGATAGAGAGGACTCTGATTAAAAAAAGCCTCCACGTCAGATCACAAGAGCATCTCTTGTCTCAGGCTTATGGGCTTATTTTAGGGAAAGGACCAATGTTAGTCAACCGCAATCAGTACTGAGAGGCCGCAATGCAGTTAATCAGGAAGACAGAGTAAACATAAATATAACAGTGCATGCCTCTTTACCGCTCGCTTAGCAGAAGAGAGAAGATGGAGAGGCAGCACTCTACATGACGCTCGTCAGGTGTTTAGATGAGAACAGGACTTCTGTTCTTTGTTAAACTCTAAGTAACCTTCATTCTGTCATCTGTCAAACTGCTCTTTCCTTCCCTTCCTCTCACTCTCTCTGTGTGTGTGTCTCTCTCTCTCTCTCTCTCTCTCTCTCTCTCTCTCTCTCTCTGTCTGTGCTGGTGTATAACTTGATTTGGTGTGTCTTCATCCCAGCGATTGTCCTGTGCTCTGATAAGGATCCATGTTTTCAGGGCGGGTTTGGCGGCAGCGCATCTAATGAAAGATCTTAATTAGATCTATTTGTGCCCAAAGGAGAGGAGATGCAATATTAAATTGTCACTCGTATCACATTCCTTCAATTTGGGCTGCAGGATACGTCTCGATTCATTTTATTGTGGCTCAGATAAATAAACTTTGCTGTCACTTGTACCATCTACCTCTCCACTTCTGTTACGCGAAGCCGAAAAAGATCCTCTCTTGGCCAGGGGAATTCTCTGTGGAGCATGGTGCATGGCCCACTTGGGGTTTGAAGAGCACAAAGTTTATAGGCACAAACGTACTTCCTGTTGTGTAGAACAAAAACACAGTTTTTAAAAAAAGATCTTTTCTGTTTTTTTCCCCCAGCCAAATCTAATCGTAGTTGGTGGATATTTTCCTTATTGTATGACTAAGGGTGTTTAGTCTATTTGAATGGAACCTTGGTGTGTTTCACCCTCGGTGTGGTTTATTTAGGCAGATGAGAACACAGCAATCACACAGACCAAAACACCCTCTCCAAGACTGTCTGAGTGAAGTGATCTCGATCCGGTTCCAAGTGAACTCTAGCACTGTTCAGTTGCAGTCTGAAAGTGGTCCAGCTGCAGGAAATGAACCAAATATGATGTGTACTTTGGGTTGTGGGAAGCTTTTTTTTTTTTTTTGTAGATCCGAGCTGCTAAACTGACTTGCGATGCACAAACTGAGCAGAGATGGAGCCAGAGATGTGGCGCTGCAGAAATACAGTGTGTTCTAGACATTTGGACAGATGAACAAAAAGAGGAAATAAAGGCTGGATGTGATACACAAAATGTTTTATACTAGTTGTTTATATAATTATCTGTTTCAATCATTTGTTTAGTGCTGGCTTTGTTCTTCATGCTCAGATGATTTTTAGGATTTCTATTCTTAGCAGAGGGTTTGTTTACCCTTTCCATCGCTTTATTTCCGAGCAATGAATGAAAGAGTTAATTGAAATGGTTTGTAATGTGGAAAGTGAAACCAAACCAATTAGCAACTAAACCAAAAACAGCAATTTCGCTCTGTTTCGTACTCTGCAAATGTATTAATAGGTGTGAAAGAGCCCTAAGACATATATATATATATGTATATATATATATATATATATATATATATATATATATATATATATATATAAATGAGACCACATCGCTCTCAATCTTTTGTCAGCTGCTGATCGTGCAGCATTGTTGAGAAAATGCCCAGAGGTGAATGCTAAATACTTGCCCATACCACATGACTATGTGTGGTACATTAAATAATAAAAGTAAATGTGCAGAGACCCTGTTGTTCTTTTCTTTCTAATGAGAATGGAGCCACTTGGCCAGTTGCTTTCTCAAGAAGCCCTTTTCTCAACTACAACTTGTCACAGCTGGCATTTGAACCTCAACCCGGCTGTAGGGTCAGATTCTGCAGTACCAGGCTCTGACAGCTTTAAAGATGGAACCTGGCTGCATTTTAACTTAGTGTCTTTGTTCTGGTTAGTGCAGTTATTTATCACCGAGCTTCCTTAAGTACTTTACACATAATTAACCCTTAAATGTTTGCATTGAATCTGTTGTAACTCATGATCTCATTACAGCCATCTACTATGTTTTTTTTGTTTTTTTTTCATAGTTAGGCCCTTCATATATTGTCTACTGTTTGTGATTTGAACAACTGACCAAGACGGAAGACTGTAAAAAAAAAAAAAGCAATTTTTGTTAGACAAGTAATTTGTAGCACAATCTGCATTTTATAAGGGATGTTAGTAGTTTATAGTAGTAGTTTGTAGAAGAATTAGTGTTATGTATAAGTGCTGGTTCATAAAGAGTATGCATAAAGTATGCATAAAGAGAAAGGTATTTAAGGGTTAAATATCTATAGGTTTTATTCTTTCACTCATTCTTCTTCACTAATCGCTTTGACGTGTCAGGGTCACATGTTAATCTTCATTAACCTCATTAACTTACTCACTTGCCTTTGTGTAGTTAAGAAGAAATTATAAAATTATAAAAACACGTTATATAATTAAGAATGTGTGAAGCAGACATGTAAATACATTTCTAACAACCGTCTTTAAATTTGGGGACAGTACCTCCTCAAACAATATTACACAACAACAGAATTTCTATTACAGTACGTGACCTCGCCAGCCACTTTATTAGAAACACCTTTATACCTACTCATTCATGTGGTTATCCAGTCAGCCAATCATGTTGCAGCAGCACCATGCATAAACTCCTCCCAATACAGGTCAAGAGCTTAAGTTAATGTTTACATCGAACATCAGAAAAATTAAAACATCAGTGACTTTAGCCATTGCATTGTTGTTGGAGCCAGACAGGCTGATTTTGAGTATTTCAGAAACTGCTGATCTTCTGGAAGATTAATCACAAAGAATGGTGGCAGAAACGCCTTGTTGATGAGAGAGGTCAGAGAGCAATGGCTTCAGACTTGTTTGAGCTAACAGGAAGGCTGCAGTAACTCACATAATCACTCATTACATCCGTGGTGAGCAGAAAAGCATCTCAGAATGCTTGAATCTTAAGATGAATGGGCTGAGGTGAATAGAAGACTACGTTGGGTTCTTCCACTTCTCTCAGTAAAGAACAGGAATCTAAGGCTACAGTGGACACAGGCTCTCCAGAGCTAGACAGTTGAAGACTGGAAAAAGTCCAGGTGACAATGCAGACAAATGGATAAATATATGCCATGACGTGCCCTACAACCCTTAAATACTAATAAATACTTATTAAGTACTCACATGCATAAGAATACTGAAAGTAAATTGTGGCCTTTTCTTTCATGACATTTGCATTTCAGGCTGAAAAGCAAATGATAGATGATGCAGTTCTTTAAAAAACAACAACGAATATATCAATAGTTGTGCTGAATTTAACTCATCCCATGAATCATTTGAAAAAAAAAAAATCAGTAGTATTGATTCAGAGGATCTCATTTTTTTCCCCCATAAATTTGTGAGCACTCCTCTCAGCCCTTTCAGCATCCTGCAGTGCGAATCTCTCTCTCTCTCTCTCTCTCTCTCTCTCTCTCTCTCGACGGCTCTCTGGCAGCTGCCACTCTGACAGGAGGAAAGGCACGGAATGTTTTCGAGGCATGCCGAGGCGCATCAGGCATTGCTCGGGGAAGATGACAGGGCTGAAACAGCGTCAGCAGCACTCGACTGAGAGCAACACACTCTGCCTCTCTGCATAAATCTATACATATCTCTAAGCAGTGCTTATTCTCTATCACCTCTAGTGAAGCACCATTCTAATATATCAGCCCAGTGCCAGGCGCACTCTTTTTTTTTATATTCATAGATGTTCTTTGCTGAATTTTTATGGCCCCCAGATAGTGACAGTTTTAAAATCTTCTCTCACCTCCATGCTGTCACTCCATGTCCTTTCACTGGCTCATAGACCAGGTCTGCCCTTCCACAATGTATAGTCACAGCTGGGTAACCCACTTTTGTGGCTGGCAGAGTGTTTTCAAATTTGCACAAATAAAGAGACGCCACGGTTGTAAATGGAGGCATGGGATGTGAGGATGTACGAGTGCGCTTTGTCTTGTTTGGGCATGTCTGATGGGATGGTCCGGTTCCTCTAGTACCGACCCTCTCTCGATCTAGCTTTTTTTTAAGGAAGTGCTTAGCAGGAAATAATGTCAGGGTAGATTGGTGCGGTATAACCATCACCCCAAGTTCAGACCCCTAGATCTTCATAGCAGCTGGCTGACAGGACTCGCTGTCCTGACCTGATGAGTCAGCAAGCATCCCTACATGTCAGCTTGTCATCTCAGAAAGGAGGAGCGCTGACTAGCTTGCTTTCATCGTGCTGCTCATAATCTTGGCCAGCAGTCTGAATGCAAATGTGCAAGCAGCGAGCAGCAGTAGGATTGTGTGCTTGCGAGGCAGCGCTGCAGCCTGGTCCCCAGGGAGCGCAGCTAGAACCGGAGAGGAAAGAAAGCGCAGAGGCCTGCTGTTGTCTTGTCACCGTGAAGAGAAATGGACAGAGTAATTGCGCTGTTCCTGGGCTTGAGGAATCCCATCAGCCACGAGCCAGTGCTGTCAGAGGACATAAAGACAGCACTAAAAACGCAGCTCTTCCCCCCGACACGTCGCGCAGCCTGGGCCTCCACAAAATGACAGGGGGAAAGACAGATGGATTAGCCATGGAGGGCTGCAGATGAGAGTAAAAAACACTGTGAAAGATGTTGGGGTGGCGGACAGCCAAGGCAAGGACACAGGGTGTGCATTTCAGTTGCCAAAGACGGCATAGGATGGATAGGAGTTGTGTTTATAAATGGCTGTATACTTCTCAACCGGTTTTGTTTTCAACATCTTTTGTATTTCTTCCACGGCCTCACCGCTAGCCAGCCTATCAGATATCAGTGCTGACCAGACAGAAGGCAGGATATAGGCCGTTTATTTAAACTTCAAAATGAGCCATATGATTGCCTAAGGAGCTCTCTTGTTAGCTGTTATCATTGCCCTGTGTGAGAGGTGAGCTATGTGATCTCAATACTCAATACAATTAAGCGTACTGCGGGAGAAGTCGCGGCTCCCTGCGCCATACATCTCACCAGCAGAGTGAGTTAATTGTGTTTCGAGAAATGTTCCTGTTGTCTAAGTGAGACATCGGTAACCACACATTTTCTTTGTATTGTTCATGTTGTACCTTCAAGAATCAATACTTTTTAACACCTGTTTTTTGGTCACCATTAGCTTGTCTTTGAAGGTCCATCAAACCACTTCACTGCTCCACTGGTGCATTTTAATGGTTGCTTTTCGCTGATAAAAAAAAAAAAAAAAGTGTCCATCTCGTTTTTTGCACAATAAGATGTTCTTTTCACAACAGCAACATTCACAGCTCAGGTGTGCAACAAAAACGTGTTAAATCTGGATGTAATACTAGAGAAAACAAGTACAGCAGGATAGGTGTTAGCCGGTCCCTGTGTGCATTTCACCCTCAGCCAATCACACATTGTGCCACCTCTGCATTCTCCCAGTGGAGGACAACAGAAGCGGTCCTTTCTGTACTCCTTTTTGGCTCTGAGTGCCCTCCAGGTCTCTTTGTTGTCTGTTTTTGAAGTCTGCACTAAAATGCTTTCATATGGGCTTAATCTCTTGTCCTCTCTTCTTTTCCAGATGGTCACAAGAACAAAGAAAATATTTGTAGGCGGATTATCAGCTAACACAGTAGTCGAAGATGTGAAGCAGTATTTCGAACAGTTTGGCAAGGTAAGATCCTGTATTTGCTGACTGGGAAACTGTTCCTTTCATCTGAAAGTTTTGTGATTGAAAATCTTGTGTCCCTGAACATTTGTTAGCCTTTGATTTTTAGCTTTAGCTTCTATATAAAGTCTTGATGAATTGCCAGAGTGGTTGGCCCAGATGTAAGAGATCACACATACAGCTGCCAGATTCATAACGTCAACACGTAACGTCCAACAGAAAGACACGGGATTGCGGTTTCTTTAATTTAAGAGCAGTACATGTACTTAGTTCCTGTCTTTTTTAATCAGCTGTGTTAGTTGGATTAAGCAGATGTTTTATATACACTTGTAATTGGCTCATGGAGATGTTTTGAGGGAGCTAGTGCTGTCTAGGCCAAAGAGTTCTATTAGACTTCACAGTGTTTTGCTGATTTCTGTTGCTTCTCAGGTCACAAGGCTATATTTTCAGTCTGAGCTGATGTGTGTCTGTTATTGAAGGCTGTGTCTCACTGTCTGCCAAACTGAGTAGGTAATTTATTGGAATGGACTGGCTGATTCCTGGGTAAATGGGTGTCACATTAGTGTTGCTGTTTGTTGTTAAGTTGGAGAAAGATGTCTTGGTTAATGAACTGTCTCTTCAATTAAACTGGGAGTAAACTAATCTTGCAAAAAGAGATGTCTTTGGTGTAGAAAAAGTTAGAAATGTGGTAATTGAAATCCTTGGGTATATGTGGTAGTTGGGTGGGATAAGTGTGTGTGTGTGTGCATGTGTGTGTGTGTGTGTGGGGGGGATGTCTGGGATCTCTGAATTACTTCTCAGAGATGAGAAGGCTCTATATTGCTTTGTAGCAATCCCTTGATGACTCTGCAATGTCTGCCTACACAGAGATTTGCCATACTGGTGTAGGATAAGCTGATACTTAGGATGAGGATAAGGTATATATGTGTGTGTGTGTGTGTGAGAGAGAGAGAGAGAGAGAGAGAGAGAGAGTATAGGCCAATTAATAGTGCCATTGCAGGCAAAGAGATAGCTTCCTGGGAGGACAGCAGGTGGCATGGGGCAGGAAGGTTACAGAATCTGTCTCTTCGGATGCTATGCTCTTCCTGAGCCCTTTTTCTGCTCCATGACAGCTCACACACACACACACACACACACACAAACACACACACACACTTACACTTCTCTAAGAATCACTAGGAGGCCTAAGACACATTGAATTCACACCTCTACAGATCCATAAAAATCCTTGCATGTAGGTGTTTGGAGCTGAAGCTGCGTCACTGTTGCGTCCCGTTTCTTTGTGCTAATGAAATCCATTACTTAAACCTCAACCATTAATTCACAACATGATTCCCAACATTTTTAGCTAGTTTCTTCACTTCAGTCTTGTGTTTAAGTTTTCAGGCCCTGACATTAGCTCTGCCTCCCGGAGTAACAGTGCTGCCCGACTCCCCTTTTCCTCAAAAGGCGACTAAAATAAATTTAACAGAGGCGTGGACTTTTTATCGGAGGCTGCAGAGAGCTCTAAAATTGCTACCTGTTCCCTCAGAAATCATCAAAATAGTGAAGTTCGGATCAAATAATTAGATAACATTGAATACTTTAGTGGGGGGCACGTTGGCTTATTGGTTAGCACTCTGGGGTTGGGGGTTCGAATCCTGCCTCTGCCATGTGTGTGTGGAGTTTGCACGTTCTCCCCGTGCTTCTGGGGTTTCCTCTGGGTACTCTGGTTTCCTCCTGTAGTCCAAAGACAGGCTGTGTATGCTGATTGGCATTTCCAAATTGTCTGCAGCGTGTGAATGGGTGTGTGAGTGTGTGTGTGTGTGATTGTGCCCTGCGATGGGTTGGCACCGGGTCCAGGGTGTCCCCTACCTTGTACCCTGAGTTCCCTGAGATAGGCTCCAGTCTCCCCCGCAACCCTGCATAGGACAAGCGGTAAAAATGGATGGATGGATGGATGGGTGGATGAATACTTTAGTTAGTTGTCAGGTTTGAGCCTGAAAGGTATAATCTTTCTGAGCTTTTTTTTTTTTTGAACAGTTAATGGTTTTCTCATTTCTTTATATCATTATTATGCCATTATTTATGTTAATTATGTCAGCATACTATATCTGTGAATTCATTATATGTATGTTCATAGTGTTATCAGTTAGAAGCTGCATGACCATGGGCGTCATGATGATTTTGCAAAAAAAGCCTGCTTATTCCGTGGCTAATTAGATGAGATGGATTATACTCAGTCACAGGTTTATTGTAATCAGCTTGGACCATGTCTGTAAACAAAGTGCTTTTATTTGTCTAAGCTGAAACCACTCTTCATCACTGCCGCCTCCCTCCAGCTCCCTCTCCTGTCGGTCCTGTTTTCTTTTTGTTTGCTCTGGACTTCTCTGTCCTTCTGTAGCTTAGCTCTGGTTTCTTTAGGCCTGAGAGTTCTTTCCAAGCAAGTGCCCAGCTACAATCGGTTCTTTATGCTTCGTGCGTCCTCGTTCCCATATCATGAGCCAGAGCTGCTGTTGTACCAGAGAGAACTTTTAACCTTCTCTGGCCTGGAGCGAGAACACAGATCTGAGAGAGACCTGAGTGAGAATTAGCATGCGAGTGGTGCCATGGTGAAATTACAATCCATTATAGAATTGGAAGTGGAAAGATGTATAAGACTGTTATTTTTTTCCCCCAAGTTTGATTATGGGCATTATCATGACTGCTCATCAGTTAAGCAGTCAAGGGTCATGGCAAAGGGTTTTACACCTTGTGTAGTAATTAAAAGTTTAGTGAAAGGTATAAAGTCTTGAGGATGATTCACCAATTAGGGTGTAGTTTGTGTCCCACTGATATCACATTTACAAATATGTATGTAAAGTAAAGCTAGAAGTCATTTTAAACAGAGGTAGTGTCATAAACAACAAGATTTGTACATATTTTAGAACTTAAAATATAATACAAGCCTCCCTATAGCACCTTGAAATATAATCAGTAAAATACTTCATTTTTGCATCAGTGTGTGAATCCGTTTAACATCTCATGCCTGAAACATCTTTTCCCAAGAGTCATCCATTATAGTTTGTTAAAAATGTACAATGTAGTCCCACTCAACCTACCTGAACACATTCACCCTTATGAAATATTTGAATATTCCAGCAGAAAGTTGCATCATGCAAATTTCCTGAAGATCATGGGAAGAAGAAAAATAAGCTCTCTCTTTCTGTTCTTTTGTAATTTTTTTTTTTTTTTTTTAATTTTCAGTGTTATTGTGATATTGACTGACAAGGTCACTTTGAAAGAACAACCCTGTAACCCAAATTATAGACTTAAAGTAAATTATTAATTTAAAACACATTTTTCAGTAAATCATTAGAATGTTCTTAATGTTCTTGTACCATTAGCATGGATGCTATATATATATATATATATATATATATCTTTATATATACAGTCCTGTGCAAAAATAACTATAAAGAGCAGTAAATAGTAATATATAAAACAAAGTCAATATTTGATGTGACGGCCCATTGCTTTAAAAAAAATAAATAGTAGTCTCAGGTAGAATTTTTATAAGGAAATGAGCTGTAAGTGTTACTGAGCATCTTGCAGAAGCGGCCACAGCTCTTCTGGAGACTTTGACTGTTGCACTTGCTTCTTATTTTTGCAGCAAAACCCAGCAGCCTTCATTATGTTTTTTTGTCTGAAAAGTGGTCTCATACGTAATATGCTGCTTTCTTTACTGACATACAAACATTTTTCTGCAACATTTCATTTCGTGCTGGAAAACTATCACCCTTGAAGCTTTGTTTTGTTTATTTCCAGTTTTACCATCAAATAAAAATGTATTTATTTCTTAGTGCTCGCGGTAAATTGGGTGAATGGAAGCACACGATGATTAGCCTGCATATGGGCTGTGTGCTGATGTCTCTGTAATGTCATACGTTTCTGTCTCAGTCTGTAGAAATGTGCGGTGAAGAGATGAGCAACATACCAAAAAAAAAAGTGCGAGTGTGCGCTCTCCGTAATGACAGCGTTCAAAGAGCTCAGTGTTAATTTAACATACCTGCTGAACCGCTAACATTTAATAACAACGTTTCGATTCACCTCAGGCGCAGGTAATAAAAAGCGCGCTCCGCTCTGTTAGCACATAGCGCAAGGCTTCTTGCATCAGTGGGCACTTAAAGTCTCATTTGATAAGCTCATTTAATGGGGGTGTTTATGGATTTGCTATTTGGAGTGTAGCTCCAAGGCTATGTCACTGTATACACACTGAGGCACAGAGTGAAAACATGGTAGAGCTTCAGTGGCCGGAGTCTCTCTGGCGACCATCCAGACATGTCCTTTCGATGAATCAGTGTAATCCAGCCAAGCGCTAGGACAACATAAACACACATAAAAGTGTCTGGCAACAGTGTGCAAACATGCTTAAGGTGTAATGTAATTTATAATAACCTATTATGTAACCTTTCATAATTGTGTTGTCCTTTAAATCATTAATTACCACTTGTGCTTAAATGTTGATTTTCACTGGCGTTTGCAGTACCATGCCATATATACGATCTAGTTTTTGTATTTTAGAATTCAAATCCTTTGCCACTGATGAACTCTATTGTGTGTGTGGATCAGCAGGCTTATCTGTGAGCCCTGCAGCCGTGTACCGGACTGTGTGTTTCTGTTTCTACCGAGCAGGTTAGCAGTAATTCCCAGACGAGGTTTTGTGAAGCCCATAGCCCTTAAATGTTCTCCACACATCAGTGGCTTCACACAAGCAGGAACTGGCTAACAAAAGGTAGAAAATCTTTAAGACGGAGGAAATACTCAATCACAAACTCGGTGCTCTCCAGTGCCCTCTGGAGAGTAGGAGGGAAACAAATGAGGAGTTAGCGAGGGATGAAAAGAGCAGGAGTGGAAAAGCACTGACTTTTTTTTCCCCCCCTCCTTTCCTGTCTGCTGGATTAGTTCTGAGGTAATGCTTACTCCCCACCTCTCACTCTCTCGCTCCCTCCACCCTTGCCGAGTTGCGCCGAGCCCGCAACTGTGTTTGTTTCACTACAGACTCTTTAACAAGCTCTCAAAATGGTTTTCATAGCGCCTGTGCCAACCATTGAAACCAAATCTTCTTGTGAAGATTGAAAACACAATTGATTTTGGTGCAGGCTCAGGCCGCCAGCCCACAGCTCCGTTATTCACTTGCCCCCTCCGTGAGCAGTGTCACTGATCTTCCAGAGCTCAAGATTGATCTCTTGTCTGTCCCCCTTTTTTCCCAATAGGTTGGACTCTGTAAGACTTGGAATCCATCTCTTACCTCTGTACACCTTACGTTTTAACCCGGGCAGCTCACATCAGCTTCCTCGGTTTGCAGACCTTTCCCTTTATTGTTCTGAGGAGATTCAAATAAAAATAATAAAAAGAAAATCATAATTGCTTCTGACAGCTGTTTCTTAATGCACAGAAGGTTAATATTTTTATTTAAATAGTCTTGAGCACAAGGGAGCAGCCCAGACTGTCATCTTAACAGTTGGTGTATGTGTGTGTGTGTTCTTTTGAAGGAGTTTTGCTATGAGAAAAAAAAAAAAAGAAACCCACTAGGCACCCCAAAGATTTCTCCTCAGCTCCAGGGGCTGCCGCAAAGCTTTAAAGGCAGCAAAATCACTCGCGGTTATGGGCTCTAAAACTCCAGGAATGAAAGTGAACCGAGCATGCTGTTTGGGGAAAAAGAGACAAATGATTTAATATTCTCCCTGACCTTTGTTTGCTCTGAGTATTGGCAATGTTTCCAAGAGTCAAGGGGGGACGATTTTTAAAACGCCCACTTGAGGATAGGAAGTTAAACGGCTTCTTGGCAGCGATTTCCATTTTAATTCTATCTGCTGTGCTTTTTCTTCCTACCCCTTTCCTTTCTAAACGGCTCTAATTCTGTAGCTTGTAGTGCACACCCTCTAATACTGACCATTTGTAACCCTCCTTCAGTTGTTAGCCTACTGTTGCATTTAAGAGCCTTTTATTTAACAGAGTGCATGGCTTTTATTAAAATAGAGGACGGTTATTTGTGGCATAGAGGCAATTATTTTCACAGCTGCCTTTTTTTTTACATCATTATTAAACATTTACACAGTACATTTCCTGCAGTTCAGTTACATTAGATTGTGTTTTTTTTCTCCGGCATTGATGCTTTTGTTCTTTGTTCTCTGAAAGCTAATAAACAATAAGGTAGAAATCCATGTGTTCATCAGAAGAAGGATCCACTCTTTTTAACGTATCTGGTCTTGATTAAAAAGCTTTTCGACATTCCTGTAAGTTAATCTAACCTGCTAATCTCTCTCTTTACTGATTGCTTTTTCTTCAAAGCGCCTGTGCACTAAGCTGATTTCATGAACAGTGGAGCCGAACTCTCTTTTAGATGCTACATATTGTAAATGTGATCTGATTTCTGCCTGCTTCACGAATGACCTGGTTTACTTTTAGCACGGAACTGAAACTTAAAATAACTTAATGAGACGTAATTTAAGATTTAGTATTTGGCAGGGCCTTGATCACGACATTTCTTGTAACATAAGTTAGCCCTTGTTCTACTACAGAAACGAAACGAAAAACAGTATTCAGCGGTGGACAAATCACTGGCCCAGGATTGTGTGCCTTGGCTATCATGTTTTATTCATAGTTGCCCAGTGTACAAATAGATTCATAAAGTTGCTTATGTAGTGGTATAGAGTGTCCATCTCTAATCTAGCAGTCTTTCTAATTGTTGACTTTAGCGAAACAATTTTCTTTATTTTATATATGTATATGTTTAAACATAACACGCCGATACTCTCTTTATATTTTTCATGGTGACATGATGCTCCGCAATGCTGTAACTTTAGCACGTGCTATTTGTTCCTGAGTTCTTCTGTCTACCAATCTACACATTACCTGAGAACACAATCTGGTCATTACAATATACTTTTCCAAGTTGGATAAGTTAGCTTGCATCGATTGGCAGACAAAAACGAGTAAAAATTTTGAGCAGTGCAAAATAACACATTGTTTAACTCTTCCCCTGCATTCCAAACTATTGGCTCTAGTGAATCCTCAGACAATTCTATGGTTTGGGTTTTTCTTCCAAAACGTTTACTCTCACAACTTTAGTTTCAACCAACATTTTGCAGCCATTGCAGCACAATTGATGCTCAAACAATGGAAGAAAGGCTATGGATTTCCCTTGTTTTATCTACAAAATACATTCTGAAAAAGGTAACAGACATTTTACAGCAGATGGACAGATGGATGGATGGATGGATGGATGAACAGACTGATAGACTTTATTGATCTCCCAGGGGGAATTTAGGGAATGAAGCACAGAGGACATTGAATAATATGCATTTTGGCTACTGCCGTCTCATACGAGAAGAAAAAAGCAAACAAACAAACATCTGTGGCTGTTACACACTTACAAGAGACAAACAGAAAGCAGCGTGGGCTACTTGTCGCTTGCTACTATGAGCACAGTGTTGTGTTAGTAGAACAGACACTCACCTTGCATTTAATACATGCCACGCAAAAAGAAAGACACTGTCTAGACTTGAACGGTGTCTTTTAAGTGCAATGTGCAAAGAGAACAATAGGTTCATCCATGTTGCATTGACTCAGTCAGAGTCGCTGCCATTTTGTAAAGGACACAAACATGATGCAACATCAGAGAAATTATCAGGAGAGAATAAAAAAAAAATTTACTGGGAATTAAGTACTCACTTATTTTCTCGGGTAATATGCTCCATATGCATATTTCTAGTCCATACTGTTGCACTTATTTAACTAGCTTGACATACATTGGGGTCTAAAAGTCTGAGACCACACTGAAAATCAGGGATTTTTTTTTCATATAAAATGGGAAATAAACAGAAGGTTATGTTCAATATCTTGAATATTTAAGATTCTGAACTATTTCTAGCTTCCTGTTTAAATGTAAGCAGCATGTCTTCTTTTCACTCAAATTGTTGTCAGTAATATAATTTGAAATGAAAATTGTTGTATTAAATTAGAAAAGAATGTAAAATAGGAGCATTTTCGCTAGTGCTCTAACCTGGACATCAGCGTTAAATATTGCAAAATATGTTCATTACATGAGTCTTTGTGAGTCTTGCGATATCTTGTCCATGCGTGGTCTTGCAACTTTACTTCCACCTAATTTTATTTATTTAATGCCCTTTTTTGACTAACCTGTTTTAATGTACATCCATTGCTCAAGAATAATAAGTGTCTCATCATTTTATTCTCTTGTGTCATATTGTAATTATATTTTCTCTTTAACAGTACTATACCCTTTTCAAGAGGACATAATGCCATTGCTACTTGCCCTGGCTCCACCTGCTCCTGCTTTATCTAGCTAAATCTTCCAAATGGGGTCCCTCTGGATAAGCATGGATTGGCTTGATTGCCTTTGAACTGAGTCATTGGGTAGTGTGGAGATACGCTCCGCTCTCTGGCCAGGCACTTGTGTTTAAAGGAGCAGCTATTTTAAGAAGATTGACCATGATTGAAGAGGATTTGTGGGCCCTGCTAACATGAGAGATAGCACGGCTCAATCTGGGCTCTATTGGAGGGTGTGCAAGCTGTAGATGTAAGATGATGGGATGGAGTGTAAAAGTTAAATGCTTCTCTCCTATGCGATTGCCCACATTTGAAGATCTTTCTCAAAGATCTGCCAGGGCTTTTTGGCTCAGCCCCATCGACTGCATTGAGCGACTCTATCAGATTAGCTTCAGATGGTCCCACTGTGCCTGAAGCAGCGTAGATTACAATCTCCTCCAGCACTTCCTTGGCATGGGGTGTGCCAATGAAATCAGCGTGCACAACTATTAGGATTTAACAGGGGACATAAAGCCCATTACCAGGGAGACCTTGGCATTTTCAGTCCTCAGCTAGTAGCCACCTGCTCACCTGTGGTGGTGCTCTTGGAGTGGTAATAACTTTGGACTCAGGGGGCTTCCTGTGATCTTCCAGCCAGAAGGGCAGCTTCTGAGATGTGGCTCTGAAATAAAGGTTCACCTGCCAGGTCGCCTCTTGGACAGACACCTCTGCTGTGTCCAGGGCTTCTGGGAACCTGCGGGTAACTGATATTTCCCAAAGCCTTCCAGGAGCAAAGGCAGTGTTTGAATGACAGCTTCGTTTCAATCTGGCTCACTCTTCAAAAAAAACAGTTGGATTAGTGGCCTGCAATTCAAACTGCAGATTGTTGTGAACTTTGTTTCTTTTGTTGTTTTAACTTTAGAGCCTTCATCTTCCAAGGCCCTCATGTCTCACCAGCAGAAGTGGTGGATGCAAAAACGAGCATGACTCAGTGTGAAAACAGATAATATGAGTTGGGTAAAAGACAAAAAAAGATAAGAGGGAAAATTATAAGCATCTCCTGATTGTGCTAACAGCATGGGTACTGATTTTGTGGAGCGCTGCCTGTTCGTTAGCATACTGTCAGATAATATGGTGCTAGGGTAACAAAATTGACACAAAACAATATCCCACTGGGATATCTACCTCCTGCGCTCAAAATGTTTCTAAAACTCTTGGTAATGGCCTTGTTTTTTTGTCTCTGCTTACTTTGCGTGCTTAGTTGAAGGTAGGGCTTGTGTTTTTTTTTTTTTTTTTTTTTCATCTGTGGCTTGATGTAAAGCTTTAATGAAGCGTCGAAGGTACTGAGCATCATATACAATTACTGAGCTTACATGGCGGAGAACGAGTGTGTAAATCGCACCTACTGGAGCCCAGAGCGCCTCATGGGGGGCTCTAGTGGAAGTCTGCCAGTGTACGAGAGACTAACACATCAGGAGGAGAAAAAACATCTCACACACACATACTCACACGAACGCTCAATAATTAGACAGAATTCGCTATGAGACGCAGCCTTACTGAAAGGGCATGTCCTTTTAAATGAGTGTCAACAATGGTGGGGTTCTGCCATGTCGGTTTGCTAGATGGAGGAGGAGAGATGGATAACTGGATGAGGCAGATTAGATAGATAAATAGATCCGCTGCATGCCGGCAGTGTATGTGTGTGTGTGTGTGTGTGTGTGTGTGTGTGCGTGCACGTGTGTGCCAGCGCGCTCTCCGTGAGCATTCTCGTTGTGTGAGTCAAGCACACAAGGAAACGTTGAAGGACTTGCCAAGATGCAGTCCTAATTAACTGAAATGCCAACGTTTACCCACTTTTTTCCCCACAACAAACTTTCAAATCGTCTCTAGGGGGCTCGGCGGCCACCGCTGATGAGACATCGGTGTACCTGCCACAGAGGAATGCTTTAAGCTTCAGAATACACAATAGGGAAGATGGGTTCATCCTCTAAAGAGATAGCTCCTGCAGTGTAGTCTAGCGAGAAGGCAAGGTCAACCAGCTCCTCATATCATGTTCCTATTCACAGTGGGCGTCTCAGACAGCAGGGATGCTATCCCCTCTTGTTGCTTGAATGATTAGAGAGGAGGAGGTGAGAAATAAAAGAAAGAACAATAGCTCGCTTTGGATGCTATTTATTTTTAAGGAGCGACATGAAACCCAAGAAGGCTTTCTACATCTTGGCATGAGGTATATGGTGCACCTTGTAAAGAAATTTCTAACAATGCTTCTTTATATTATGCTGTTAAAAATACCTTGACAAAAGACAGCATATCTCCCATCACACTAATGATATATAACTGTTTATAAGGAACCGTATTGTGTATGACAGTTCAGGAAATGATACTTCCATAGTATCACAGCAGCTCAAGCTTTGAGCCAGAGCACACACTTGGTTGGCTCCATTCCCAGACAGCGGAGATCCTTGGAAATTAAAAACATTCACAATCCATTAAAATAAATACTATTTTGGGGACTGATTTATCCTTCCCAGAAGGTTTCGAACAAGAGCAACTTAGCCCTATAAATGTCACCTTGAACAGATTAAGAGAAAGATGGAGCGTACCTGTTTGCACTGATTGTGAGTCAGTCTTATATCTCTGGCTGTCCTGGTAAACATTATCAAGGCCGTGGAGAGGAACTGGAGACGTGAAATGCCTCAGTTGCCCCCTTGCAGGCTCACAGGAAAGACAGATTGTCAATTTGCCTGACGCCAGTGAAGAGCTGACCAATCCGTCTGCACTGTAGCCTCAAGAGCACAATTCCACAATGAGGGAGTGAACAATGAACCTCGTTCAAAAGGAGCGGAACAAAGCGGACACGAGTTCTAATTTCCCTCCGCAGCAGGTGGTTGTCATCCGTCGTTCCAAACAGCTGGCTGGAGGCGGGTGAGAGAGGAGGCCGGGGCTTAGTGTCCCCATCAGCCGTCTTAATGACAGCATTCAACATTCTGTCCTCCAAACCACACCATCACTCACAGATGTTCAGAGCATTCCCCTGAAGTGCCGACCTCCATATTGGAGTCAAAAAAAGTAATTAGACACAATTGTTGTCAATGCATTGGGACTTAATATGTGATGTCTAACAGATTGATCCCACAGAGTTTCGATAACTGCTGCTACTGTGGTGTGGAATGAGAGAAGGAAGGCAAAGTGGGAAAAATGTGATGCAACACCTTCTGCTTTAGAAGCCCCCACTACCTTCTCTGCCTTCACAAAACCAGCTGTTTAAAAAAAAAAAAATTTCAACTGGAAGTGAGGATGTACCGAGCTTGTTTTTCTATTTTCCATACAACAGATATGTGAAAGCTCAGAGTATCAGCCAGTGCCTCATACTTATACAAGACTGACTTTCTCTTAGAAAGCAGTGGTGTATACCGATGTATATTTCTACTTAAGTATAAATGTTTCTAGCAACTTTAACTTCTACATCAATGCAACAACTACTACTAGACTTCCTCAGACATATTCATTACTTATTGCAGTGTTAACATTTTCATGCTGCCGATTCTCATTTGGAAAATAAACCGGGTGACTTTCGGGTTGTCATTGCTTGGGTGTCCAATCATCAAAATGGCTCTTCAGATCAGAGTTGAATCCCAAAATTTACCTTAAAGGTAGGAAAAACCCGTCTCTAGAGATGGGAGCTGCTGTAACCAGCTGCCACTAGCATGGCGCCGTCTTAACTAAGAACCTTTAAGTCAGGGGCGTCCAATCAGCCCGTCAGCGTCTCTACTTTCTGCAGAGGCTTAAGAGGTTTGGCGTTTCCTCTTAAATCATGTCAAACTTCTACCCCTGCACCACAGAAAGCATTCTGACTGGCTGCATCACTGCTTGGTACAGCAGCTGCTCTTCCTCTGATCGAAAAGCTCTTCAGAGAGTGGTGAGAACAGCAGAACTCATCGCTGGAAACAAACTCATGGCCTTGCAGGACATTTACCAAACATGCTGTTTGAGGAAGGCCTGGAGTATCACTAAGGACTGCGCTCACCCTTCTCGTTACCTGTTTGCGACAATGCTGTCTGGCAGATGCTTCCATTGCGTCCAATCACGGTCAACCAAACTGAAGAACAGTTTTTTTTTTTATCTCCAAGCTATCAGACTACTTAGCAGCCAGTAATCCTTCATCTAGCACTGCGACACCTTATTGCTGCCACTTCCGGACACTTGGATGTTTACTATTCAGATTTAGTATGTACTATTTATTATACTTGTATTTACTGTTCTGCCAGATTTGATAGCACATGTCACTTTTACTCTACCATTGTAACAATTTTAACTAGCACACATCACTTTACTCTGCCAACTAGTAGACCACTGTCTCATTTAACATCACATATCAGCATCAACTCAACCTTAATGTCCAAATGTGTGTTTGTTCATGTCTAAGTGTTAGTACTGTCAATATCTAATCCTGAGCCTCGTCACAAGCATTTTAATGCCCAGTGTACCCAGTGTAACTGTGCAAATGTTTAAGACTCCTGACTCTTGACTCTTATCCGGAAAGGGCCAGTGTGGGTGCAGGTTTTCATTCCAACCAAGCAGAAGCCACACCTGTGTCTATTGAAAGCCAAGATCAACTGATTAAACTGTTGGAATCAGGTGTGGCTCCTGCTTGATTGGAATGAAAACCTGCACCCACACTGGCCATTTGTGGATAAGATTGGCCACTCCTGCTTTAAGTGATAGAAAAGTTATTAAAATTGTAACTAATATCTGTCTAAAAATTTGTGAAAGAACTGTCACTTTAATGTGTATCAACATGAGGAAGAGTGTTGGGATAGATTTCAGCAGTTAAAGGTTACATAGTTTCCCAATGACCTAGTTATCCTGTGCAGTTAGCTTGTGTCAGCTAGATTGCAGTGGAGTGAGTGAAGTGTGGTAAAGAAATATTATGTCTCACAACTTCGATTCTGAACTTGGGTTACAGCCTGTGTGGAGTTTCACATGTTTTCCCCATGTCCATGTGGGTTTTCATTTGGGTTTTCTGGTTTCCTGCCACCTTCAAAAACATGCTAGTAGGTGAACTACCCTATGCTGAATTGCCCCTGGGTGTGGATGAGTGTGTGATTGTGTGTGCATGGTGTCCTGGGATGGACTGGTGTCCCATTCAGGGTGTATTCCGGACTCGCACTTATCTTTCCTGGGATAGGCGCCGGATCTACCGCGACCCTGACCCATGTAAAACATCATGGAAAGATTCCACAACATTCACAGAATTTTTGATACGCCAGTACTTGTGATAATTCAGTACAAATATCAGATTTTTAAAAAAGTTCTAGTACTTTTTCTTGTGGGTTATATTCACTAGAGTCATTTCCCAGTCATGTATCTTTTTAGTTTTTCCTCAAGTAGGACTGTACTGAACACTGTTAGTAACTGAAACTGTTCAACATAAGCTTCTGTTATCAAGCTAAATGTCAGTAGTGTGTTGGTGGTATGCTTTAAGACAGTTTATGCGCTATATTCATCATGTATGAGTGATGTGATTTGTCAGTCAAACACAGCATAAAAATGTCAGTTGATAGGATCTGAAACATGAAACTGTTAGCATAAGATGAGAGCATACTGACCTGTGACTGTTCTCTGAGCTTTGCCATATTTTGCATTACAGTGGGTATGAAACACTGGGTTGTTGTTTGTGATCCATTATGGCCTCTACAATCAGAGAATATTATGGCCCAGTATGAATTTTGTGTTAAGAAAACAATAAAAAAAAAGATAAATCAGTAATAATAATTGGAGCACATCATGGGTGATTATGAAGAAGTCTTTATATGATTATGGACTGTTTCCTGTTGTGTTTCTGCCAAGCCTAATTATGTGTGATGTCTCATCCGAGCCACAATATCCAACATTCTTAACAAATGAACAGAACTTACCACTGGAAAAAGCTGGCCAAGTGCACGTGCGCTGTATTTATCTGAGCGAAGTGAAGTAAAGCAGTGGTTTCATCACTCACAACAGGAACCAGAAAGAGAATGGAGTGGGCTGAGTCATGTGTAATTAACATTAGCATGCATGGCATAAGTAGCAAACATGCAGGAGAAAACTGACAAAATAGTGACGCTTACACTTTCTGTGGTTTTGATACCGCAATTCTGACCACAGCATCATGGCTGTGATGAACGGAGATTTTCCATCATTCTCTGCATCCTAGTTACTTTGAAATCAGGAGGTTGTTTCGTGGTCGCGTCTTTGTTAATTATTTGGCACTATAGTCGCAGTGGATTTAGAAGTTGCACTGTGAGAAGTGGCGAGTGCCGAAGTTGGACAGAACGTGCAGATTGTTTTGTTTAAGCCTCGTAGATTCTTGGTCCAGGACTGACAGGCACTCCGCTCAGGTGGGTGCTAAGCTGCCCGTCACTGGCACAGGCTGCCAGTCCCACTGTTTATGTTTATGACGAGCAGAGCCATGTGCCAGTGGACACCCGCTGAGAGAGCGTGGGAAGAGATTTTAGTAGCTTTTATGCTCCAAATCTCATCTTGTTACTCACCAAGTGTAAATTACCGTGCACATGTTGTACCGTCTGCCTTTTTATAAATGCATTATACTCAAATTTATATTAAATGCTTCTTTTCACGCCTGTTGGATCATTGTGACCGTTTTTAGTAATATACAGACATGAACAAGCAAGTGGCATGGGTGCCCAGACAAGCAGATTTCATGTCCGGACTATCAGTGTTTAATTTGTAGTTACTGGCTAACAAGTAGAAACAGAAAAAGGAAGTAAAAACGACTCCTTACTGATTTTCGCAAAATCTAAAGTTTTCATTTGGCATGTAGATACGTTTAAACATAATGCACTTCACAGGGGTGCGACACACCTCGATGCTGTAATTAAAGCGCATACTTCCGACTTCCACCACCTGCTGCATGACACACATCAGCTGAAGCACGATCTGGGTGATGCAGAACTATTTTTACCAGGCGCGTAAATTAGCATGATGTCAGGATCAATGATGAAACCAAAGCAAAATAAAGTCTGACACAAAGCTGTCACTTCACTCTCTTGCTATCACGAAATGCAATCACCTCGCTGATAAGCATGTCAAGAGAAAATCAAGAAGCTAGCCAAAGTTGAGTAATATATTGTATTTTACGTGTTAGCTCTTAGCTCAAACGCCGAATTTTTGTCTATGGTGCAAACACGATGTGCTACGTTAGAAACTTTTTTAGAAGAGGATAATAATCATAAAATCATTTATTTCCTCTACTGCACTTAACTAGCTAGCTGGCCATTTGTTATTACATTACCTTAATTACCGCTTTTAAGCCTATAGGTTTCTGGGCAACCAAAACATGAGCAGTCCAGTGGGCTTGCTAATAAATTTAAGATTTGTCCGCCCCTGATATATATGGGGGAAAAAAATCATTTTGAACATTGTTTACTAAATTACCTACTAGAGCTCTGGTTGCAGATTACAATGTAAGTGAAAATACATTTCCATGGAGTCTTGCTGGAATTGTATAGTGCTAGAAGACCTTCAAGCTTATTTAAAATGACTCAAAAGTTTCTTCAAATGGCTACAAAATTGCCTGAAAGTTGCCAACTGGACTGCCGTGCTTCTGAGTAAAAGCACTATCTAGCTTGCACTTAATAATAGCTCATGCTCACAACATCCCTCCATCCTCTAACTTCACCTTTCGCGTTGTCACTGCTTCGCCATAAACATAAACAAGCCACAAGAATCTGTTTTTCAGCAGCTGTAATAAAAATATTACATTCAATCTCCCAAGTTTCCTGCAGAGCCACAGCGCAGTAGGCTTGTTATACCACACACACACACACACACACATACACACACACATACACACACACACACACAATTTTAGTCTTTGCTTGTACTCATTTTTATTTTTAATACACAGTTTACTGTCATGTATTCTAACGTACACGTAGACATAGAGCAAGCGCACATATATTTATATACACGTTATAGTTGTGCGATGTATCAAAAGTTTCGCTTTTCAATACTCAACAATGTAGTGAACAATTCAGTACTTTACCTTTCAGTACTTCACCGCTGTTGTAGAGCATAGCATAGGCTATCTAGCAGTAGAGCTAATGAATCGTCTGCAGCCTAATTTTTAAACCTACATTTTAATCAACTTTAGCACACAGGTGTTAAAAACAGCAGTATAATGTTAAAAAAAAAAAAACATAGCTACAACATAAGCTGAAATTATCAATTGCCATTTCAGGCAACTCAGTGGGCAAGATTTCATATAAACAAGCGAATTTTCAGGACCATTAGCAAATCTAGAAACATTAGCAAATCTAAAAAATCATTAGCAAAAAAAACAGGTGAAAGATTTATTCAGTAATGTTTGTTGGTTAATGTTCCTAGAAACAATCCGCATATATGAAAATAATTAGTACGATCCAGTTTGTTTTAAATATGGTATGATGAATGTCAGAGGATGTGAGACAAGTGTTTTTATTTATTTATGTCTCAGTTATTTATTTTTTTCCCCATAGTATAGTTTTGTATTAGTATCGTATTAAGCATTATGTTAGTATACTTGGAATCTGATATGTAGCTACTTATTCGAGATAACTAGATAACGTCCTGCTGTCCTTTATAAAGCTCTAGGTTTAGACTTGATCTTTAGTACCGCATAAATATGACCGTGTAACTCTATGTTTAATATGTTTATAACTAAAACTAGGATAACCTAGAAAAAAAAAAAACACATCAGCGGCAGATTGCGTGAAACATCAGTGTAATGACATTTATTGCAGAGTGGCAGGATGGTTTGATACATGGTTTGTGAAATGCGCCCTAAGGTTCACAATACATTTCTGGACAACACTCAAATAAATTAGAGGATTTATTCAGGCATTAGCCAACACTAATGCTTTTTTTGACCCGAGCAATAATACACATACACACACAAACAACTGCACTGTAGCAAGTTCACACATCTGACACATTGACGTGTAAATGCAAGTGCGATGCCAGTGATGAGAAACACTATTATTTTGGGCGATATCAAGAGAGATGATGCCTTTTAAGACTTTTTCATCAACAATTGTTCATTCTTGGTCTTGTGCATTAACTGCCAATATATAATAATGAGGCATAACTGTACATTACGCCTCCATCTCGCATTCTCTTGTCCCCGTGGAAATAATCAGCAGCTCGCTGTTCCTTAGCTAAACACAGCTTTCTGTTCAAACGTGCGAATGCGTCATCATGTTTGGGAACTGTATATATATTTATTGTTTGAGTCTTACAGTGATTTATACAAGAGTTTAGACTTTTTCGGTTTATTTGATTAGAAACCAATAAAACCACAAAGTGGCTCAGAATTGTTTCTAAAAATCATTTTCTACACAAATGAGCTGTTGCGACTTCAGACTTTAAAAATGATAGAAAATGTAACATTGCATATGATGTTGAATTCACAGTTTTTGCAGAATGGCCATGATGGATTCATCTTCTTGGATTAAGAAAAAATTATATGTGTAATTTACATTTCATATTGTTTACCTCTTATGAAAAGAGACAAAGGCATGAAAAGGAGCTTCTTAATACAAGCATGAAAGGCAGAAAACAAAACGCTGGGCAGGAAGCAAGGCAGCGATGTGCTGCGTGCGTTCGGTGAGAATGCTGGTATTTCCATCCTGTTAGTGACTGAATAATCGCATGTTGCCAGAGCGTGCCAGGCCTGAATGTGACCTTTCTGAGGCTTGGAATACATATACATGCTCTGTGGCGGATAGATTTCATTCTGCACATCTTTTATATTCTAATTTACTGGCAATTTATGCATGCCATGGGAGAGCACTGTCGCTGAAGCCTCTCAGATTTGGCATTTGGAACATTAAACACAATGGCCTGCATAAAAGCGGGACTTGTTTAGAGAGACGGATTTGAGGGGGAGAGAAAGAGAGCGACATTTCTCTCTGAGAGAGTGTTTTCTGCTCAGTAATCTGGTTCTCATGGTTCAGAAGCTGAGCTTTAGCCTCCATCATCCCAGTGTCACCTGATACAACTCAGTGACTGAGTGTTTCTCTGTGTCTCTGTGTGTGATGCTTCTCACCTTCGCCTGCCCCTTCTGCTCCTCCTGCTGCCCTCTGACACACCGCAGGAGCTTCCCAACTCTCACAACTGCCTCCAAACAGCACTTTTCTGTGTGGATGCGTATTCATCAAGTGGAATGAATTCAGTTCAGCTACAGATCCTAAATAAACTGTTTACATTTACCCAAAAATAACCTGTTAAATGCATGTCACACGTGAACCTGAACAAATGTATGCCCATGCAAGGAGCTAGCAATAATTTTTGAGAGGCTAAGTGGCTAACAGTTTCAGTCTTTTTATTAATTAATGGACTTTTTATTTTAAGTAATGTCAGTCTAAGGAAAATGGCCTCCAAATGTCCAGACAGTGAGAAGATTTGTCTTGCAGCATTCTACTTTGAAAAGTTTGTTGGTTTCCCAATAATTTTTAATCTTTTAAATTGATTTTATCCCTGTATTAGTTAGCATGTGCTGTTGCATTATTGTTATGGTTATGCATGGGGTTGCAAAAAAAAAAAAAAAAAATTTTTTTTTAAATTTAAATCCCAATCGTAATTTGTTTCAAAGTCAAATTCGATTCAGGAGCAGTGTCGATTTTGCACTCGTTGCATAAAACAGAGGACCACTATTCCCCCTTATTTGCTGTGACCTAAATGATATAGACACCAATTAGGGAAGGTGACAGCTAGCGTTTGTTTCCGCCAAGACTCATGATGCCAGCACTGATTCATTGAACTGCTCATGTTACTCTCTTCTGCATACACAAACTCACAGACGCCCATGATTGGCTAGTGTTGCTCTGATTGACAGGGATCCAGAGAGCACGACCAGTTTTGCTCGCTCAGACTCCCAGCCACGGATGACTGTCGCACTGTCGGGGTTTGAACTCAAGATCCCCTAGCAATAGGCCAAAAAATGTATTGCTGTGCCGCTCGGGAGCCTCCCAAAACTGCGGTTATTTAACATAGCAGAATTTAGGCTACTGCAGGACAAATGTCATAGTAAGTCAGTAATTCAAAATGCAGACGAGACGCCATTCACATTCACAGACATCTGCGAGGAAAATATACCTAACAGGTATTGGAACTGTCTTACATTAAGACAGTTTTTACATATCTTTACATATAACATGTATATTTTGTCTATTAGATTCTATTCTATTCTATTCTATTCGTTATATTCTGCTTTTTTTATATTCTGTTTTATTATGTATCACTATTGCACTGTGGGACGAGGCACTAAGGAAAAACATTTCACTACATTAATACATCACATGTATGTAACCAATAAAGAACCTTGAACATTACTGTACAGTAATGTAAGTATTAATAAATGTGCATATTGTTTCTTATGATGTAATTTAAAGAATCAGAATTGTGATCTCAGTTCTAAGCAAAAAAAAAACAAAAAAACGGTGATTCCTATTTCATCAAGACCGCTATAGCGCTAGGTATACATTACACTATAGGTGTTATGGATTTCCCTGTCCAGGGTGTCCCCTGCCTTGTGCCCCAAGTTCCCTGGGACAGGCTCCAGGCTCCAGGCTTCCTCGCGACCGTGTGTAGGATGAGCGGTATGGAAAAACAGCAGCAGCGGCAGCAGCCTTATGGATTTAGCACACATTCAGAATGTGACAGTCTGAAAGTAATCTCTTTCAGATATTTTCATGGGAATTATTCTTCTATTGAACAGTTTATCCACCTCATTTCACTGAATTAAAAAAAAAGTGTAAAAGTTTCAAAATGTAAAAAAAAAAAAAATCACTATAACAAGCAGTAAACAGTAAAAAAAAAAAAAATGGCATAACCACCCTTTGCCTTTAAAACTGTTCTCCTTAGCACACTGTCCAGCAGTTTTATAAGGAAATTGTCAGGTATGTTGTTCCTTCTCCAGACTTTGCCTGTCTTACATGCTTCTGTCTCTGCAGGTCCCAGACAGCCTGATGGTTTTAAAAGCGGTCTGTTACTGTGCAATATTTCTCAATTTCTTGCAAAAAGGAAAATATGGAAATCTAAAATTTGCTGTTTTCTATCAACACACCAATGCAGACAAAAGAAACATCTAAAACAAAATGTATACACAAAGTTAGTTCATGTATTTCATGTTAACTCGTGAAATTAGTTAGAATCTAATTCGTTCTTGCAAATAGTACAACATACTCAGGATGATGATTACACCAACCTCCATTTTCTCATCGTGTGCCATCGTTAGAAGGTTGCCTTTGCCTGATGTGGTCCTCAGAGTGTGACGATACTGTTGTGAAAGGGAAAAAAGGATCCTTTTCCCTCCCAGAGGGCGTCTGAGGAAAACGAGTGCGTTCTCTCAGCAGTTAATAACCATTCACACCACCAGAATGCTTCATTACACACCTTGACCTCTGTGGCATTTTCTCTTCACTCGGGATTTTACGCCAACTTGGCAAAAATAGTCTGTGTGTATGTGTGTGTGAATGTGTCTGTGTGCATGTGTGTGTGTGAGAGAGAGAGAGAGAGAGAGAGAGAGAAAGAGAGAGACGTGGTCCAAAGATCCAGTCTAACTGTCAGGTGGAGTGTTTTGTAATTACTGCAGCTGCAGCTGTAGAGTTGAACAGTTCTGCCGGCTGGCTTTATTAGATTCTGTCAAACATCTCTCCCCACACACCCGCAGATGCACACTCGCTCGCTCACACACTCCCTTTCACACATGCATCCAGCCCTCTCTCTCTCTCTCTCTCTCTCTCTCTCTCCATAACCATGCACTTGGCTGACTTGGCACCAGACCTGAGACACATATACATGTTTGCTTGTTCTCTGTTTATTTTAGCGGATACATTTCTGTTCATGAATATAAGGAAACAGCAATGTTGCCATCAAATGTCAGTGTCAAGTTGACTTACATTTATATTTGATAGACGCTTACAAAAGTTTGAAACAGCTAAAAGTGCAGTGATATAAAGCACTTGAAAAATGTGTTAGGATTTCTAACCTGAAGGCCTAGAGAATAATGCGTGATTATATAAGCATTAGTAACATCTACAGGTTAGCTCTACATGTTTGTATCTTTACCTTTTTCTACTTTTTCAGCCAATCAGAGGTCAGACCATATACGAATAAAATTCACATGGCAAAAAAAGCCAATTCCCTAAAGGGGAAAATTAAAGATTCGCCTCTTCTTTAGCTTTAGTTACATTCTCTGCCGTAGTCACTAACTGCATTTATCACAGGAAAAACAACACCATAGCTCTGTTTATGACACTGTTCATTTGTAAAACCCCCAACTGAACACTGTAAATCCGTAGATGGATAAAATCTATTCACGCATACCAACTGTACCAACAGATCAGGGTTCTTCAGATCTGGCCCTTGAAGTCCACTGCCCTGCAGAGTTTAGCTCTAACCCTAATCAAACACACCTGAACAAGCCAACCAAGGTCTTCAGGATTACTGGAAATTTGCAGGCAGGTAAGTTTGGAGGTTGGAGCTAAACTCTGCAGGTTTGAAGAACCCTGTGATAGATCATGCTTCACTGTTGCCAGTATCAAATGTAGTAACATTTTAGACCTCACTGACAAGCATAAGCTATTGTATGTCAATCATTTACTGTAAAAAAAAAAAAAAACTCTTCATTTTTATTATTTGTTATGCTCATATTACATCTGTTCAATTCTCAAAATTCATTTTTTCCCCAGATTTCTACTAGCCCTAGCTCTGTACCCAGTGGAATCTCAAACTCAAATTTTTTTTTTTTTACAGCGGAATGAGGACTTATTTCTGTGTTTGTATCTGGTCCCCCACCAGAGATATTCAACCCGAAAAAGAGGGGAATTAAAAAAAAAATCGCATTTTCTTGCTCTCATAAAAAAATTAAGAGTCTCAAACCTGAAATGTTCTGCATGCACACTATACTTACCTACGCACCCCCCTAAAAATATTAGGACTGAGACTCGAACCTTTCCCCATTGTAAATTGACCGTAAAAGTGGAACTGTGAGCAGTCTTGAGAATTACATTTGGACTTAAGTTCTAAGTTTAAGGCACAAGAATGTGCAAAAGGTTTATATATGTACATGTAAATTCTAATGTGCTCTAGAGATCAGTGTTTGTTCCAAGGAGCTAGGACCATCCTGAGCCGAGATATTGAGGTTTCCGTAAACTGCTGTATGACACAAAGATGGCCGTCGTAGTTAAACCAAGTGAAATAAAAAAAGAAAAAAACTGCCAATACATAGAGATAATCACTCAAAAAAAGATCAGAAAAATTAAAAACGGTCAAGCAGCCAGCTTTACAATTATTGGACCACTTGAGAGGGACTGACCCTTGGCGCACATGGTGGCACCTTTCAATTAAATTGGTCTAATCGATTACTAAAATTGCACTAATGTATGAAGAATAAAGTTCAGAGAGATACAAAGAAAGTCTTTTGTCTGAAGGGATAAATCTTCTATGACACTATGCTGTTTGGACTGTAAGAGGAAGCTCAGTTAACCATTGAGGAGCCACTAAGTATTTTAACCTTGTGTATCTTGTGGTCACACTAGTTTGGCACATCATCAGAAATAAACCATGCATTTGCACAACGCAATAGCAAGATAAATCAACAACAGCAGTACAGCATGATGTGATGTGACCTTAGCAGGAAATTAAACTAACAGTGACAACCATGACAGTCACGGATGGTTTTGATGAAAAGCTAACAGTTGAAGTTCATTGTGCGCTGTAGCGAAATATATGCGTGCTAGGATAATTGCTGTGATATCTGAAAGGTTTTTTTTTTTTAAGGGATCTCTCAACTCTGGTCTGCTCTCTAGTGGATAAAGCTTTTAATTCCTAAGAAGCACAAAAGATATTTAAGTGGGAATGTGAACAAAGCTATATTGAATACAGACTGTACAAATTAAAATGTAATGCACCAAAATATCAAATTAACGCATACACTGTAAGTTTCATCAAATTTGTGTATGCCCAAAGCCTGAGATTTATATACTCGCCCAATCTTAAGATAATTACACAGCATAGAGGCTAGCATCGTATATTCAGTCAATTCTGTCTAGTGATATTGATGATTCTGGATGTTTTTTTGTTTTTTTTAATTGTTTCACAGTTGGTGGATGTATCAGCCTGAGTATCGCTCACTTGTTAGATACCATTGCTCACGCTTAGCCCAGGTTATTAGGCTGGTGTGTATCTTTTGCCAATGTTTTTCCTGTTTCCGCTCTCACCATGGTGATGATGATGGATGATGAATCACTATCATACAGACATGTATATTTTTTGCAACAACTCAACCACCCCGACTTCGATGCATCAGCTCTATTGTGCCATTCTGTTGACTGTTCTTACTGTTCCCGTGCGTAGATGTAAAAAATGACAGAAAATCAGTTCATGACTCACGCTGCAAGACAGCTGGCCAAAATGAAGTCAGATCAGAAATTCATCTGATTATGGACAGCTCAGTGGGGGGATCATTTGGGCAGTTGAGGTATTCAGGTATTATACCCCCACTCACACTGCACACCAGATGATGCAGCTGAAATTCAGTCCGTATTTAAAGAATCTCAGTATTGATTCTGAGGAACGGTTGGATTTCAGAGACATATCACGCAACACGAGCATGACGATCGGAGATGCTGTGTGGGCGTGTAGTTATGAACCAGAGTTTATAGTTATGGAGCGAATGGAGAGAAGTCACATTAGAGAAATTCAGGAGTTTATGAACCAGCAGCTTGTTGTTTAACCATAAATTCATTTTACTGTGGCTCATGAAGCAGTCATGGTGTCAGGAGCTTGTATGAGTGCCATCTCTCTCTCTGGGAACTGAAGTCCCTCGCTAAATTAACAGTAGCATTCTGAGGGGAAGAGAAGCTCAGGCAGTATCAGTCATCTACTGAGGCAGTCACATCTGTGTGCAAAGCTCTCTGAGTCAGCAAGTACACAGCGACCTCGACAGCACACACACTCACACACTTTTCTCTACTCTGTCGGACACACACACACGCACACGCACACACACTCTCTTTGTTCCTGTCACATGCTATCTCTCTCTCTTTCCTTCACACTTTCTCTCTGTCTTTCTTCTTGCTTTTTTCTAGCTGACACTCAGGCAGCTGTTATTTACACCATTTGAAGCTGTTTAATTTTTATTTAAATTTTTTTTGCGACTTTTACCCTTAATCTGTCTGTCAAAGGCTTATGACATCTTACGAAGTCCACTAACAGTAAAGCACTGCCGCCCTGAGCGTGTGTCATCTGTGTTTTGCAGAATCAAGCCCCTTATTCGCCACTCCTTCACACTTTATTGCCCTCTTCATGTGAGAGCCAATCATGTCCCGGATACAGGCTGTGATTTAAACACAGTAAAAAAAAAAATATATAAAAAAAAAAATAAAGGGGGGGGGGGGGCTGTAGAAAAGCCACACATACCCAGCGAGGTTGAACGTCAGGTGAAGTGTTATTTTGTCAAATGGATGATAAGCTTATTAATCCACTTCAGTGCCTCCAATCCAGAATGACACTCGTGACAGCTGTGGGTGGTGATACAATAATCTCAGCCACAGCTGAATCACTGTCGCGCTCTCCGTCTCTCTTGTTTTCATGACCTTTTTACATAGTGACTGCAAATGAGGTGAGAGCTGTTAATGCTGGAACTGACCTCTGACGTGGGCCGGTATGAGGATTTCAGAGAAGGATGTGTTTTGGCTTTGAGGAAACTCTGGTTTGGTGTTTCAGACAGGATCAAAACCGCTGTGGTAGGTCAGTGTGTAATTACAGTAAGTACCAGAGGAAACATTACTGCGGTTACGCCATGAGCCAGGAAGTCTTAAAGGAAAACACTAGTGTTTTTCTCAGCCTAATCTCTATCCTTTGCATTTGTAGTATTTGCAGTAGTGTGTGATTACTGCAGATGAGAATTTGTTGAGAAAAGATCAGAAAATCAATTGACTCAAAAGTCATTTATAATGGAAGCTTATGGGCAGATGATGAACGGCATCAGTAAACGGTAGAAATATGTGAAGCCAAAACTACAAAAAAGCAGTGTGTCATGGTACCAAGAAACAGGAAAGCTGATAGTCCTCTGTTCCCTTGGCAGAAAACGCCTAAGTGTTACATAGTACCGAGACTACTTCCATAGACATTAAATCAACATCTGTTTGCAGAAAGCTACACCATACAAATGATTATGGTCTCTTTGTTAACAGTGTTTTTAAAATCTGTTTATGTGGAACGTCCAACATACAAGACTCTGTAAATGAGTAGTTACTATAGAAACAATGTTGTATTAGAACATGTGCATTAATATAAACCTGGCAACTGGAACCAATATCAGTGCTGCTGTTACAGAAAATTAATCAGCACATTCTTTAAGAACAGATTCAAGAATTCAACAGTGTAGTGGTATAATAAAGTATAATGTAACTCCACTTTTGTGGTGTCCATGCACAATCAGGCAGAAAACTGAGGCACTTCTGTGTTTAGTAGTTTATACCACAACAGTCTTTTCTGTGAAAAAACAGTCTTTTCTGTGAAATGACAAAATATAGTTTCAGAGCTTAATTTAATAATACCATTGGAAAATTCTAGAAAGCATTCTAAAGAAATGTGCTTTGCACAATACATTCATTTCTCAGTGCAGTGAAATCTGTTGAAATTCTTGTCTGTAGTAATCACACATGAGGTAGATACAGATGAGGTGGAAAAACGCTGGACTGTTCCTTTAAACGCGAGTGGACTGGAGGCTCCTCGTGACAACCTCCACCTTACTGCGTGGGAAGAAAGCCAAATCAAAACAGACTCATTTGAATGCGTGACTTCATATTCAGATGGCATGGCTTTTCCATAATGACCTCCATGGGAACGAGGGTCACATGTCGGACTGTGTTACTTAGCAGATTGTCCTCTGCAGGTCTGCTTCCTCAGCTCTCGCCTCACACTAGCATTTAGCCATCGGCTGTGAGACTGACCTTCATCTAGTAAACAAGTCCAAGCAAAAGGAACATTGAAATGCTTGCCAAAGGCCCATTACTCCTCCTGAATGAACAGAGCAAGCAAAGGACTCAGTCTTACTTTTGCCGTGCTAATTCAATCAGTCATTCCTCTGCGCTTTGCTAGCTCTATGGCAAACTCGATTTGCCATGTTATGAGGTATCATATTGTCCTCGTTACTTCTGCCTGTTTGCTTTCGAAAATTACTCAAAAATGCGCTCAGCTGCCCTGTGCAGGCAAGTCCCGCTGGCAGCATCTCAGATGGACAGTGTTACAGCAGTTTAACTGATCTCAGATCAGGAGAAGAGGGCCGGTGGGGTTTAAGCAGGTCTGAATCAGTCTAGAGTCAGAGTTGGTGTTTAACCTTGCTTTCCTCAGCTCTGTGTCCTCCTAAGCCTGGGGAGAGCACAAACTATTTACTCACAGCGCTGTCGCCCAAAAATAGAGGCACAGTAATCACAATTACACAGCTTGTGGAAGGCTGAAGTGTCATTTAGAAAAATAATCAGAAAGTCATCTCTCTGTGTTTATCCCTCTCTCTCATTCTCTCTGTGTCTCACTCTCTCTGACTCTCTCTCTCTACATTTGGCACAGTCTGAAGTAGCCTTGTAAAAAGTTATTAGCAGGGCGGACTAAAGAGCAAAGAAAAGGTTGATAAATGGCAGAGAAAATGGACAGATTGTATAGGGTGATAGAAGAGTCGATTGCTCTTTCTAAGACACAGAGTGTGGGTGGGGATTAAACACACTCCTCCTTCTAACAGAGCACCATACTGATTGCTGAGAAGCGTGCAACTGGCTTCTTAGTCATGGAATATGTCTTGAAAGATACTTTGATTAAATGACGAATGATGAATTCAAGATTTTTTAATTTTGTATAAGAGCACTGTTGCGTTCTCAAATCTGATTGGTTTGAAGGGTTTGGGTCATTTTTATAACAGTAGTGTAATTATAACTTGTAGAGAATTATAACCAGTCACACCACATTGATAATTGTCCTGTAATAGCATGCTCCGTTGTGTTTTATTCCTTACTTAATAGGCAATAGTGCCACAGTTTTATTAACTGATCACAATAAGAATTAAACTGGATATTGAGGCTCTGTCGCCTTCCAGAAGACCAATTCTTCATTGTACCGTTTCTTGCTGAAGCCCTGTTACTGCCTGTTAAGTCCTGTAATCTATGCAATTAGCAACTTACTCCTTTCATAGATTGATAAAATAAAAGCAACCAACAATGGTCTAATTGTGCTTAAAGCTTGAATCAATCCTTACAAACCAAATGTAATCACACTGATGGCGTAAGTCTGATAGACTGAAGCAATTTAATTTCTATTGCCTCTGACTCCAGGGTCACAGCAATTTACTGAGTGCTAATTCACTTAAAAAAAAAAAAATGCTAATAAAGATTTATTGAAGGATTCAGTGGCCATTTGCAGATGACTGGGACCAGAGGCTGAAGTGGTTTTGCTGGAGGGGCTTCGAATGGGGACTTATTTATGCTTTCTCTTGTCTCGTGTCTGTTCCTGCCTCTGCTTTTTTGTTCAGTGTAGTTCAGTATGTCCTAATGTGCACTCGAGAGAATATAGAATCTAGTTAAACTTAATATTGTCTGAGGGCAGAGTTCAAGCTGTCTCAAAATATGAATATTTCAAAATCCACAAAAATGAGCGTCTCATGTTTCGTGAGCGGCTCCGTGAGCTGCGTGCTGGGCCCGGGCAAACTACTGTCCTTGTGTGCATCTTCTAAAACTCCGCTCTTTCAGGATGAGTCTCCCCGTGGATCTGCGGGCACCTGGGTTCTGCCTGCAGCTGCACACAGCTGTAATACAAATAGCTGTCCCTGTTTATGAGTCATGCGGGGCTGAAGCTGGGCTTTGACACAGACACTTAGAGAGATGAGGCGGGAGAAGATAGAAATGCACAAAAATGCTAGCTAGATACATCACAGGCTAAGAAAACCTTGTGCCTGTGTATGCGTCTGGCATAACCACTAATGAGCTCCACCTACGCGCGTAGCTGCGAGTAGGCTGCACTTCCCAGCAAGGAACATGGTTCAGCCTCTTGTGTTTTGAATCATGGCCTAAAGTGGACATAAATCAACAGTAGCAAAGGAGAGGGTGATTTACAGGAGGCTTGCGTAATGGTGTGTGTGTGTGTGTGCATGCCTGTGGCTGTGAGTACATGAAAAGTATGCCAGTGAACTGGGATGCCGAGGCAGTGATGCATGCAAAGGTAGACGCAAATAAACTGCAGCAATGTAGAGCCTGCAGTATTTTTTTTTTTTATCCACAAGCCTTTGGTATTATTTGATTGCTGTTTTTTTTATGCTGCAAACGCCGCGAGATAGCTGGTCTGCCCCTTTAATTTATGTTTTTAGGTTTCAGATCCAGAGATGGTGACTCGACTTGGACATTGACTTACTTGTGACTCGACTCCCGAAGTTTTGGGCTGGATGAAAACTTGAACAAAGACTTAACAAATCAGGATGACCAAAATGACACAAGAAATGAATGCATCTGTTCTTTTTCAACCTTACATGTGCAGCTTTGTCTGTCAGTTCCATGACTGCCGTGCTCAGTAACTTATTGCAGTGCTGTTCATGTTCAACTTGCAGTGGTAAAGCAAAAATATCAGCAGAAAACATGAAGCAGTGTTGAGAGCAGAGCTGCATTCATAGCGCAGGTGAAGTCCCCAAAAAAGTGATTCAGAAAAACAGGCAACCTTAGTTCCAGAAGATAACTAAAATGTTCAATTTCGAAGACTGTATACAAAAAGCGCTACGCACTGAGTGCTTTCATTCATCCTCACGCATGCATTAGGAAGCTAATGTTAATGCAGCCACTGAAGCGTTAGTTGTCACTCATTCACTTTCTGATAAGATCTAATTATTGATTATGTCTTTCTTGCTACGCACACAGAAGCTGGAGCTCTTATTGTTCCCAAGACAGTGTGGCAAGCCTGCAAATCATAGAAATTATTAGCTATTAAGGTTATTATCTTGAGCCACTATAAATGTTGGGGGCTGTTGCGGATGTGTTGCGGTGTTTATCTGTCAGTTATTGTGCACTGTGTAATACAGTAAAATTTGAGATTATTAAAGTTATTCAAAATAAACCTTGTCCATTTTCAGCAGCTTAAAGACACATAAACACACGTCCAGAAATGTTGATTATTTCGGATTGCCACTGTGTTATCCGTCTAGCCACATGTCTAGCAGATTACTAGAAATTATGATATATTTGTTTCGTTACACAGAGTGCATATAGTTTCTGACATTGAAGAGGAGCAAGGCTGCATCCAGTGTGCTTCAGTGCTTTCACTACAAATTATAAAGCAGTGTTTTAATTGCCATGTGCAATAAAAAAAAACCTACATTTAACAGTTTAAAAGATACAAAGCTAAAGACTTGAGACTTGATACTCTGCTCAGATCTGCTGTTCTTGAACTAAGATTTCACAAATATGTACTGCAGGTTCTCAAACATGTTCTGCAGAATGACTTTGTATTTATTGTTTACTCTTATTGTCAGTTTAGTTTAGTCATTTACAGTTCTGATCAAGTTAATTTTCTGGGAAAGAAGCAGAAAGGACATCCATGGTTTGATGCTAAAGTATAACTCGGGCAAACAAGGACACTTTGATACAGATGTGTTCGCTTTTTGAAGGACACCTTACTGTGCTAGGAGCTATTTGAATGAGCTTTTGGCTGTGCATTTTAATGTGGAGAAGGATCTTGGCATAAATGTCAGCTCCAGTTCACAGACCTGCCTTGATGCCGGAGGTTTTGGTTACGTTTGGACTTATTTTTTTGTCCCTGCATGAACTGGCAGCCATTGAAGTTGTTGTTCCCTCTTGAATCTGCTTATGCTTGATTAGAGAGAATTGAAGAAGACTTGGCATTGGCTGGAGCTGTAGCACGTAGCGACTGGCTAGCTCATACAACCGCATTGAGAATGTTACTCTTTGGGGGTCTTTGTCTCTACTAACCTTGGATCACTTTGTATTTTCCCTGATTTCTTTCAAGCTTTGTAGAAACGCCAGGGCTGCACGATTAATTGTAGTTTCATAGTTATCACAAAATGTTATCACAAACTGGACGCAGCCTTAATGTCATGAACGGTTGTGACTTGAGCTTTATAGAGCTTTATAGAGCTGCTCCAACTGCACTACTCAAACAGCACCGGGCTGAACTCTGTCATCCTGGTGACATGAGCACAGAGCAAACACACATATGAACAGTCAAACATTAAATATTATTACATATTAGACTGAAGAGAATCAATTCTGTCAGGGTTATGCTGAAAAAGTGCTGAAAAACGAAGAGAAGTGAAACTGTAAGTGAGGAGGAATTAGTATAAAAAGTGGACACATTCTCTAATTTGTCAATAAATTGGTTTTAAAGTTTTGACTAGCTGAGTACTGGTGGCATGCACAGCTTTTTAAATAAACTGTACTGTTTTTAGTGGGCGTACATTTACTTGAAAAAATGTGCTTATTATCAGCTGTTGTTACTGCTACATTTACTGTGGCTGCATCTCAAATGGTGTGCATAATGCCCGAGGTAACCTAGGCAGAGCACATATGTATAAAATATGAACCATTTGGGATTACTCTAACGTGCGGTTAGAGGCAGGAGGCAAGTGTTTCGTTAGGGGTAATCCAGTAATCATAGTCAAAGCTCGGAGCGGCGGTCAGGGCACAGACAGACAACATTAAACTAGAGTAATCCATAATCAGAAAAAAAGATGAGGGTCAAAACCAGGACATAGAAATAGAACAAGGAAAGAGCAGGTGTCGAAACACATGATTACTATCAATGAGGCTTTGCAAAGAGGAGCAGAAACAACTGGGCATAAATAACCAAACTAATCAAGGACTGAACACGGGACAGGTGCACACATTAGGGCAGGGGTTCTAAAAACCTTTTGTAGCCAGGGACCCCATAGGGGGAGCCAGTGGGGAAATTCCATGGCCTCCCTCAGTATGGATTTATTTCATAAACATTATTTACATTTTTTTCAGCTAATTTTTTGGAGCAACAGAGCTTTCTATTCCTGATCGTTTCACCAATAGGACACATTAGGTCAGAGTTGACTCCGGTGCTTGGACACCTAAATATAAATTTAATAATGTGGGCTGTGACTTCCACTGCTGTAACAAAATTAAAAAAAAGAAAGGAAGAAAGAAAGAAAGAAAAAAAAAAACACGGGTCCCCTGGCTATGCTTCAAAGACCCCTGGGGGTCTCGGACCTCATTTTGCGAACCAATGCAATAGGGGAACAAGCCAATGGCAGGACAGGAGACGACAGAAACAAATGCACATGATAATGTAAGCAAAAGCAAATGCCGTGAATTCAGAATAAAACGACATACTTCAAAAGCTGTGGCAGAACTAAGAACTAATATCTGCAAAAGTAACATTTGCACAAAATTATTTTTATATTCATATAAAAGTCAGAGAACTGGGTTGTTTTTTTAACAGCCTGAGAGTACAAAGCATTACATTTATTACCTTCGTTGCATCTTACATCATCATTACGGTATTCAGAAGGCCTAACAGAAAGACAGGGAATGTGCTGAAAGACTAATAAACTAATAAAGCATAACAGAATGTAAACTGTATAATTTGGATTAAATTGTTGTACAGTCTGTGTCTTCAGATTTGTCAGGAGCAGGATCAGGGTTGCAGGTTGACTAGAGTAGACTAGAGAAGTGAATGATGATAGAGGAGGGGAAATTAAGACTGGCAAAGACAGAGCAAGAGGAGCTATGTGATTTAGCAAGCTGCCAACACAGACTGTTTCAAGGTTCCAGGGCATTTATTTATTTCTTTTTAATCATCTTTGTTTTATCATCAGAAATCCCTGGACATCCAGATGCATAATCTCTCAAAGTTCATGAGGCTAATTAAAGCACAGCCAAACTTCTGGTCTATTAAGTCTTCACAGCTAAGATGCAGAATATGAAATGCTGCTTTCTATTTTTAACACAGCCTATAGAATTGACTTACCTATTTCTATAGGCTGTTTTTACGCATGCTCCATGTTCTTTCTGGATGCCAAGAGTAAAAATAACGCTTATAATGCAGAGATACGAGGCTCAGTCTTGGTTTCAATCTATTGGGCAAAGCAGATGACTTGCAAATGGCCGGTGGACAAGGGAAATGGTCCCATGGGAACGCCATTTGTTGCGTGATCTATGTAGTGATGTAGTAAGTCCAGTAGTTAGCACTGTCCTTCAGACCTGATTAAACCCTCATAACCATCCAGAATCCTGGATGTAAAACTGTTTTCCTGACACATGCCATTTGTTCATGTGGACTCCCTGCAGCCTCTTGTTCTCTTGCACCCCACAGCTGGATGACTTTTCCAAATTCCCCTGTTTCTGTTTACACATGTTTCCCATGCTCTTTTGCACATCTCTCAGTGGCCCACACTATATGTCAGATCCACGTCCTGCTGGGCTGAAGCTGTGGAAGCATTGGCTAGGGGGTCTGCCAAATCCCGGCAGTGGTAGGTTTGCCTGCAGGCGCACCTCTCAGTGGAAGGTCCCTGAGGTGAAAGGGCCCTGTTCTAATCATGACACCATCTGTTGGAGAGAAGGTTACACCAGCACCACACTGATGTCACTCAGCTCCGCTCCATTCACTCTTGTCATTCTCTGTATGTCTCTCTCTCTCTCTCTCTCTCTCTCTCTCTCTCTCTGACTCTCTCTCTCTCTGTCTTCGTCGGCTGCCAGAATGACAGGCAGCTGGTAGTCCTTTAAAGCAGCCAGAGGGCAGAGCTCTGCAGCTTCTCGCCCCCCGACTCTGTGCCATCTGGGCCCTGCTGGCTGGGAGAAGAGCACGACTCCTGGGATCTGGAGGAGAAGGTTGGATCTCCTGACATGGAGGATGTAGCCACAGGTTTTGTGATAACCTTCTAAACAAAGATGCTTACATGGCTTCTATTAGCAAAGCTCACACATTAATTTACAAACCAGCAAAGTATATTTTATTATTGGGGTATATTTATGCCAAACACACATACATCTGGTGATTTCGAAAGCAGATAAGTGCCAGCATCTACAGTTTAGTCGTAGCATTTACAATTTTTGACCTCTTGTTATGGAGAAATAAGGCTTTTCTACTTATTCAACTAAATCAGCAGTCAGACCAAATGTGAATACAATTCACCTGGCAGGTAACCAGTTTACTGAAGGGGAAAAGACAAGGGACATGGGACCGCTTGACATTATAGCATACAATTGTGGATGAGTAATGACTCATAATCGCACATTCTGGTGTCACTTATGTCATCTCAGAGAGTGTTTCCTTGCCAGTGTTGCCTCTGGCCTGCTCATTAGGGATAAATCTAAATCCCTGTCTAGAGTTCTGTAAATCTAGCCCTACGCATTGTGACAATGTCCATTATTAAAAGCTCTATATAAATAAAGTTGAATTGAAAGATGTACATTTGCTCCTGTAGTGGTTACTTTCCCTTCATGCCGACTTTACCTTGGTGAACTTTGATGCATAAATTCACAAATCTCTTTCTTGTGAGCCAATAGAAACCAAGTGGATGGGCCTGTGGTCTCTTTGGTCGGACTGTTGCCTCACTGTTTTCTTACTCTTGCGTGGCACAAATCTGAAAGGAAAAAAAAAATCTCATCCACCAACATATGCTAAGGTTTTTGTGGTAAAATTCTGTTTGTTTGTTTTTTTTTCCCTCTACCTGCTAGGATTTTCTTGTTAGCAGTGTTGGCACCTCTGTGACAGTGTGTGTTCTATTGTACTCTTAAAGTACTATTCACTTTAGTCATTATTTTTATTTCATCTTGACTGATGATGAGTTTCCTTTGAGCCTTCCATTTAGTTAAGGTTGGGTGAATTCAGGTAATATGGGACACATTAAGAAAGTTTTGTTTACTTCCTTGTCTTAAATACATACTTTTAATTTCTCTGGAGACGGTCATCAAAAAAATATCAAAAAATAAAAATGTGTCCCATAGTTCCAGGTTTCACCTTAAGCAAGGTTCAGGCATATTTTCTTTTGACATTTTTTTTTGTCCTAAGATGCAGAAGTAGGGACTAGAAAATGTCCCATGAGCCATCACTGGACACTTGTTATTTGGCCTATTTTTGACCAATTTTTGTGTTCCAAATCCAAATCTGAATACCAAGCCAACTTTCTTTCCTTTTTTGGATTTTTCACCATATTCTCCCCAGTTAAGTCACTTGCCATTTCCCACACACTTTCTCCGCCATCATATGGAGAGGGTGAGGGCTAACATGCGTAACAGATGCCAACGCTTGGCTAGTGTTGCTCTGACTGACAGGAGAGAGAGGGTAATGCCATCCCTCCCACCAGAGAGCATGGTTTCTGGACACAGGTGGCATCGTTGGGATTTGAACTCACAATCTCTCGACGATAGGGTGAACTCCTTCTTCTTAACAGAGTACTGTTCAGAACCTGTCTTTTGACAGTGTGTTTCAGAATGACTTGTGTCTTGTGTTCTCCTAACATTCTTAAGGTTCTTGTCACGGGAAATCAGTGAGTACTTGAATTTCCAGGGCGTGGGGGTGCTGATCTCACAACAGTTTTTTTTTTTATAGAGACTATTGTGTTTTTAACCTTGACAAAACAAAACGGCAGCGAGTTTTTGTGTACTGCCGAGCTAGCACCTTTGTTTTTGCTCTGTGGGTTTAAACACGAAGCACTGGCACTCTGTACTAGCAGATAAATGCAGTCACATGACCATGTGTGTCGTGGCAGTTGATATAACACATGTTCACACCATAAAATATGTATGGATGAGATTGGAAAATATGTCAAATCCTAATCCTGTCAAATGGGAGACGAATCCAGAATTCCAGGCCAGTTCTGACCAAAATACCAATACTCTACTACTACTGTAACTGGTGGAGAAAAATATTAGAAATGTTATTCAAACTCTGTGGCTTATAGCTGTCATTTTTGCACAGTTCAGAGCTTCATTACTAGGTGCATTATTGAATACAGGAAACAGCCAAGAAATGTTGTATGCAGGCTTGATATTTATATCCACACAACATTAGTGATTCATATTTGCTATTAAAAGGACATTTACAGTAGAAACCACATGTTACAATATGAGCCGGTGCTTGTACCAGTGTGTTCCTAGAGCACTGGTGCTGCTGGACAAGCTTTATTGATTTATTGGCTCCTTCAGTGAACCCAATATATTTGATTCTTTATAAACTGCTTCTGTCAAGGGTGTTCACCTATCACTTCTTGCTTTCCTCTTGGTTTCTGTACTTCAGCTAAATCACGCCTGCTCACGTCCAGCTTCTACGTCAACACGAATTGTCGAGATATATGTCTCTGAAGCTGTTTGTGGGAAGCAGGAGGCTATTTAGCAGAGGAACAGGCTGTGATATGACAGTTAAGGACTACCTGCACATGAGGTCAAGCAGGAGGAGAAAAGTTGGCACTTCATATCTGCAGCTGGGATGATCCCTGTGTCGGGACTACTTGACCTTTTACTGGAGTGCAAGAGGGATTAGTCCCCTTCCTGCATCTCCTCCCCACTCGAAGTGAGGTTAGAATTCAGCTCAGTGAAGATTAAGTTTCAATTATATTTCAAATGTAGCTGGCTTGAAAAGGCATTCACAATAGGTTTAGGGTAGAACAAGGAGGCATGTCTATCTGTGTGTTTCTTCTTTCTCAGATGACCTGTGAAGATCACACAGGTATAGGGGAAAGACAGCATACTGGATCAGTACTTATCTACCGTGACGTTTTAGGACTCTGGAAAGAATGAAGTCACAAAGTACGAGCATAAGAGCCCTTGGGGTTTTAACTACCAAGTCATGAAATATACATTTTCAAGATGAAAATAAATTTTCCATTTATTTTGTGAATGTCATGATTTTTTAAATATGATTTTGCAGAGATCTGCAGGAACTCTGCAGAAGGCAGCACTGAAAAATGTCTCTAAATCAGACCAGATGCAAAGCCACAGCACATAGACACCTGGGACTAAGAGACCCCTTCCATTATTAGTGAATTAAACATAATAATGTGGTGGATTCTGGCTTAGATCTGCTCCATTGTCTCTCGTTTACTCAGCACAGAGGGCCAGGCATCACTCTGTTCTGGCTCCGGCTGGCCGTGCTAAGCGTGGAGTTCTCCGACCCTTTCATCCGTGCCTAAGCCCTCTTCCGGAACTGTCACGAGCCGAGGTGCTACAAGAAGTAACCATAGTGACAGGCAGTAATTGGCCTGAGTGTGAGCGTGTTGGCACAGCTGCCACAGCTTTTGAAGTATTTACTCTAAACGTCCAGGTCGTTCTGCGCAAAATGGAGGAAATCAAACATGACGCTTCTTATCATGATTGAAAAAATGCATAAATCAGGTGTCACATTTTGAGAAGCCGTTGTTACTTCCTTTAAGCACAAGTTGTTTCTTTGCACGCTAAAAAGAACAGCTTAAGTTGTTAGAAATGACTCTTTTGAAGGATGACAGGCAAACGTACTACTTGCTGTGAATGCTGTTTCTGCAAGATGGAGAGAAAATAAATTGCTTAACTGCTAAGTGTTTCTCATTTTAGCCCAACTGAAGGAACAGAATATATTTCTTCCCCTTGAAGAGGCTGTCACACTCCACCATGTTTGAATAAGTGTCTGGTTACTTCCTATATTCCTTTGCGTTAGGCTAACACTAATACTGTTTTTGTGAGAGATCAGGCGGGTCATCATCTATAGAAGGTATTAAAGTAAGAGATGTCTTTTTGATTATTAAAACTTTATAAGGTTGGTAGTTTATGTAGCTGCATATGCAGCCAGAATAAAGCTGGAAACCCACACATACTCCTCTGAAGGTCTGGATGAGATCTTTTGAGAAAAAATTTGTGGGCGTAACAGCTATATGAAAAGGAGCTATAGCTCCTCATCACCGGCATGACCACCGTATTCGTGTGAGATGGCAGCCAGGATGCGCTGACTGACTCAGCTCTATCTTTTTTCTTAAATGCACACTGAACTCCATGCATCTCAGCTGCTTATTCCATAAGTTTCCAGAAAGAGTAACAGCTCACTTCAAATTTAATCTGTTTTGGCAACACCAGCATTCAATTATCAGTTATGAGTAGGTGAATATACATTTTTGTTTGTTTTGAGAGAGATATTAACAGTAATGCTTAATAATCAATGGAATAAACGTAGTTCAAGAGTTAGTAAGGTGGTGTCACAGCCTCTAGAAACTCCAATTCCCAGAATCCCATGCTGACAACCATGCTGTCGCTCCCCTGGTAACCAAGTCAGATCACCCAAAAACCAAAAGAAGGGTAAAAAAAAATTCCCAACTTGCCAAGTCTCGTTTGCTATGCAGTTACAGGTTGCACAATCATGACGTAGTTGTAGATCATTCAAATGAATTGCACAGCATATAGAAACTGTGGTTTTGTGATTTCAGTGGTATCAGTGGAGTTTACGCCTCACTCGTGCGCGAGTGAAAAAGAATAGACGCGTGTCTGATGCAGCCCGTGTGGATTGAAACGCTTGCTAAAAAGGAAGCGAATGAGGTCTTGCAGCAATGCGTCCGGTGTAAATTGGCCCCGACAGGAACCCTTGTGTTTTATGTGTTGTCTGCTCACGTTTTGCATTTCTTCCCTCAATTCCTCACAGACTGGTGCGTCAATGGCTTCCTGCTTGCTATTCATCATTAGAGCCACACATGATTCAATTTGGTAATACAGGGATAAATAGGTCAGTGGAATAGCTGCCGATTATTGTGAAGATTCTGCTCCTGACATTTTCCATTTCCGTCTGCCAGAGTCAGAGAGCTGGCAAGTGCTTTTGTAAGCCCAGATGCCAGTAGCGACAAAGCAGCCAGCTTGGGGCTCTACTGGTGCCTTAGATTGTCAGGAAAAAGCCTTTTTTTTTTTAGAATTGGACCTGTATTTTTTTTTTTTTAACCTCAGATGGAACCCAGTATGTCTTTCTTTACCTCAGGGAAGGGAGACTGTCTTGTGGATGATTTTTTTTTTGAAAGATTCGTTACAAGATTTGTCACAGATTGACGATTGACGATTCGGCTACTTTTTATACACCAGGTGCAAAACAAGTAACCCCTAACTGCTGTCTTGTATTTTCTTTCCTGTTTTATTTGAAGAGTGTCTCTGTCTGACAGTAATGAGTGAGTTCCTTCAGGTGGTTTGGCTTGGTTTTGTAGCTGATGTTACTACACGGGCTCAACGACCCAACAAACTGGCACCAAGCCTCACTTTAGGGAGAAGATACGGAGCTGTCACTTCCTTTCCGAGCATGGAAACATATAACCGCACAGGCGTTGTTTGACACACAACCACTTGGGCGTGGTGCTGTCAGTCATTCATCAGCGTCAGAGTTTACTGTTACCAATTATTCCACTCCATTCCACTTCATTCGGTAGTGAAATTGTGTCAGAACTGTAGTGTTTTTTCATGATACCTCTGCTGTATTAGTGTCTCCTGACTGGCAGCCTGATCTCTGATGGGTCACAGATTGTTCTTTTTCCCCCTCTCCCTCCCACTTTGATCCCAGCATGTTTCTTTAGTATTCTGTTATTGCTTATTCAGGGGAGCAGTGTGTGGAGGGCCTTACCTGTGTTGACAGTGTGCTGTGCATGGCTGCTGTGGTGGGTGTCATTAAAAGGCAGCTCCGACCTGGGAGAAGCTGATGATCTAGATGAAGTGCTCTCAGCGCTGCCAACTTAATGTCGATTGAATGACAGCTTGGGTAAGATGAGCCACACTGAAAAGTGTGTGTGTGTGTGTGTGTGTGTTGCAGTGAGACAGGCAGGAGGGGGTTATAGAAGCCCACAGGTAACTCACACTCTGTAATTATTTTCATCATGCAAGTTTGGAGTCATGCTAGATGCCTGGAGTTGGAAAAACAAATAGAAAATTGGAGAAATACATGACTTGCTCTTAGTATGTAGATTATGGTGTTGTTTACGGCTGTGCCGTGGAGTGAGATGCAATTCAATCAGTCAGAGCTGCAGATATATTGTACTGCAATTATGCAAAAGTAAAAACACCATGCCCCATTTTTGATTCCTTCCATTTTTTCCTGTTTTTTTTTTTTTCCCTACAGAGGAACTGACTGTCACTTTATCAGTGAGTCATGTCTTAAACAGTACATGAGTGTGTCACCAGTGGTAAAAAAGAAAAAAAAATACTCCAACATAATCTTCTTAACACGCTATCATAAGCAACAATAAGGTAATGATATTGGGCAGCCATCGTCGAGTGCTAATCACACAGCTCGAAGCAAGTGATTAGCCACGTTTGTGGGAAACTGAAATGTAATTGGCAGTTTATGCAAATGTAAATAATGTCTGATACACAATTTTGGCCGAGGAAGCGTTATAACTAATGTGAGGAAACACACCTAACTCAGTAGCTACATTCACATGCAGCCTAATAAAACATCAGTCGTCCAACTGTTAGCTCAGTCAGAATGAAAAATGTTCACATGGCACAACCAGTATGGAATAGAGTAGACCTCTGAGCCCAATTCGATTAAAATTTCCCTCTCATCAAACAAGCAGGGAATCACTTTAATAATTTATATGATTACAGTTGGTATTCAGGAAAATCCTGTTATTTTGGAAAAAAAAAATTCATATCCTGATCGGCTTCAAATCGTATAATTGGTGGTTAGCTACTGCAAATCTATATACAGATTACATTGTGAAGTTTAAATCACTTTACACAGGTTGTTTCATGTTACTACCAAAGACAGTTAACACTACCTATTCAATTAGGACAAATGAAATGGCACCCTATAACAGGAGGAAGTGTTGGTGTGGTAGGCGACAGGATGCAGTGGCTAAGCTGCATTACTCGAAGATTTAGCACACAGCATGCTTCAGAGGCGCTCCCTCTCCATTTAGTCGCCATTTTACCATTTTCAGCTCTCTGTAAGCTTTGCCTTTTATGGAGTTTTGTGGGCGTCACTAAATGTCAATTATCTGTGGCGTGAATGCGCTTGGTAATTTCCAGGAATCTGGGATTTATCAATGTACGCACATGAGTACGAAGAAAATCAGAGTCAATAAAACTTTTGTAAGTCTGGTAGAAATTTTTAGTATGGTTTGGGCTATGAAATCATTTTCACACAGCTTTAGTAAAATACTGATAAACGATTGGGTGGAAAAACGTGTGGAGGTGAACAAAGTTCACTAAAATAATTGTGAGGTGAGTAAATGGTTTGAGGGGAAAACAACTAATGTTTCTAATCAGAATAATACAGGAAATGAATGTTTCTTCTCACTGTCTCTTTATAAGTAGGATGTTTGCTATGATTTGTTAAAATAAACAATGCACCTCAACGTTAGCTATGTATTACACTCTGGCAGGATACAGAATCGTTTCATTGTTATGGTCATTTTGATACTAACAGACGGTTAACACTTGGCCATTTCAGGATTATATTTCCGCATTGGTATTATCCATATAAAAATGAAAAGATGAATGCACCCAGAAGACACTTAAATCAGATTTCGGTCTCACTCGAACCATTTTAGGAGGCCTGTGATGCATCTTAGTTACATGTTAGATAAACGTAAATGCATCTGTTTCTCCAAGCCATATCTGAAAACCTGTTATAATATTATATACAAATGCACAGGTTCCATAACTACCAGAGTTGGTGCCTTTTACTAAGTTTTGTGTCTTTTGTATAAATTGAGCCATTGCAAATTCCAAAACAGGAATAAATTTATTTGAACTAACAAAATCCTTGCAAGGACACCATGCCACGATACACAGAAGGATCTTTCTTGAAGAATGAATCTATTACATTTAGTCACACTGGTGCAGGATTATTCTCTCTCTTACACACATACATGAACAACCATATATTCTGATCTTAATAGTGATGTATCTAAGCATAAAGGAATGACTGTCCAGGATTGTGGGATTTCTACAGGACTGTGGGATTTCTCACACTGTGACATAGTGGCCATTTGTCAGTTCTCTCAGTAGTGTGTGTGTGTGTGTGTGGGTGGGTGGGGATGTGTGGGTGTGTGTGTGCAGTATAGCCATAACTCTTGTTTATTTTCCTGGCTGTTGATTTGTAAGAGCATTTCTCACTGAGATATTGTTGCATTGAAATATTTAGAAATAATACAAAGCCGTCAGGATTGAAATATGAATATTTCATACAGCGCCAGCTGGGACGTTTAGGGGCAATCAATAAATGCAACTGATGGCTAAAGGAAATACTTTTCAGTGCTCGGCCTTGGTGTCTTTTTGTAACCTGTACACTCTTGTCCATCTGTAAGACACTTATATCGTGCTTAGCCATTGCTTATTGTTCATCTTTCACGTTCCATAACAGATCACCTACCATAAACCTAATCATTATTATTCATTTATTCGGTCCTGTTATTTAATATGCATGATGCTGAAATTCTATGGTATGGTGTGTATGTGCTATCATATATGAATATGAATATGAATGAACACATATGAATTATATTGGCTCCGGTGTTAAGGTGTTACACCAGGATAAAGCAAAGAAAAACTCAAGGGGACTTTTATTATATGAGTGTCCACTGTCCTCAGTGTCACCGTGGCGACGCGGTGGGGAGGAAGGTGGAAACTGAACATCTCTGTGGCACAAAGAGGACACTCCTGATGACCTGGCACCTCTCCTCAGTATACACACACACACACACACACACACACACACACACACACACAGCTGCAGTGCTTATGCGAAGCCTGGCCAGCACTGCAGCTGAGACAGTTTTACCCTGAGTTTCAGAAAAATAATGCAACAGAGAATAATATTTTGAAAAATTACATGAACAAGTTGCTGATGCTTTCGGATATTAGGTTTTGAAGAAATGTTTATTAGCTTGTCACATTTTTTTTTTCCATTTCTTTCTTTTTTTCATATTTTCAAAATTTAGATCTTATGACTCTCCTTATGTTAGTTGCTACTACTACTACTACTACTACTACTAATAATAATAATAATATTTGCTGGTCAGGGCTGAGTTTCCCAAAAGCATGGCAGCACAAAGATCATTGTTAAATGGTAGAGTGAGCATCACACTGATCACTCTCTTTCCCTGAGTGAGCTGGAAGTGTACAGCTGATGCATATTATCATTAACATACCAATTGGTTGTAGGCTTTGATAAATCATTACAGAAATATATGAAATACCAAGCAGTGTATAAAATTGTTTCCTTACCAAAAAGCCATATTTAATGTGGTTTAATATTGTTAAAGCAACAGCGCTGTACGATTCTCATTTCTGATTGTTCAGAAGATGTTGATCAATTTTCTATAACAGCGACTTTATACACTTATGCTAAGGCCATGGCTTAAGCCATTGGCTTTTATTATGCCTAACACCTGTATACCTGCTCATTCCTGAAATCAGGAAATCATATGGCAGCAGCACAATGCGTAGACTCACACAGATACAGGTCAAGAGATTCCGTTAAAGTTCACATCAAACATCAGAATGGGGAAAGTGTGATCTCTGTGACTTGAACCGTGGCAGGGTTGTTGGTGCCAGAAGGGCTGGTTAGAGTATTTCCGAAACTGCTGATCTCCTGGGAATTTCACACACACACACAGTCTCTAGAGTTTACACAGAGTGGTGTGAAAAACAAAAACATCCTGTGTGCAGAGGGTCTGCAGGCTGAAACACCTTGCTGATGAGAGAGATCAGAGGAGAATGACCAGACTGGTCTGAGCTGGCAGGAAGTCTGTAGTAACTCAAATAATCACTCTTTACAACCGTGGTGAGCAGAAAAGTGTGTCAGAATGTCATGCATACCACACCAAACCTTGAGGTGGGTGAGCTACAACAGCAGAACTCTGCAACTGTCCAGTTTCAGTCAGTGCCCGTGAGAGCCTCAGATTCCTGTTCTTGGCTGACAGGAGTGGAACCTGATGTGGTCTTCTGCTGTTGCCAAGGTTTAAGTCACTGAGATAACATTTTTTTCTTTATCCTGATGTTTGATGTGAACAGCAACTGAAGCTATTGACCTGTTTCTGCATGATTTTATGCATTGTGCTGCTGCCTCATGATTGGCTGATTGGGTAACTGCAGGAATGAGCAGGTGTACAGGTGTTCCTATTAAAGTGGACGGCGAATGTATATTCCAGGTACTTGGTACAAGTAAGAAATGAAAAAAAAAAAAGTCGACTATTGTAGTTTGAAAACTTTCATTAAATCACTACCTATATCTTTAATGTCCAGAAAAATCAGATCAGTTAAGACGTTGCGGATTTAGCTCACACTGAATAGATCCGCAGAGGCCCTGGCGTGTCTCCCGCAATAAGCCATTCACCACAGAGGAACTCAATCTAGAGCACAACAGTAGTTCCCTATGAGGTCCAGGCCGGTAATAAAGATTAAGAGGCCATCAGAGTGTGAGTGTGTGATTGTACTCTGAGTCATGGCCTGAAATGCCTATACTTTCTTCTTTCTTTCCCATTAAATTCCTGTGCACATAATGACAGCCGAAAAAAGCGGAGAGAAAATGGCTGGGCATGCAGTGATGAGCAGCGCAGTCCTCTGAGAGATGGGCAGCGCTCGACTCCGGCTGCCTCAGGGCCCAATAAGACGCTGTCAAAGCACAAGTGCCTATATCTCTAGATGAGATTGTTGTATTAGTCAGACAACTGATGGTACATCATTAGATTTTTTTCTTTCTTTCACTGACTGATGCAATGCAAGTTAAATGCAACGGCAATAAGAGAACAGTGATGCCTGATGCACTTTATGTCCCATGATGCTCCCGACACGAAATTAACTGTTTTTACACGTTTCACATTCTTCCATTTGATCTCTACAGTCAGTCAGTGCTCAGATGACAGTGCATTTCATGTGTAGTACTCAAACGCTGCATTGCCACTTTAATAGAGGGAGTGGGAGGGAGAGAACTGGAAGAAAGAGACGTAGCAGAGAGAGAGGGAGCGCACTGGGGTTCTGGGTGAGGGCTGATTTAAGGGAGTGCAGAGGGATCAGAGAGAGGCCTTGTTAGACGAGTGCTCCCCAGAGCTCAGAGGGGGTTTCTCTCTCTCTCGCTCTCTCTCTCTCTCTCTCTCTCTCTCTCTGTCTCTCTCTCTTCCTCTCCCCTTGGTCCTTTCATTGGAAGCGGTGCTAGTCAAATGGCAGATCAAAGCTGTGTTCAGTGTGTGTCAGAGCAGATCATTTGCACTTCCATAAAACGTGCCATTGCCGATGACACAAAACCTCTGCATTCATTAATATCCAAATACAGCGAAGACAAAGCACGCGCCGAAATAGACATTGTCTTTCGTTTGAACCAAAAGCATGCCCCCTCTGCTCCCCTCCAGCTCCAATTTATTCCATTTAAACCTCATTCAATGGATTTTTTTGTCCCCCCACCCAGCTACCATGGAAGCTTTCAGTGTATTATTAAATGAGCAATGAGGACACATTAGCACCAGGCCTGGAGTGTTTTCATTAGAGGTACATTCTGCTGCTGAAAGAGGAACCTTGTAGCCCTGACTGATAAGCGAGTTTGCATGCTAAAAAAACATCCGAACACAGCACTTGTGGTTGTTTTTTTTTTTTTTTTTGTTTTGTTTTGTTTTTTTTAAGTTTTCGTCTGAGTAGCATTGACAGAACAAGTCAGATGTGCTAGGAAGGGAATTCCATGACACATTATTCAAGTTCAAAGTTATCTCTGCAGCTCTTTCAGCAAATGTGTCAAATATTTTTCTCCTCGAACAGTGCTGCAGATAAGACAGCACAATGTCTCTACACTTGTTCATTTCAGCATGGCAGATGCAGCTGAATATTATATGTTGGGCAGTGATTCAGCAACATTTCCTCTCTGTTTGTGGAGTCTTTTACTTTTCGTCTGCATTCAGAAAACAGCTGTATTTAGAGAAGAACTCTGGAGAGGTGAGTTTGTGTCGGGTGTCTTGTTTCAGGAGCTCTTCAATCTTTACATACCGATCCATGCAGCATGGATTTTACACTGAGATCTCAAGGGAAATGTGTAGAAATTAGAACATATTTTAGAGTATTTTTGAGATTTTATTCTATTTCGTATGTAAGAAGAAAAGTGCAAACAAAGACCCTGCCCTTAACCATGACCTTTACTCTTAGACTTACAAACAGATCGAGTCTTGCCATTTGTTGGGACCATTTTTGGTTTTTTTTTTTAACCTGTGCAGGTGAATTTTGTTAAAAGCCAGATCACCTTTTTCTGTCTGTGTGCCTCTGATGCGCAGTCTTTTTTTTTCTTGCCATCAGGAAAATCCTATTCTTCATGAAATCTCACTGACAGAACTTCTTCCCCCCCGTCATGACTGACATTTGACGTTATCCCAGCTTGTCATTTCAGACAAGTGCTGTAATTGCCAGCTCATTTTTCTTTTCTTTTTTTTTTTTTTATTGTTTTACTTTTTAATGAGAGTTTGCTTTTGATTGGACTCTAGTGTGTCATGCTGGAATAATGAGCTCGAAAAACAAAAAAAAAGAAACAGTTGTTAGAGAAAGCCTGCAGTTGTAAAACACTCAATTATGCTGGCGAGAAGTCTGGACACTGGCGATGAAGTTCAAGGTCACTGCTGCGGCGCCCTGTAATTTTCTGTCTCTCCATTCCTGTCTACCTCGCTGCTTTTAGTCCTGTCTCTGTGTAACAATCTCCTTATAAAAATTTTTGTGCGTTCCCTTAATCAGTGCTTTTCCCTGGAAAACACATTAACCTTTGCAAGGTGTTTCAATGACAGTGCATCAGAATTTACACTGTCATTTATAGAGTTAGTTATGACAAATTGACCATAATGCTGTTGTTAGATTGATTGATGTGGAATATTAAATCTATTAGGATTTCATTGCTTTAATAGATTTAATAGACTTAATTTTTCCTGCCTGCAGGTGCAACGTGTGCTGTTTTTCAATACGGCATGTTTCCTTAATAATATACTGAGCTCTGTCCTTTACAATTAGCAAATGAGATGACAAAATGCGAAGGCTTTTTTATTTGTCAGCAACACGACTCGAGTGTTAGTGCCTCCAGCTGCGTGAAGCTGTCTTGCTGATTGTCTTTCTCTCCACAAAACATTGCAACACGGATTCTTACAAAAGCCCATCTTCTCTTCCTCTTTGAAACATACTGTAATTAAACGATCAACAGATGATTTGGAGAATGCTCAACCGCCTGCCAACCGATAGCGGGCAGGAGTGCCAAGCGCAGTCTCTCAAATCGCAATTCAGCAGGGAGCCTGGTGCTGTGTGTTGCTCCTCTCGGCTTGCCTCTCTCCATATGGGCTCCTCAGAAAGAGGGCAAACGACTCCCGCAAAGCCTCCTGCTCACACAGCCGTGGCCAGGTGCGCCCGAAAAGACACGCTGAGCCAATCTTTTACTGAGACAGCTTTATTAAAGCATCCGCTCTGCCTTTGTGACTGCTGATTCCTTTCAATAGTCTACTTTTTGTGTACTTTGGAGAAAAACATGTCCTGACATAACATATTTATGTAACATTAATTGCGTAACAGTTTTGTCCTGATGTTGCGTTGAAGTAAAATGACTCAGCATGGTCCTGCAGCTCAAATTCATGACAATCCACAATTAATGTGAAAGCGACAATGGCTAGGGTTGAAGTGGGGTTTAACAATTGTACTTTTTCTTAGAACTTTACTTATATGTAAAATTGCAAATTGAACAAATTCCAAGTTTTTCACATATTCTCCCCATGTCTGCATGGGTTTCGTCCAGGTTCTCCGGTTTCTTGCCATGTCCCAAAAATATGCCAGTAGGCGGTCTGGCTATGCTAACTTGCCCCTAGGTGTGAGTGTATATGTGCATTGTGCAGTGTGGTTGCCTGGTGTGCTGTCTAGGGTGTATTCCTGCCTCTTGCCCAGTGTTCTCTGAATCCACCGTGACCCTGAGCGGGATAAAAGAGTTACTGAAGATGAATGAATGAATGAATGAATGAATGAATGCATGAATGAACAAATTTACTTTCTCATGAGATCAGCTTCATTGATCTGTACACTGCCTAGGCAGCCTCTGCTTAAATGGACAATCTTTCTGCTGTATTCCCACTAGCAGTATTGTGCTGAGATTCCTGACACACTGATTGTTGAATCACAGCTTTCTGCAGCATTTAACATTCATTTCCTGAGATAATGGTGTTACCTCAAGCAAAACACAGATTAGAAGTAAATGACTCTCATGCTAAATATAGGATAAAGTTGTGCCCTGGTTTAAATCCCAGAGTGTGACACGTACGCTGAATGTTCTCAGAGTTGCACTTGAGCAGCTACAGGTTCCCACTGCTCACATCAGTGTGACCTCTGATCGGGGAGCTGCAGCGTCCCTGCACAAGCTGCATGGGAAACAACTCCTGATGATGCCAAGCTGCTCACGGTGGTCCTCCACTGTTTCCCAGAGGGAGATTAAGATTAAGGCTCTCTCTCTCTCGTCTTTTTCAGAACCGTGGCCTGTTTACGGCCCGAGCAGGCTGATTGGCAGGATCTTTTTTGCAGGTCTGTGTTCCATTTCACTAGAGAAAGGATGAGAATAAAAGAGCAGAGGGATCTGAGAGGAGACAAATGAACATTAAAATGCCTTAAATAACTGTTGATGCACAATGCTAATGGAAAGAGGGTGGATGTGTATTTTTCAATTGGACAACATTATGAGAGCATGCCAGGGTCACATTTATGCTCTCCTCTGTGTATTTTGTAATGTAGTATTGAGGCAAATGGAACCGAGGCTCAAAAAGTATCAGTGCCATTTTTGTTATTAAGAGCTCTATATAAGCAAAATTATAGAAGAGTGCTTCATAATAGAGGTTTGCGTCTTTGAAGATTTCCTGTCCTCAATTAATTACATTTGATCATCTTAAAACAAACATGAAACGGAAATCGTTATGCATTTTTCGTCTATAATGTGACATGATTCTGAGTGAAACTAAGCTCAGTGTTTTTGCTTGATGGCTGCTGGAGTGATGGGAGGTGGAGGGTATTAGTTTCTCCCCACCTGTACATGCATGTTGAAAATCAGATATTTATAGGTGCCAAAAGCCATTGCAGATTATGAGAAAATTATGATAATTATGAAATTATAATTATCATTTTCCCACTCAGAAATATGCCATGTTCTAGAGGGAATATACATACATATGATTTCTGTTTTTTTTTTTTTTTTTTTTTTTTTATTTATTTATTTTTTTACATTTTTCATTTTATTTAAATTTTTTTCAACTGTTTTGATATCAGGTTGTCTTTTAAACAATTAAACATCATATAAAAATTAATTCTTCATTTTGGAAATGAACAAAATGTACAATTTTATAGCAAATCAGTAAAAGTGCTCCATATAACGTTGTTCCTCTGAGTATTATAGCTGTAGTGTCTTTATTAGAATATTATGTTTAGTGTGAAGGTTTACACCACTATAATGGTGTAATGTACATTTGCTTGCTCTTTATTGACCTTGTGATTACTGTAATGTGTTGTTGGGTCTTTTGGCCTGGTTAACATTAACCTTGTAAAGGCATGACAGTGAATCCAAATTGGCCGCAACCTGTCAACAGTTAGAGCTTGTCTTGGTAATGGTTTGTTAATTAATGTTGTAAATACCTTACGGGGAGAATTTCTGAAGCCTGTTTCTCAACACAGAGCTGTTTATGGCTGCGGCTGTGCGTGTTGTTTAGCGGATTGATGATTCAAAGCTCAGGGATTCTTCAGATGGATTTGCCCAATTAAAATGAAATTTGATACAAAGGCCTGAAGAGGGAAATGGAGCTGCTTAGGCAGTGTGTGGGAGCGGATTTAGGAGAAAAACCTCAGTGATATACGTGTAATGTACTGCTCTTTGTTTACTCTGTACTATTATTGTTCATTAGGACATTTTATGTAAACAGGTAATACTACTACTACTACTACTAATAATAATAATAATACATATCAACTGCTACGAGTGATTTTGTTTGTATGTCTGAACATTCACTATTAATTTTTAACTTAGGAATAATGCATGGCAATTTTATAACATGAGATCCGGTCGTCTTTGTGTGTGTTCATGAGTGTCTAAAAGGTTTCAAGCACAACTGTCTGTCACAGTCTGATCTCTAAATATCAGAAGAGGAGCTCAGTTCCTGCAAAACACACACACACACACACACACCTCTTTTTTGTGTTTGACTCTTTTCAGGTGTGTACGTGTGCGTACACTCTGACTTGTGATCTCAGAAAGCGGATAGAGTGCCAAATATTTGATGATAATTTCGTCCTCACATTCTATCAACGAGGCATTTTTTTCTCTGATGATATTCTCATTGTCACAGTGGAGAGCGGAGCAGATGAAGGCTTCGTTATTGGCTCACTCCGTCGCCTCAATCACGGCCCTGCTGAACAGCTCGCCATCTTGTCATTACCATCGCTTATTTATTTTTGACTCAATTACACACGCTGGTGCAGCGAGAGATGGTGTAACACATGCAGACATGTGTGGGGAATAAGTTTTTTTTAAACACAGCGACCTGCGAACAATCTTTAAGGTTCTCATTTGCATTGATTAGCCGGCATCAGGGTGGCGTAGGTTTTTCATTATATCCCAAAAGCACAATGGAAACATAGATGGAGGCAGAGGAGAGTTCAGAGCTGAGGATTGTGGGGAGGGAGGGAAGGAGGGCAGGCGGTCGGGATGGCAGGGTATATGTGTGAGAAATATATTAATTTGCCTCTTGTCATTTTTGCTCGGGTAATTCTAATGTTGTCATGGTAATTTGGGCCTGGGAGGCTGCAGGTCACTTTCCAAACAGAGACCTTGCAGGGGGAGGCTGAATCCTTGGGAAGGGCTGATAAGGCGTCGTGTGTAGCCTTCAGCCGCATGATGAATCACCCGCTTATCTGCTTCAGCCCAGAGAGGCACGAGACTGACGGGGGTGGGGGGGGGGGGGATGAGCAAGAGACAGACACAGAGAGAGAGAGATCTGTCATTATTGGCGAATGAAGGAAAAAAACATCCCAGCACACTGTAACAAAATCGCTTGTACAATAACAGGCAAGTTCCCTGTGTAAGCATTCATGAATCTATGAATGGCAGCGCTGCCATCACTCACGGTGTCTGGCGGCTGGTTAAGAAAATGCAAACATTTATATATATATGTATATAGTGAGATATATATTTTATCTCACTGATGTTTATAAACCAATTTTCTATATGATATGATCACTAAACATAAATGTCAGAGTGAAGGTTTTTTTCTGAAATGTCTTTTGGCAGTTACAAAAATAATAAAATTCCCAGACTTGCTTCCTCAAACAGCTGACATTTTGTAATACTGGGGTAAATATACTGGGCTCCTTCTCTTTCCTCAAACCACAGTTGCTTGATGTGGATATTAAGAAGGGGTATGAGTTATTAAACGTCGTAGCTTACACACACACACACACACACACACACACACACACACCGTGTACACATACCTCCCACTACTTGTCAGCTACATAGGGGGCTTATTGCTAAACGGATGCACACTATGCTCGCACAAGGTGCCTTTAGGCTAGATCACCACTTCATTCTCTCCCATCACCACCCCTCCCTCTCTCCATCCCTCCGTCTTTCTTGCTCTGCGTGGTGTGTCTGCTTTTAGCCTGTGGTGCAGGCCCGGTGCTAACAGCTGATGAGGTGTCTCAGGCTGTCTGTTGTTTCTCACACGGACCGCAAGTGATCTCATTATCAGCCGCTCCAGCCCTCGCTGTCGCAGAGAAATATCCAGGCTGACTTCGGTATCAAATATGCATATGCTTCGATGTGTAGTTATTGCCATTAAATCTACTATAATATAACAGTTAGTGATTACTATATCACAGTGCTGGTGAATACTCCATTTTGATTGGTCAGAAGGTATTGATTAATTTTCTATAACAGCAGTTCTGGCTGCAAGGTGTGTATTCATGGGGATTTGTATGTCAGACGCTTCAAATAAATGGATTTTTTTAAAAAAATCGTGTATAATTGTTTGATATGGTGAGACTTTCTGTGAAAGTGTTTATTTAGCATTTTTTTTGTAAGGAGTCTCCAGTTTCATTCAAAGGAGCGGCTGTTCATTTAAGTTTTCCCACACGGGAGAGTGTTCAGGACAGGAGTTTCTGCTTTGCAGTTTCTCAGTAACATGACAGGCTTTATTCTTTTGTCTTATTAACTCCTGAGTTTGAACAGAGAGGCTGGTGAGAGGACGAGTGTTTGTGGTCACTGCACAATAAGTGATGAAAGGAACGAACTTGTTTTGCAGACGGTCCACAATATTAAATGTAACTATATCCTCAGAAAAAATAGTACTAAACTGTACCGTTCCTTGTTGCTGGGGTGGTACACTCAGGGGTACAGCGTTTGTATCTCTTTCACCTTGAAACGTGAATATAGTGTACCTTTACCTTTTTAAAAAAATTAAGGTTGGTAATTGTCTATTCATTAGCTTTTAGGTTAAAGCTTTAAAGGTCCACTGTAAGCACCTTACTGGGTAAAAGATGCATACTAATGGTCCAATAAATGTAGCCTTGAGGGTGATATCCTAGTGACAGGAATGGTACAGTGGGAAAATTTCCATTATTTTGAGAATGTATAAATGAATTAAAAATTAATATGTGCCATTCTTTAATTAATAAAAACATCGTAATCACTGACACATTGCTGTGGTATAAGTATAAAACACTTGAGGTCGTGCAGTTATCGGAATATAATCAACTTCAGGGTAGTAACCGTAACTCCGCTCTGTGTCGCCACTCCGTCGTTTATTGTTTTTCCATATCAGCGTTCTCCTTTGTGCTTTATTCCTTACTTATTATTATAATTGTTTTACCGCACTAGAAAGGATTTTCGGCGCAGTATCTTCCTTGACTTGTCATTTTGTTCTGAACTCTGTTAAATCTGTGTCTGACAATTTGACAGTCTGTCTGCAGCAGTTGTAGCGCGGGTTGTATCTCTTCAACCGCTAATTAGAATCGCTGTATTTCATTTCTTTAACAGTTAGCGCACCGCTTGTTCTCTGTGCACAAGCCTGTAGGCCGGGCCCTTTTGTACATCAAGAAAATGGGGGGAGAAGGCAAACGGAAGCGTAATAGATATTCATGAACTTCCGAGTCAATGCATATGCATGACTTAATGAATGCATAATTCAGTTCAAACTTGCTGCCACTGATTCAGCACAACTCAGAGCAGCGAGACGGAGAGAGAGAGAGTGAGAGTGAGAGAGAGTGAGAGAGAGAGAGAAAGCAGGATGAAAGATAAATCTAATGTGTAAAGGCTTTTTAAAAGAAAGAAAGACTTTTAAAGACTGTCAATAAAAAAATACGGGGGACTTTGACACGCCTTTGTTGAGAATATTGGGCCGTTTTTTTTTTTCTTTTAGGTCTCCTTGCAGAGTGTAAATTCTTTTTTTCCTCGTCAGGTCACTCCCAACAATGCGCTACTGTATGTCTTCACACAACTTTTCAAAGTAAAAAGTCTCTTTTCAAACTGAAGAGTTCTGTATGGCTTAGGAATCCCATTTTGATGCATTCATTCATTATAACTCATTTCTGCCTCTGTGCTTCATCTGAAAGGAAGCTCTTTTGCCTGCTCAGTCCATTTCAGAAACATAATGGAAAACCGAGCAGAACAGCTGAGGTACACATTTGCTCTCTCTCTCTCTCTCTCTCTCTCTCTCCCTCTCTCCCTCCCTCTCCCTCTCTCGATTCCTTTAGACCTTCGGCATTTTCTTTGACCCAGATCTCCTCCTTACAGCCTTAAGTCAACACATTTCGACAGAAATAAAATGATTGTTATTTCTCGAATGCTCCAGTGCTGTGAAAACTGATTTGCTCCTTGCCTTTCTATATGTTCCATATGTATGCTTTTTATTTTGAATTTGAGAAGCTCTTATTGAGATGAAAGTCATCAGTTTCTTATGAATCTTATGTCAGTTTGAGGTTCTGATAGATTAGTTGCACTGTCTACTAAGAGCTGCCAGCATTAACGATAGTAGCGGCGTGATTATATATATATTGCATTTATACAGGAAATACAGTGAATTTTTTTTCTGTAGTTAGTGTCATAGGAGCCAATTACTTTTCATTCATGACCTTGGGTTTTGAATGCCGTCTTCAGTATTAATGTGAAAATGTGTCAGGAAATCAGACAGGTATGCAATTCCTCTCGCACACCTGTTCTCTGGTCTAGAGCAAGTGGCTATTTCAGTCATCTAGCTGAGCGAAATAGTTGTGCTGATAACTAGGCTGTTTCTTGTGTAATGAGACGTTTCTCCCGTTCACCCCTAGGCTGTGTTTTTACGTCAAGCGGGCAAGGGGGAAAAAAGCATTAACTCTCGGAAACGACACATTTATATGCCTTTAACAACTCATTTAGTGCGCTTACTTTTTTGGCTGTAATTGCTTTGGCCCAGTTCTGTCTGTCTACTTTATAGATCGAGATCCTGTAAAAAGACACTCTGGGCAGATGGGTATGGTTTGAGGTTATCGAGTGTGTTTTGCCAGAGCTCTGGTTGGAAGCAGCCTCCACTCCTAACAAGCCCAATAAAGAAGACTGTGGCGCTAGCAGAGTTTAAGCTCATGGAGTGGATTTCCTCCTGCATAAGGCTGAGGCTGAGAGAAACAGCAGATGCAGAAAGCAACTTCTATCTTCAGTTGCATTTCTCATCTTTTTCTTCTTTTCTCTCCCTTTATTTAAAAACCTTTAGACATTGTAATGAGGAAAGAATAACTGCACTCCTTCACTCCTCATTTGAAGATCCAGTTCTTGCTTAAGAGCCTTCAGTGCAGCTTGCCATAACCTTCTTCAATAACATTTTACACTCTGGTCCAGCTTTAATTCACTTCCTCACAAACTCTTGACAGACAGTCTCTCAGTAGCTCGGGGCCTCTAGAGGGCCACTGACCTGCTCCAGATGTTTCAGCCTTTGCTCATCTGTACTGCTGGGTGCACCATTACAGTTGCAGAGCTCGGCTCAACTGGGGCGAGTTTTCATGCATGTTCATGAGTGAACACACTGTTTGTCCAGTCTGCAGCTTTTATGTTGGCTGTGTAAGTGCCTCAGGTTCAGTGTGTTAAGAGGTTTCAGGAGAAAGTGGAAAGGTTTATTGACAGCCAGGAGCAGAAGGTTTAAAGACTTCTTTAGAAATACCACAATTATTCTATTTTATTACAGTTGCAAAAATGTGTATATGTTTTTTTTCACAAAATATGAAAAATGTGGAGCGTATGAGCTTCCTCAGTACAATATCAGTAATATTAGCTAGTTACAGACCTGGCTACCTTTACACCGTTTGCTTATTCCAATGTAAGTTATCAACGTAACCTTTTATTTTGTTGGCAGTTAAGCCAATTAACATATGAATCTGGAATTAATGACAACTGAGTAAGCGTTTTGAACTCTAATATTAACTGACACTCGTGGAAGCCCCGCCCACTTCCCCTTATCTACATTGCTAATCTTTTGGCCAGTGCTCTCATCTCGATTCAATTTTTTTTGTTGTTGTTGTTTGAAAGGTGCATTGAAGGTGCCTTATTTTCTGACAGGTCCATGAATGTGAAATAAAATCTATCACTGTACAGTATGTTCGACTTAGCTAACACTAGACAAGTATGTCAGTTAACTGTATTTCAGGGATTATTATATATTAGGGATGCACTGTAATTTCTGCAACTAAATGTTCTCCAAAAGAGAGTGAAAAAAAAAGATATAGAGAATGGTAATAATGATTAATAAGATATTACAAATGTTGTTTGTTTGCTTTGCACGTCTACGCTGGTCAGCACAGACTTGTGCAATCATTTTACAGTTTCTCCGAGGGACATTAGACGAGGGGCTTTTCAGAGACTACATTGAAAATATTCTGTTTCATGTTTTTTTACTGTTTACTGAGTTCTTACTCCCCCTCTATTCTGCAGAACTAAACATTATTCCTCTTTGAGGTTGGCAGGTCTGTACTCATATAAAAGACAAAGCCTAAGAACTCAAGGCCACTTGTTGCATAAAAGATGATAATTTAACAAATGTTGCGTTTTTACAATGTGAAGGTAGAACAGTAAAAATGGCTCATCGTTCTCTTGTGAACATGTCTGATTGCTCTCTCTCTCTCTCTCTCTCTCTCTCTCTCTCTCTCTCTCTCGCTCAACACTTCCTTTGTCTTAATTCACTCGCTGTGCTATCTGAAATAACCCAGCTTTCATCTCCAGTGCCTCTCACCTCGGCTTTACAATTCCACCTTTGTATTCACACTTCAAATAAACCTCTTTTGTTCTGCTTTATAACAGCGAGAAACCTACATCACTCAAGTATATTAACTGTAGACTATTACTGTCGTGTGGAACTGCTCCCTGGGCCGTTGTAAAGACTCCCTTGACAAAACTCCCTGTCATGTTAATTCAAGCTTTAATAAATAGAGGGATGTATAACGGTATTCAAAATGTGCCCTGGTATTTCCTTGCCATGAAAAACAGAGCAAGTTATCAGAAAACAGCAGAAATTACAGTGTTTTACATTACAGAGGGGCACTGGATCGCAAAAAGAATCTTTCTTCTCTTTTTGTGGTGAATGTCATGCTATTGAATGTGCCTTATGAAGGCTTTAGCGGCTGCACTAAATAAAGAACTGCAGGGGGTGAAGGCTTGGCAGGAGCTGTAATTGAAATGAACACTCTGATATAACTCCTAATGCGTTTTATCAGCTTTGTACATCTGCAGCCACTATAATGGGATGCACATCAAACCTGCCATGCTTTTGGAAGATTGATATTATGTTTATTGAAATCCAGGTGTGTTTTAGTTTATTCTCCATATCCCTCGCTCTGTGGCATATTCATCTATCAGTTACTGTGCTATCAGCTGCTCGCCTCCTCTATGACAGATTTAATAACTTTCTAGAGTACTGAAATGCAAACAGGAGCATCAGTGGGGTTTTTGGCAATGATTCCTCCCTCAGTGTGTGACTGAGAGTGTCCTCTAGTGTGTCTCTGAGGGTGATGCTGGCTTGTCAGATAAGAAAAACGGGAGCAAAGGTGAGCTCTCGACTGCTCTCATGTCACCAGTTCTAAAGAATAAGCAAAGCTGTTTTTCTGCCTTTGTACTGAAAATGACATTGCCCCTCTCCAGGAACGACTTCGATTCTTACGCTCTTGTTCCACAGCTGCTGCAGTTTTACCATCAATCTGAGAGGCGAGATGGGAAAGGCAGAGAGAGAGAGAGAGAGAGAGAGAGAGAGAGAGAGGGAACGAGGTTGCTAGCCCTTAGCTTTTCTGAGGCTTTGCCACAGTAAACTGCCCTGCTTGATCCCACTCCCAGTTCATTTGGCATGGAACAACCTTCACACTGCTGTTATTTCCTGAGCGGAACACTTCATTGCCTGCCCATCACATGCACCTTAATGAAAACTGACAGATTCAAATTTATTTGTAAATTTGTGCATTTGGACAGCAGGCTTGCCAATGTTCCAGAATTCCTCTTTTCAATCCAGTTAGCAGGCTTAATTACAAAATTTCAAGCTCTTAATATCTCTAATCTATGTATTTACATGGAGGACAAACATTACCCAGAGGTGTTGCAGCTCTTAACTATGCTAATAATTTATCATTTATCATTATTTTGATATAGAGAGCTGGTGATCATGATTTTTAAAAAAAAATGTATTTATTTGTATATGAGTGATAGGACATACTTTCTTTTTTTGTGCAAGACTTTTATTTTATTAGTAAACTGAGCTATGTATATATGCATAAAAAATGTTATTACATATTTAACATTTCAAATGTTTTACTTTTAGTTATCTCAGTCCATTAAGATGCATTGTCCTGAACTTTTTGGCTAAATGACACTTTTTGTTGCTTGATGCAGGAAAAAGGCTTTGAATAAATGTCACTTATAGCGTACCTTACAAAAATGTTCAATTATGTATACATTTTCAAATCCAGTATAAAAATAAGCAAAAAAAAAAAAAGTGTCCAGAAGTGATATTACATGTGAGTAGTTTTTTCCAACAGGCACTTATTGGAGTTGCTCATTTTCACTAGCTGAATTTCAAATGGTATTCTATTGAATATGTAATGTACTGCATGTTGTGTCCAGTGCCATTATGTTGCACTCTCTGGAGTCTCCATATTCAGTGAATAGGAAGCCATTTTGGATTCAGCCTAACCTGAAGATGGTGAATGATTAAATGTATAATTTTATCCAAATATTGAGATGAAAGCATTTGAATACTGAATTACTATTAGTTACTGCAAAATTAAATACAATTTTAAAGACATCCTAAGTGCTGCATAATTGCACTACAGCACTACAACATCAACTGCTGGTGCTGAATTTTGGAGCATAGCTAGTTACTTAGCTAACTCGGCTAGCTAGCAGGGTTAGTGCTATCGTCGATAAGCAGCCTAACAGCTATATGAATGAACAAATACAGCAGGAAATAATCCTTGTTCATATCAGCTGTCATTAAAGGATACTAGTCTGCCAACAGCTAAAGACATTTCAAACAACTAGTTAGTTTTAGCAGGAGTTAGCTAACAGTGTTTTCCAGTTATTATTGCCATTAGCTGCAAAACAATACCAGTTTTTCCAGATAAAGAAACCTCGTAAGTGTCTGACTTCTCAAAAATTTTTTTAAAAAAATAAAAAATTCATGCAAACCATCAGTAAACTGGAAATAAAGTGGAAAGGTGACTTTTTCTGGTTTTATCCACTGCTAGCGAGGGGGTGTGCAGACTTTTGCCCTTCTGTTATTATCAGCCATTCAGCATCATTGAGCAACTGAGGAGATTGCTAGTTTTGATTTTGTTATTTAGCTATTTACACTGACAGTTCAGAGAAAAATGTCACTATGCTTTACATGCCGCCCAATCTAGCAAGTGGCACAGCCAGTTCCCATTCTGGTGCCATGTTCCCTGCGTGATTTCTGAACATGGACCTCAGAGTTAGTTTCCAAATCCTTTAAACTTGGAATCCTCCTATGGGCTTCTTAGTCCCCCAGTCTCCCCAACTGCTATTTTAGCTTGAAAACATTGCCTTGTGGCTCCTTCAGTTGGCCCTGCTAGAGGGACATAATGTGCCCCTCGCAAGCTCCCAGCTGTAATATATACTGAGGCGAAGAATGGCTGCTTGGCCAAAGTGGCAAATAGGGGGTTCAGCCTGGCATGTTAAAGCCCCATAAATAAAATCCTGCTGTAATCCATTGCTCCCGAACAGCTTGCAAACAGAAATAGTTGGGAATTCATCACCAGACCCTCTGGTCAAGACGGCACAATTCAGAGAGCGTGGATAAATCTTGCATGGAAGGCTTGTCACGGCGCCACGACAGCGTTCCAGCGCTGTGCTTCGAGCTGAGTTTGGGTAATGAGTGGCCATGGTGTCACCTGGTGCCCTCTCTCCAGGCCAGCCTCCTCTAATGTGGCCTATCTCATACCCTGGCCTTCTGGCCCAGATCACACAACCGTTCTGGGCCACCGTGGGCTTTTGTGGACGACTCTTGCCAAGAGATGGAGCAGCGCAGTGAAAGGCCACCATGGGATTGACTTGGAATGGAGTGGTCTCATACATGCCATGATCTTTATGAATGCTCAGACAGAGAATATGTCTTCTGGATGAATTTCAGTGCTGTTATTGTTTATTTTACGACTGGTTTATTTAAAGGTTAGCTACACTCTTGTCAAGAGCTCTTTGAATAGTTAACAGTTCTAGCTTTCCACAGGGAAAGTTTTCTTAAATGAAACCCTCTGTTGCAGCATTCTAGCATTCTGATCAATACTAAAAATGAAAAATTCTATATAATTTTAAAGACATTTGACAGCCCAACAATAACTTGATGCACTCCTACATCATCTGCTATTGGAGAATTAGCAGCATAGCTAGTAAATTAGTTAACTCAGGTAGCTAGCTGGGTTAATGTTGTCCGCAGACGTAGCTGTGTTTAGCTTGGCTTCGTGGATAAGCAGCGTAAGGGTTATGTCAAAGAACACAAACAGCAGGAAATAATCTTCGTTCCTATCAGCTGCCATTTAGGGATACTGGTCTGGGCAACACCTCAGCAGTTAGCTAGCACTCTACATAGAACCTGTAAGGCCCTGCTTTCTGAAAATCACAAGTGTTAATCAGCAATGGGATCAGCTGTACGTGGGTGTGAATTGCGTGAATTACAATGTTGGCAGAAGACAAGATATGTACATTCATTTTTTTCCCCCATGTGGTAAAAGTTTGATTTCATCCTTTTTTGTTTTAACAGCATATCTTAAATACCGCTATTAACCTGTTCATATACAATAAAAAGGTGCTATGTTTAGGGATAGAAAAAATCTCCACGTATTAATGAATTTCCTAGTTGCTGACATCCTTATCAAGTGTGAAACAGCAGCAGCTGTAACTCACCACCTGTTGTATTGTGCATACGATCTGTTTCTGTCGGTGTTTAAGCCAAACGGCTTCTTTATTCCCAGAGCTAAACAAAGAGAAGGTTTTATGTTTGCTGATTAGGTTTTGTTAATGTGTGTTAAGGAGAATGAGCCGTAACGGCTTTCACTGAGAAACCGAACAGCTTCATATAAACTCAGAACCTGTGCCACCAACGTTGAAGCTAATAATTAATAATCTACATGTTTTAATATTTACTGGGCTGTGTGTGGTAGTGTACTGGGATCTTCTTGAATTGATGTTATTTGTCAGTTTGTTTTTCACACAAACGAGAAGTGCAGAGATAAATGATTATGATTCTTGACACGATTGTTTTAGAATGTGCTACTTATAGACAAGCAGTTATATAATTTTTTATTTTGATGTGCCTCTGAGTCGACCTTTGTAAGAGCTGGTGTAACATTTGGTGAGTGATGCGTTATCTTGAAAACATCAGTTCTGATTCTTCTTAAGCTAACACTACATCATTAGAGGCATGTCGACTTGCTGTCTTTCTCCACACAATAATTAATGTCTTCAGAGCAAATGAAATCTGATTAATGCCTCTGCTCTCCTCACAGAAACTGACAGACAGTACGATATGCCTGGATTTAGACAGGATTTTCTATCCAAAGCCCTGAATGCAGTGTTGGTGTGATATGGTTCTGGTAATTAAACGTTTAAGGGCATAAATGAGTTTATGAGGGGCCTGCCTGCCTGCAAAAAAAAAAAAAAGATCGTCAGTACCTAATCTCATCTGTTTCCCATCTTTAGGCTGTCACTTAAGTGAGCAGATTTACATACATTTCCACCTTCCCTCGTCAGAGTGATGGTGGTGGAGTGACAGCAACTTGATAATGCACAGGGAGTAAATCCTATATTGCAGGATTCCTGAAGCCTGTTCATTTAGATGGGGTGCTGCTCTGAGGCTGAAATTTAACCCTCTCTCTCTTTTAATTTTTTTCTCTTTCTCTTTCTCTGTCTCTCTCACACACTCTCTCTCTCTCTCTCTCTCTCTCTCTCTCTCTCTCTCTGACCCTGAGCAATAGATGTATCACTGCAGGAGTTTTGATTTTCCACAAAACATTGTGTAGAACACCAGAAGTTTTCAAGAACCTGCGTGACCAAAAGTATATGGACACCTGACCATAACAACCAGATGTGCTTGTTGAACTTCCCATTCCGAAACCAATGAGCATTAATATGTCCCCTTTTTGCTGTTGTAATAACCTCCACTCTTCTGGGAAGTCTTTGAACTAGATATTGGAGCGTGGCTGTGGGGTTTTGTTGTTCATTCAGCCACAAGAGCATTAGCGAGGTCAGGGACTGATGTTGGACGAGAAGGTCTGGCACACTGTCAGTGTTCTAATTCATCCCAAAGGTGTTCAGTGGGGTCGAGGTCAGCGCTTTGTGCAGGTCACTCAAGTTCTTCCGCACCAACTTTGTCAAACCATGTCTTCATGGACCAGGGGCAGTGTCATTCTGGAACAGGTCTGGGCTAGGTCTGTTAGTTTCAGTGAAGAGAAATCCTAATGCTACAGCATACAAAGACATTCTTGAAAATGAAAATGACAGCCATAATCTCCACATAGATCCATTGTTTACTGTGTCCTGTATGCTTGGTTCTTAAATTCATGCATGCCCACAGAAGTAAAGGTTACATTACAATACTAACATACAGGCAGTGTTTAAAATGTTATATTTTGTCTTTGATCTATACGTACTGCTTTATCAGGGTATCTGAGGATCTAGAGTCAGAGGTGCAAAGGCAGGAACACACCCTAGATGATACGCCAGTCCATTGCAGGGCAACACACACACACACACACACACACACACACAGACTCTCACTCTCACACACATTCACCAATCCATTTTTCCACCTAGCCAATCCTAGGTGGTGTTATGTCTTCGGGTTGCCGTGCATCCGCCCGAGATTCTCGTTAGTGTGATATCTCAAGAATGAGTGGTTGAATGATTGTGGGATTTATATGGAATAATCATTTTAACCAGCAGTTCAACTGATTCGATTTTGGAATTGATCCAGTCAGGGTCAAGGTCACAACAAGGTCAAATGTCTAAAATTGTTTTTCTTCAATAGCTTCCTTTCTGTATATTTTAAGACACACATATTAGAAAGACTAAGCTTGTTGGCAGAGGAGGCAGTTGATGCTGTTGGTTTCGAGTTCTGTTTGTTTTGTCCCTGAAAGCTGATCGTCGTTCAGCGGAACATCGCTGCCACTATTGAATTTACTTCACTATGAATCATTAGCCTCTCCAGGAGATATTTCCTTCTGAGGGATTCTCCCTCACCAAAACAAGAGGCTATATCACCAGATCCTTCTTTGTTTTTTTTTTTTCAAGAAAAGGAAAAGACCAAGTTGCTTAGCACTGATTCCCCCCCCCCCCAAAAAAGAATGAAGAATGAGAAAGAGAAAGGGGGAAAGGGTCATAGGCTGCAGGGTGTGTGTGGGAGGTACGGCAGCGGATTGTGTGCCAGCAGTCGTTTCCAATTCTGTTATGCAAATAAATATCTCCCCTCATCCACCTGGCCCCATAGCCAACTGAGGCCTGCCTTTGAATATCCATTTCCACCTCAGTCCTGTTTGTGTTTGATCGGTGTGTTTATTTGCATTGACACACACACACACACACACACACACACACACACACACACACACACACATATATATATATATAATGAATGTTGGAGATGTGCTTCAACTATTCTCTCATTGCTTATCAAGCCACTGAGCCATTGAGTGCTTCATGCAAACACAAAAGAGCTGTGTACGCTCAATTCTTACTTCTCTCTTTACTCTGTCTTTTTATGTAGACCTTGTGTGTGTGTGTGTGATCTAAAAGAGTCAAAATATTTTCTTTTGGTTAAGGTTAAGGTTAAGGTTAGGATTTGGTGCAGCAGTAATTAGCTGCGGTAATAATTGCGTCAGTAGAAGATCCTCATAAGGATCTTCACATGGTTGTGTTTGTGTGTTTGTATGAGTGGGTGGGGGTGGTGTTTGAGATAACACTCATTATTAGTATTTTATTCTTTAAAATAAACAGATGTTACACATGTTTTGGGCATGCTTCTTTAATTAAAACCCTTTCCTTGTTTTCAATATGTTCTGCAAAATATCCTCTCCGTACATTAGTATCCAATCTTGCCTGGTCCTTATGTAGCACATAAGTGATTAGTGCGCTGTTAAACTGCTGTCACTCTGCATAAATTCATCAGATAAATCAGAAGCTTGCTCTTTCACTCCCTCAAAATGCTTCCAGTCTTAGAGCGTATGGCTGTGTTTGTCCTACGATAAATCATTCAAAAAGTCTGATTAAAAGTTTGCGCTCGCGTGTTTTGGGGAATTCTGGCTTCTGCCTTTGTCTGTCTGTTTGTCTGACATGTGGAAAAGAGCAGAATGGAGGTCCGCTTGTTTACCTCCGCACTCTGAGGGAGATTTAGCATGAACGCGGGTGGCAGGAGGTGGCTTTCTCTCTCTCCCGCGGCCGTGTGAATTTAAGTCTTGGATTGCCTTTTGCATTTATCGGCTGTGTGTAAACACGTTTCCGGTGCTGACTGCGGCGGGTATTCCCTCCTGTCCCCCGCTGATACATGTGGCAGTTAATAAAAAAAGTGGTCCAGCTGAATTTCCAATTATATTGCTTACTTAAAGGAGATCAGGCTGTCAGATACAGTAAGTTTGCTAAGGCAGTGGTGAGGAAGCGGACAGAACGGGATGCAGAAATGAGTGACACGTGACTCTGGCTGTTTAGCTCGCTTTTATAAAGACAGATTTCCCAGTTTTATGTAGTAGTACTAAGTCAGGTACAAGGTTTTCATCATTTTGGCAGATATAGTGCTGAAGGTCACAGTTTCCATCTAAATAATGTGAGCATTTGTTATTGTTTTATATTTTATATGAGCACTTTCTTGGTTCTTACCTTGCCTGGACTGAGTTTTACCTCATAACAGTCCAGCACTAAGAGCCCATAAAGGCCAGTGTCTCTGAGGGGGGAAACGCTTGGCCCCCTGCTAATAAGAAACATAAATTTCAGCCTGAGAGAAACCTCAGTTTCACAAACTACATTTAAAGGCGGTTTTATCGCTGCTCTGGCAGGCCTGCCACGTCTTTGTCTGCCATAAAAGAGACATTATGATGGGGCTTAGCCATGGTGCCCCGTCATATGCTACGTATTAGACAACAGCCAAGGTGCCGCCTGTTCGGTCAATTAATGGTAATTGGGTTTAATGGTGAAGTAGCTTGACCACCACAGGCGCTTTTAACGGCGTTCACTGTGGAGTGTGTGAGCAGTCAGGCCTCCTGTATTGCGGCCTGCTACCTCTCCCGTCCTCTATTTTGCTTTTTCTCTCTGTCCACAAAACTCAGCTAATTAATTCTTCACCACATCTCTGCACTGTAAGAGAGCACAGCATGAGGGCTGACTAAAGTGGTGTTCCGCATCGATCGGCGTGCAGCAGGCCTGGACTCTGACCCCCCTCTGAGCTGTGAGCAACGGCACAAGAGCTAATAAGTAAAGGTCAGGGCCAATTCCAATGCGACGCCAACGTCTCTGCTAGCCACATTAGCATCAGGTAAACACCGAAGAGGCCTTTCCCTGAGTCGTTGGTTAACAGACAAGCTCTCCAAGAATCTACTTTTCTCTGCTTTTTTCTTCTTGTCTTCTCAGTATACAGAAAACTCTTATCTGGTAGAAGTGCTCAGCCACCTTACATACTGAGGAGACGCTCTTTATCCTTTAGGCCCTTCTCTTATACAGGGCAGAGATTAAGCACTGCATAATCTTTGTGCTGAGAGTGTGTGTCCATATGTGTGTGTGTGTGTGCGTGTGTGTGCGCGGGAGAGCTTTTATCCTACGATCTACTGGATGCTGGAATCCATCTCAAATGAATGGCTCGTGGCAATCCAAAGGCAGCAGCAGAGGAAGAGACGTGTGTGATATGTTCTTTTCTGTGTAGGTAAAGGTATTGTGTATGACTAATCATGTGCCTGGGAAAGATTAGTACTCTGTAATATGTTCTGATTGTAATTGCCAATTCTGAACCCAGTTGTGTCGCTTTGAGCAGGAGAAGGGATTTGAATAAATGCATGTCGTTTCTCATTATATTTCCGCATTATTTTAGGTATCAATTATCTAAGAAAATATAATAAATGACAATACCATTGTAGTGTAGTGGATAGCGTTGACCTCACAGCTCCATATACCGTAGACCTCACAGTAACCTGAGCTTTAGTTACTGCCTGTGCATGTTCTCCCTTGTCCTCTGGGTTCTCCGGTTTCCTCCCACCTCCCAAAAACCTGTAAGATGGTGGATTGGCTAAGCTAAATTGCCCTTAGGTGTGAGTGTGTGTGTGTGTGTGTGTGCATAGTGCCACGTGATGAACTGACATTCCATCTAGTGTGTATTCTGGGGATAGGCTTCGGATGCAGCACAACCCTGACCAGGATAAAGCAGTTACAGAAGACGAATGAATGATGAATGAATATAATAAATGAACAAAGTAATATCATGTGTGTGTAGTTACCACTTTCCAACTCTCGGTTTTGTGTGTAAATCTGAAATAGTGTTCTAATTAGCAGATTGTACACTAGTTCTAGCTTTACTAAGTCATTATCTTTGTAGTAATCTTTGTACCCTGAATAAAAAACATAGTAATGGTAATCCATTTGAGATAAAGCCTGACTTTGGAATCTTAAAATATTTGAACATAAATGTCAGAAGAAAGAAAAAAAAAAAAGCTAAAGTTTTTGTGCATAAACAAAACATCTATCTTAGAGTTTATTATATAATGCATACTAATGCATATTACCTCCATTAATTACATAATTAATGCATATTACCGCCATGTGATATTCTTTGTTTAAGAAAGTTCCTGTGGTTTGGCATTGCCCGTTCTTTTTTTTGCCAGTGTGAAATTATTTTCATTAATATTCAAATAAATGTGAATACTACATCATGTTTTATAGAATCTGTATTAATCTTGTTTTGTTATTAAAATTTAATAGTTTTTTTCAGTGGATTTGACACCCCTATTTTGTAGCCTGTGCTATCATAGCTTATGTAACCGCTGCGCATCTATAAAAACTGAAACATATTTTTAAAAGACTAAACTTGTGCAGCTATATGTGTGTTGTGCTATATGACAGCATGTCAGCGCAGGTAAACACACACAGGAGAAGGAAATCCACAGTGCTTGTTGTAATATTTGTTTGCACTGATATTGTGACAGTGACAGGTGATACAGTGTTCCTCTGAACCTGAACCAGTGGGAGAGAGAGAGAGAGAGAGACACCTTACACATTATAGAGACAGACACTTACATATGAGGCCGGCTCTGGCTCTGGCTCTGGCTCTGGCTCTGGCTCTCCCCATCTCACATTAGTGCACCCCCCCAGTCACGGGTATCTTCTCTCACTTTGCACAAACCAGGACACAGCTTGCTCTGGGTCTGTTACCTAGCGACTGTCACCGAGGACAGCATGCCAAGGGAGCGTACACCCTCACATCATGGCATTTCTCTAAAGGTGGACCTGCTGGGCCGTGGGAGTCTTAAGATCTAAGCAGGGAGTCTGGCTGCTCTTAGGCCTAGTTTATCACCTAACAAAAACAGTGTAGAAGTGAAGAGTCTTGTTTCGGAGTCGTTTCTGACTCACGCGAGGCCTATCTGGTCTGTAGAGCAGGTTTAATGTGATAGACTAGCATAAATATGCATTAGTGCAGTAGTCGCACTCGTCTTCTGCAGTGGAGGATAACAGTTTCCATCAGTCTGAGTGTGTGTGCCAGTCAGAGTGACTCTTATTGGGGATGATTGAGGCTGATGAGGCGCATTAAGCCTGGCGGCTTTGCTCTTTGTCATGCCGCTGATTGACGGCTCTGTGAGCAGGTGTTTGCTTCTGCGTCCTCTGCTTTAGGGTTACACTCCTCGCAAGGGTGCAGGCGGGACCTCAGCATCCATTTTCATATGGGCATTTTTGTGTGCATGTGTGAGTGATGGTCACTCTGAGTGGTGTGTTCTGTTGGGCTCCTTCGATCAGGCTGCTGTTGGGTTCAGACTGCTCACAGGCCGTAACTATTTACTCACACGTGTGTATGAGCATGTGAGTGGGTGTACATGAGAGTGTTTTAGGCGTGTCAGAATGAATTTCACTGATCAGGTTCTATTCAGATTTTCATATTTACACAGCAAATGCCAAAACCCAATGTGGTCTTTTGCTGTTTTAGCCCATCCACCTCAAGCTTTAACATGATTGTAAGATTGTAAGATACTTTTCTGCTCACCACAGTTGTAAAGAGTGAATATTTGAGTTACCGTAGCCTTTCTGCCAGCTCAAACCAGTCAGGCGATTCTCCTCTGACCTTTCTCATCTGTCCTCAGAGCTGCCGCTCACTGGATGTTTTTTGTTTTTGGCACCATTTTGTGTAAACTCTGTTGTACCCAAAGCAGTCGTCTGGCACCAACAACCGTGCCACGGTCAAAGTCACTGAGGTTACGTTTTTCCGCATATTGATGTTAGATGTGAACATTAACTGAAGCACTTGATGTGCATCTGCATGATTTTCTGCATTGCGCTGCTGCCATATGATTGACTGATTGACTGGATAACTGTATGAATAATCAGGTGTACGGGTGTTCCTAATAAAGCGGCCAGTGAGAGTATGTTAAATAGGAAGCCACTGGAATTTGGCACGTGTTGTTTTGCATAGATCCTGTACAGCCTAAGAAATAATTAAAATGAATTTGAAACATTTAAGTTTATAATAAACTAATAATATTGCCTTTGTCTGATTTTTATTATTTAAAAACGTGACAGAATTCACTTTCCGTGGTTTATATGATCTGTATAATAATACTGCTAATGTTTGTTCTGTCTGTGGCAGCATAAAATTATTGGCACATCGATATTTATATTCATGTTTAATATTCAAACGCATCTATATCTTATATTTAATTAAAGTTCAAATGCAGTTTTTTTAAAGAATTTGACAGCCAGAGTGTGTGTAAAGAGTGAGTTGTCTATATTTCACAAAATAATCCTTTTTTCTCTTCTCTTTCAGGTAGAGGATGCCATGCTTATGTTTGATAAGACTACAAATAGGCATAGAGGTAAGAGTGTGTGTGTGTGTGTGTGTGTGTGCGTGCGTGCGTGCACAGGCAGTACCAGTCAAATTGAATAGGTAAAAATGTATTGAATTGTTCACAATAAAGACATTTTGATGTAAAGGTTTATTCTTGGAATGTGTTTCTAAGAAAAATATAAATAGTGAAGTTGATGCCTATGTATGAATTTATTTCACAACAAGTAGGTTTCATTTATCACACAAGGAAAACTGTGAACTAATGCTTATTATATGAGAGGACTACAAGACCATAGTAAAAAGCAGATAGCTCCTCCTGAATATGGTTGAGCGAATGCCAAGAGTGTGCAGCGCTTCACCAAATCTACTCTCGGAGGATCTACGAGTCTATAGGTTTTGATTTGTTTAACGCTTTTCATCACTGCATAATTCCATATACAGTATGCTGTTGAATTATGTAATGTGAGTTTTCAGTAGTGCTCTAAAGATGTGGAAAAGACTTTGACTGATACTGTATGTGTGTATAAGTGCTTTCTGCTTGCTATCACTGTGTCCCGTGTCCTTGTGTTTTGCTTAGATTGTAGCTCATGGTTCTATTTTACAGAGACTGAAGCTAGTATTTTCCCCTAAGAATACTTTGCACAGTATGCTACATTATAGCATTACATCTTCAAGGACATGTGGCCCTCAAGGTCAAGGCTAATGTGGCCCAATGAAAGCTTGGTGTGCTCACTGTAACCAATCAATCGCCTCTATTTGATTATCTCGACATTTACCTGCACACGTACAGCAAGGAGTGTTTCCCCGACCCGGTACACTCATGCCTACAGGCTTGTGAGTAATACACAGTCCCTTCCCTTACGACTCCACTTTAGCTTATTGGCCACCTGTGCTATATATCTGTATTTCCTCCAGAGGAATGAACAGGTCAGAGATTGTGTGTTGGTGTGCCTGTTAAGTAGTTTGAAGTACTGTGTACTTTTGGAGTAGCCAAAGGACAGTCTTTAAGGAAGAAGCTAACTTCAGAGTTACAGATGTGGCAGTGTGTAACAAGTCTGAATATGCTATCAAGTAGAATGATCATTCATTCACTGATCATTCACATATTCACATTAAGATTTCCTTTCACTGAAAGCTAAAGGCCGAAACATGTTCCCGCATGTTCCAAGAAATGCCCCTGTGCACAAAGAGAGGTCCATAAAGACATGGTTTGGGTGTGATGGTCAGGTGTCCACATACTTTTGGCCATATAGTGTAGTAACCTAACTCACACACAAGCCCTGATTTGCTCAAAATGCATACATAGGTTTATGTCAGTTGTCATACAGGGCTTATGTAGGTTGCATGTAGCGCTGTGAACAGTATGTAGTTGGACAGAAGTCTTTCTGACAGTTGACCCCTGTTAGAATAAGCCTTCCTACATGTGTGTGTAGGTTTATGTCAACTGTCATAAAGAGCGTATTTAGGTGGCGTATAGCCATATGAACACTGCCCTTAAGTAACATGTTTCTATATAGTGTATTTTGTGTTTTATAGAGATAACAGTTCTTGGTAGTAGATGTAGTAGATACAGTGTCTTCAGAAAAGCCTGTTCAGGAAAGTGAAAAAGCGAGCTCTGAATATCTGAGCTTTGCTAAAAAATGAGACGTGGGTGTTTAATCACAAAAAGATGGGTTTTTTTTTTTCACTGTTTAACATTTGGTAGTAGAAAAAAAAAAAAAAACCAGCACACTTCTAAATGTCAAGTTCAAGTTCATCTTGTAACACAGTGTGAACAAAGCAAAGCTCTGCTGCATCTTTATGACTTTTGTCTGTTATTAAATGCAGATCAGAGTGTCAAATGAGAAGTGAGATTTACAGAGTGCTGTACGAACACTTTTCCTGCTCTCCATCCAAAGTGGAAAACCCCCAGCAGGTCTCATTCTTCGTCTGCGTGCTCGTATAAATACTCCCATTGGGGATGGTGTGTGTATGTGTATGGGAACAGCAGGCAGAGGTGAAGAGTAAGAGGGGATGACTCGGTCACGGCGAGGGTGAAGGGCCTGTTTAACCATGGCCACTGATTGAAATGTGAAAGGGAAAAAAAGTGACTATTCTTCGCTTATCCTCGAGCAGACAAGCAGGAGTGTGGTGGCTCAGAAATGAGACTCCTCGCTATTAAACATTCAGCTGGTAAACACCAAGCGCAGACAATGCAGGTGGAGATGAGCTATTTCCCTTACAGACCCTCGTGTGCCACATCGCCGCCTGCGGATATGGTTTCACTTTTTATACTTGGCATTTGGAATATGTGCGATTGTCTCTTTGTTTAGTTGTGTCGCCCTCGTTAAATTCTCCCTCCGTTAGCGCTGGCAGCTAAACGAGGTTCTGTAAGGTCACCATTTTTAATAGGCTGTCAGCAATTACTGCATGTGGCCTCCAGTGAATTAACCGGCCAACTGGACTGTAGTGGTGCTGGGGGGCTGAGAGCCAATAAAACTAGTGTTTGAAGATAACGCTTGCATGGATGTTTTATTTTGTTTTCCTGAAGGTAAACAGAGCATTGATGAGGGAAAGAGAATAATAAGAAGTGAAAATTAGAAAAGAATTATATTCTCGCATTTATTCCCCTTCGTTCTTTTTAGCTCTGATTCTTAAAGTGAGGGAGAGATACAAGTTTTATGAGAGAAGAGCTAGACCACTCTAATCCTCAGCAGTCTCTCTGTCTGCTACAGAGCTTTTCAGCATTGTCCTTCAGGTCCGAGGTTACAGACAAGCCAACCGCTAAAAGCCTGTTTCTCCATGTGCCCTCTCTCTGTTTCCTCCTGTGAAAGAACATCGAATCGAGCCAAGGTCTCACACAGCGAGTGAGAGTGAGAATGACAGGGTCTGATATGAAGCCAGGTGCTTCGTTTTGCAGCGTGTTTTATACAATCTCCTGACTGGTGGCTAAAGTCGGCGGTAGATGCACACCCACGCCCAGTGTGAGACGCCTGCCGAGTCTTGCTGAGCCGTCTACAGACCTGGCGTTAATTTAAAATGTAAATGTGAATGTGTTTGGCCCACTCTTTCCGTTTATCCTCACTATCGCGTATTTGTCTCGCTAGTCCGTCTCCTTGCTTTTTTCTCAGCTTTTCATGGAGTCTAGCATGATTATGCTTACATCTGTTCTGTAGTAAGCTGTAGTAAATCTGATGTACCTTGAACCGATTCTTAAACACATTCACAGGACTCGACTCTGATCATCCCTCTGATTATCACTGATTCAGTCGTCAGATTTTACAGAAACGAGCCGAATCTCTAAAGTATGTGCATGAGAGCCTTCTATGACTGTGTACTAAGCATACCCAAAAGTATTCTACAGAGTAAACTAAAGATGTTGTACTTTATTTACAAGTGTGTTATTTGGACAGCCAATTTAGTCCGAAGCGAGTGTAGAAATGAATAGTAAATCTAGTAGCATAGGCCATTTTACACAAATATAAAAGCATCAAAAGCACTGGCATCATCATCATCATCATTATTTGCTTTTTATTATTTATGTTTGTAGTTATTATTTAAATACCTCCATAACAATCAAGAAAAAGTGAACGTTCGAAACCCTATACCACCACCCCAGCAGTATGAGTGTAAGTGTATGGTTACTGGAGGGAATGATTGGATGATGATATAAGTCAGAAGCCTACGGTGAGGTCAGATTGGACAGGATTATTATTACTCAGGAAGCCCTGCATTTGGAGAAATACATATAGTAATTTGCTCAGGAATTATTCAGCTGTATTGCTATTCTTCTTTTTTCTGGGTAAATGTAATCCAGCATGGGCAGGACCTATTTTACAGATAACAAATAGGACATTTTACACTGCTTAGTCATTGAAGAAATAGTTTAAACAAAGTGTTTGGTGTTAAAATGGACCTTTACATGGTTCACGATGTCATTCTGAACTTCATACTACACCATTTCATCAAGAAGCAAATCGTACTAAATATGGATTATTGTTTTCTGTTAGAGCCACTAATTTACTCATGTGATTTGGATCATTGCCATGTGGCGTGGTCTAACCTTTGTTTATGTATAATAGATAAAACGTGGTTTATTTATTATTGTAACTGGAAGACTAGGTCACATTTTAGAAGCCAATCATGCAGAAATCCAGATAATATGAGGTTTTTCTGGCAAGCTAATGGAATAACGTGTGTGTGTGTGTGTGTGTGTGTGTGTGTGTGTGTGTGCGTGCACTCATGTGATTACTCTACATAATTTGACATCCTGCACAACCCATGAATGGATTTCCACACTTGTAAATATTTCAGCATCAGCTAATAATGAATGATGTGTTGAAATCCACTGAAAGAGTGCTGTTTGTTTCCAACAGGGAGGAGAGTGAGAGAGATTAAATTGTACAGTGTGGAATTTGAAAATCAATAAAAAAAAAAAAATGGTCAAGGTAAATGTGACTTAGGAAAGTACTGAAGAGTATTTTGTGTGTGTAATACATTTGAGCTTTTTTTTTTTTTTTTTACATGAAGCTACTGCAATATCAGAATCCATTCATGATTCAGGAATCATTAAAAAAATGGTAAAGCAGTGTTTTAAATATGAAATATGACACTAAATCAGATTTGGATAAAGCCGTTCTAAGGAATGTAGGTTTAAAAGTAATTCTGATTTGCATGAATATCTAAAGCTTATGAATTAGCATGGTACTGCCAACAGTTGTGAAGGTCAGGCTATTGTGTATGGATGCTAGGATGTTTGCTGTAGGTGCAGGAGGTTTTTTTTTTTTTTTTTTGCATTTTTGTAATTATAGGATGTTTCCTGTAGGTGCAGGAGGTTGTTGTTTTTTTTTTTTTTAACTGTAGCATGTTTCCTGTAGGTGTGGGAAGTTGTTTTTTGGCTATAGCATTTATGTTGTAGGTACAGGAGTTTTTTTTTTTTGTTTTGTTTTTTTTTTTTACTATAAGATGTTTCCTGTAGGTGCAGGAGGTTGTATTTTTTTTTTTTTTTTTTTACTATAAGATGTTTCCTGTAGGTGCAGGAGGTTGTATTTTTTTTTTTTTTTTTACTACAGGATGTTTCCTGTAGGTGCAGGAGGTTATTTATTTATTTATTTATTTTACTCTAGGATGTTTCCTGTAGGTGCAGGAGGTTTTTTTTTAATATTTATTTATTTATTTATTTTACTATAGGATGTTTCCTGTAGGTACAGGAGGTTGTATGTTTCTTTTACTACAGGATGTTTCCTGTAGGTGGGGGGGTTGTTTTTGGTGACCACATATTGGAGCAGAGACATAGGGAGTGTAATTATTTTAATCTGCTTAGCTGGAACGGGCTGCTAGGGGACAGACCTATCACAGCTACCATCAACAGCAAGGCCTGAGCCAATGTCACTGCGGCAGTGATAAAACTACTGTCTATATGTGTGTTTTTAGAGACTTATTCTGTTAAGGGCTTAGGTTGGTATTGGTATCACTTAGCCTTGCACATTTCTTATCTATTTTGGAAGCATTCTGGGGGGAAAACGTTAATGATAACGTAAACATTATTACACTTATAGGCACATTTAAATATACAGTAAGTCATTGTGTTTTTAGGAGATAGATTTTGATATTTTCAGTTGCTGAGATTTATGCTGTAAGAAAGATGATGTTTTGCTCTCCAGTCACCACATTAAGGCTGTTTAAGTCGTAAAGTGTCTGCGTCTGAAATGCAGTTCCCCTCTGTTTACTCCTGATTACGGCGTGATTATCAGACGCTCAGAACATGCCAAGAGTCACTCTGATGGAGTGATTGAGCTGAAGAGGAGGCCTGGCAGGAAGCGAACCGAAAGAGTGATTCCTGGGTGAGCTCTCCTCTTTCCCTTTCCCCTCGTCCTCACTTTTTCCCTCTCCCTCCTGATCTTTTTCACTTTCGCTCTCTTTCTCTTTCCTCTTTCCCTCCCTCCCTCTCTTTATCTCTCCGGTATCTGCTCAAGTCGTGCTCTCGTAGAGAACACCACACCCTTCACTCTCCAGCTCCCCCCGTCAGCAATTAGAGCCCGATTAGTCGCAGCACGGCAAAACATTTCACATTTTAGGCGCAGAGGAGGAGAGGAGGAATTGCTTGTTGTTCACTCCAGCTGACCTTGAAGGATCTCTGAGCATAACTCGCCCTGTAATTTGAGTTTTATGTGAGCTGAGTAACAACTTCACAATTAGGCTACTTAATGCTGAGTGTTTTAAACTAAGCTATAACAGCCATTTAATGTTGCATAATATTGATATTAAATCATGCGTAATTTTTATAATGCAGAATGTTTTTGTGTAATGCCGTACTGCATTATTACAGTGGCTCTCTGGGCAGATATCACAGTGTGTGCTTGTGTCATTGCTGCAGACTTGAAATCCGGGGATTGTATTTGGCTAAGAAACGTGATAGACATATGTTTGTCACTGGGCTGCAACATGGGGATGTTAAGCACACGAGTGAGCTCTGTTAGTTTGTATTTAAAACTTTCTGTTGTCAGGATTGTTGTAATAAGCTGCCTCTCAAATTAAGTTGAGTCTGATGAATTGGGTCTGGTTCCTCTCAAGTTTTCTCCCTCATGTCGTCTCAGGGAGTTTTCACTTGCTAACGTCGCCTCTGGCTTGTTCATTACAGATATATTTATGCATTTAAAATTTATATCTAGAATTTCTATATTTCTATAAAGCTGCTTTGTGGCAGTGTCCATTGTTAAAAGCACTATCCAAATAAAATTGAATTGAATTGAACTGAATTGAACAATGACCTTTAAGCTTTGTGCTAGGTTTTTAGACTTTTTTTTTTAATGCAAACGTATGGAAATCAGTTTGTGTGAATACTCCAATCTGCCTAGAATAGTAAATCAATGTGTAATTTGAGACACAGCTTGAGTTTATTCAGTCGGTTTCAGACATCGTGCCACATTACGCTACACAGTCTCCATCATTTCTGTTGGTACTGCATCATGTGCACATGATAACGTGATGTTACGCTTTTGAACGTGTATAATCTATGCATGGGATGAACACAGGATACGCCTGGCCACCGATTTTAAATAATGACATTTTAAATGTTTTAAATAAAGTATCTAGCTTTCCTTCTAATAGCAAATTATTATGATACAAACATGGCAAAATAGATATGAAATGTAGCTAAAATCATGTAATATGTATTTCTACTGATAATTATTCAGTAATTGCGTGTTTGTTTAGATTTAAGAGAGAATTGTTGAACATTTAGATGTTTGTTTTCACCTCCTGTTTAGTGTAAAACGGCAATCACACGTGAAATGTGGATATAACAATCCATATGTTCTTGTTGTCGTATAGAGTTTATATTTTATAGTTTAAAACTGCTTTGAAACTGTCTGATGAAAAAAATGAAACCTTACGAATTTCATAAACATGCAGATGATCGAGTCAGTAATCTTTTTTGAAATGCTTAGAAAGTAGAGAGGTGTGTATTGAGTAGACTGTCGAGAATTTTTTTCTTCTTTTGAAACTTACTTAAGTGCAAATACTCGATAACTGTACTTAAGTACAGCAACAGTATAATCGTAGTGAGTTGCCTCCGCTACGAACGCTGCCACACAACGCTGTATTTGTGCCTGGGCTCGTCGTGGAACATGCTGCAAAACATGAAGGAGCTGTCTCTCAATCAGTTATCCTTAATCTCTCCTTCCGTCCTTTCCACGATATCCACTTTGTGCTAATGCGAGCAAGAAGTGTGGCAATAATGTAGCGGAGACAGTGTAAACAGTATAAGCAGTGTTGATCCACAGAAGCTCCTTTACATCACAAAAAAGGTTAGCTGAGTTTGCTCTGGCCTTTTGCAGCATAATGGCAGCAATTTCCAGCGGCTTCACATCCAGCACGTCTCTCTGTCAGAGATCCCTGAGTAAACCTAATTAGATATACCCTCACCTTTGCTGGCATGCCTTCAAAAAGGGGCTACGCCATTCTCTTATATTAGTGTTTAATATCCTCTCTCCTTGTAAGAAGCTCTGGGTGGTGTCAGCAATTAGTTGGGAATGTCATTGGAAATATCATGGCTACTCACCCATTTTTGTTGCAGTGCCTTTTAAATGAGAGGGTTTGTAGCTGCCATTGTGGATAAGAGGAAATATTGCATTAGGCAGTTCTTAGTGAATGTGTCAGGTCTTGCAGGCTTAGAGGAAAAGAGCATAGAGGAGTTTAGGCTATTATTGTTTTGCACTAACAGGAAGATTGTCTTTCCTGTAAGTCATCCATCCATCCATCCATCCATCCATCCAGCCATCCATCTTCTTGTCATTGAGTCGCCACCATGGATGATGAAATTGACAACATGTAAAATTTCATTAACCTGGCCCAAAATATTGTCCCCTGCTTAACAGAATTTAGTGTTAGGTTCGCGTACAGGGACATCGTTTAGAAAAACCAATGCTGGACCCTGAGATAAAACCATTTGTTTAAAAAGTCATTCAGATTTGTTGAACTTTTTATGAGACATTATTTTGATTAAATTAATTATAATGCAATGAATTATTCACACCATGCTTCTCCTAAGCACACTGTGTTTTCATGACGTAATATGCTAACATACTAGCATACAAGTGTGTTCTCTTGAAAAAAAAAAAAAAACAGCAATGGCTGTGTTCAGCAGGGAGCAGTAACTGGAAAATTCCCCCAAATTTGGTGTATGGGAGAACGTTGGCTTCCTGGTAAATGACAGTTTTGATGGCCAGTGGGTTGTGAACCAAAATATTGCAGTGTGCCAAATCCGCCAAATACGTGTACAATACACTGGAGCTAATACTGCAAATGTGTCTGGAATCACCCTTCTGTGTCAGGCTCTAAAACTAGAATAAAACACATAGCGCATGAGATCCAACAATGTCACCAAAGTGAAATAACCATAAATAGCACTCAGTAGTACTTAAGATATTCCTAATATTAGATAAACTATCAAAAATCAAAATAATCTGAGTACATGATTGTCAGTCTGTAAAGTGAAAAACAGAGTTTATAATGTTAATATACCAATATAGTGCTAATATACCACTGGCTTGACCCATGCCTCTGGATTCCAACTGCATATTATAGATCCCTAGCACAAATAACGGTGTGATCATGCTTTCTGTTTGCGAACACATATTCATTCACAGATGGTGTCTTTATTGCAACGTAGATGCAGTTGATTGCTCCGATTGCGTGTGGAAAAGCGGCGGCTGCTGCAAATTGCCTTTTGATGTTAGCCTGTTTATCGCGGCTGTAAGGAAACTTGATGCATCCGGGTGGCATCCAAATTACACCATACCACACGGCTGATATAACATGACACAGCTCAGGAATTTCTGAGAGAAATAAGATCAATGAGCCACTTCCTGCAGAAAAGCGCTTCTTCAATCCCCCAAAGTTAGCATATCCTGTAGGGATTGCATAGTTACATTTTACAGGACATTTGTTCATTTTTCCAAAGCAGTGTACATTTATGACACTATCATACAATGGGTCTTAATTTTATTATGTATTACTATGTATTCCTGCGTCACACACAGTGTTCTCAGGATACACTCCATAACCATCACAGCCCGGACTAGGACAAAGTTATTACTGAAGATAAATTAATGAATGAATGTGTCTTCCTCCTAAGCCTGCCATTGGCAATGTTCTCTAAGGCCACTTTTGCACCAACTACTCCATTTGCTGAGCAACAATTATACTTTTTTTTTCATTTCCCCTTTGGCTTTGTTTGGTTTCCCAGTACACATAATAGTATAATGAACCAAAAAGTAAACACCAATAGCACCACTAATTAAATTTATTGGAAAAGGTTTCATATGTATTGACAAGGAAATGTCCTTGGTGTCAGGCAAATCTGATTAGAGTACTTAACCTTTTTCATGACTTTTCTTCATTAATCATTACTGGTGTTCAGAGGAACGCTTTGTTAGGTTATTACTATGTCATGAAATAGACAAAAATGACAATAGGAGCTGCTAATAACTACCACGAAAAAAAAAAAAGAAAAAGAAAAAAAACCGATATAGTCCAACATCTCTGGAACTCATTTTCATTGCAGTTTCTCCCAAACAAACTTTCTTTTGAAAACAAATGAGTGTAGCCCATTTAAACTGGAATGACCTGATATCAGTATCCAAACGCTGGGAGGAGAAAAAATCCAGCAGGAAATGAGTGGCCAGCTCTAAATTGTCTACTTTGTGGAGAATTACTGACCTTTTTAAATGCTCCCAGTTTCTCGATTTGTAACCTTGAAAAGCTCTTGTCTCAGAAAGAGCAAATTCTATATGAGCATAGCGGGGGAGTGGAGGGGGAAGCTCCTACTACACAGCATATCAGCATTCATAGAGTCCTGAACGCTGCCTTTTCCAGAGGTTAAGCACTGCGGGTGTTTGCCACACGTGCTCGGAAAGGAGAAACGTGCACAATGATGCCGTGGTGTTTCATGCTTCAGATAACGTCCGCTGCGTTATGCAGTCTCACTATGAAACGGAAGCTTTTATTTCATGTCGGATGGGTTTCTTTTCGTGGGAGTGGATACACTTGTCTTAAAGGGCCTCATAAATCACTCAGTGACATTAGTGGAGTAATAATCTATGCATTGTTAACCTGAAGACGTGCTTCCTTCTCATTTATGATCAATAATGTAGCCTTGCATGATTGCCTTGTACAGCACAGGCCATGCAAAATAATCATTTCCATTACCGTGCACAAACACAATGACTTTTATTTTGTAAATATGATTTGAATGACCTGCAATTACTAATTATTATAGTTGACATTGACTTGTTTTTTTTTTTTATCACATACTGAAGGCAGTCATTGTAACAAGCTCCATGCCTTGTTTGTTTCTTTTCTCCCTCCTGTGCCCCTCAGACACTAAAGACCGAAGACTTTTCTGTGAAATGTTCAAACATTAGATTTGAAAATGGGTCTCTACTGGCTTGGGATTTCCTCCCTCCTCCTTTGACTTCCTCTAGCAGAGCCTCAGAACCAGTCACATGCAGTGCTTGATAAATGTGTAATGTGTAATTTTCATTAATTATCATTAAGAACTCAGCCCCAAGCTTGGACGCATTCAGAGTAAGTGTTTGTAATGTTCCCTGATCCTGGCATTGTGTTGTGTGTGATTTGTCGTGAAAATTGGGACGGTTTTGTGTTGCGATGTGGTTCATTCGGATGGTTTATATTTGCGTGAGCTTCGTTATATTCGTCTTGCTGACAGAGTTGGTAGTTTAAGAAAATGACAAGATGACAGGAAGAGCTGAATTGATGGCTAGAAGGTATGCACTTTTTATTTATGCACCCTAATGCTGTCTCCTGTGATCCCTTCATTCTGAGAACTGACTCACTCACTAATCCTCCATAAACTTCTCAATCTTCTCGAAATATCCCTGACTGATTGACACTTCTGACCTTTCGTTTCCGGCCATTGGCTGAGAGGAAAAAAAAAAGCTCTTCCCCGCGGTGATTGGCCGACTTGTTTGTGATTGCCTTTACCCGGTTGGCAGGCAGTGTGATTGGCGGGGGGTCGCTGGCTGGCGAGGCAGGGGGTAGGCAAGGAGCAGCTGCACAGAGAGCCTGGCCTCTTGGATGTGAAATGGTTTTGATAAATAATAAAACAGTGGTAATAACCAGCTGCTTTGGAGGTCACATGACCTTCCGCCACACCCGTCATGCAAATAACGACTTCATGGCAATCTCATTGGTTCATGCATTATTTAGCCCAGCCCCCTGCTGTTAACTCCACCTGCTAAAGGCGCCAGAGGTGTCCTCACATGGGCACTAAAATATCATCCTCTGTGTGTGTGTGTGTGTGTGTGTGTTTTGAGTCTGATGATTGCAGTTCTGTAATAAATGTAGACTTACTGGAGAGTGAAAGACGTTTATAACACAGTGCGGATACAGAGCTATGCAGTTCAAAATTGGCCCTACGCTGCAGTATGGATTCTTCTATTGCAGTTTATTTTCAAGGTGTGTCTACCACTTTACCACATCGATTCCTCCTGCCTGGAACACCTCGAGAGTGTGTGTAGTCAGAGTATTTTACACTAACATTACAACGCGCCTCCCGAGCAAAGAAGAGAAAAGATCAATGCGCTCTTCCTCTTACAAAATGTCTTCTGTCATACCTGTGATCATCTTACCACCTTTACAATGTATCCTCCAGCACAGCTCACATGCTCGCAAAAAGCGTGCACACACACATACACACACACAGGTCTTTGATTTTCTTTTGTGCTAAGAAACAAGTAGAAAGGTAGGGAATTGGATCAGTGCCTTATTTGTTTTGAGAGCAAAACCACACACACACACACACACACTTGTCTTACTATCCTTGTGAGGACCTTCCACTATTTAAAAAAGCAGTTTTCCTTGTGGGGACCGGGCAAATGTCCTCACAAGTTCAAAACTGTCAGATATGCCTATGCTTGTAAGGACATTTGGTCACGACTAATATATAAAACCTTGCCTCCATCACACACACACACACACACACACTCTCTCTCTCTCTCTCTGCTTTAAGCACTGATGTTGCTGTCACTCTCAGAGGTAGTGCTACCAGCATCTTTCTTTCACAGTCCTCTAATAGGAGCTTTCATGTCATTGCTGTGATCAGCTGAGAGCAGTGTGTGTTATATAGCAGCTTTGTTAGCCTGCTTTCACACCGAGTCCAAACGCGCTGCTGCTGTGGATCAATTATTCTCTGAACGCTTTTGTAAACCCAGCCATATTTTCATTTGCATTAATGTAGCCAAATGGATCAGAGTTCACAAAAATGCTTCCTGTCGAGCTAGGTGTGAAAGTGCCCTCGTATATGTATACATGTGTATAAAGAAAGAAGTGAAGAACATAATCTAAGCTAAGTATAATAGGAGCGCTTACTCTTTCTCTGTCTTTTGTTCTCTATTGGAAGCATTGGTTGGCTGAATGTGTGTGTGGAAAGTTTGTTCATAAGAACGTCAGTGTGTAAAGAGGATATTCTGATGAAGCAGTGATGCACCAGACTTTTTCTTTGTCTGCCTCTCTCTCGCATATTCTCTCTCTCTCTCTCTTTTTCTCTCTCTCTCTCTTTCAAAACACATTTTGAACACTTCAAACACCTTATCTATAACTTTTTTTCCTTTCATTTTTAAGCAACTAACCCCCACTCTCCCTCTCCAGCCATGTTTTACAACCCCCCACCCCCCTAGTTTCCCCCATCAGAGGCTTTATTCAGATGAAAGTGACAGGCCCCAGTAGAGAAGAATGCAGCAATGCAGAACAGCACGAGACAATCCTGTGGCATTAAACAGCCTTGCCACTTTGTGTTTGAGATGTTCAATCAAAATGCTAATGGCTCATGCAGCAAGGGAGCAATATTATTGTTACACTAATTGATAAGAGAAGAAAGATGGAAGGGTCCGCATTGGCAGCCTGCGCTCTACGCCGAGCTCTCAGCCACTCTGTTTTAATTACAATTACAAAAATGAAAGGGAACAAATTACTCCAATGACTGAAACAGCAACAGTTTGTTGTTTGTTTTTTTCTCTTTGCATAATAAATGATATACATTATTGATTCGTTTACTGATGCATCATTTATTTAATATTTAATGTCAATCAACTTGAGACACTGTAGAAATAAAAACAGGCTCCATTGCATCACAGTAATGCAAAATGGCATATTTTTCATACCAACATTTTAGACAGGTCTTATTTTGCTCTTGCGATGAGTGAAATGAAGGGCCCATCTCTCTCCTCGCTCTCAGTCTGAACTTTGACCCCCAGCGCAGGAATCTCTTTCCCGTCCTGTAATAACCTTGAAGTAACCCATTTGCCAGAAACAAGCTGCGATTGACTTGCTGTCATCTACACAGACATATTATCCAGCCATCATCAGTGGGTGTGAGAATTGATTTTGTTTTTTTTTTTTCTGTTAGGCATCTAATTACAAGCTGAACTGCCTTGAATATTTTAGGTGAGATACATTCGTCTGTCAGTAGATCTGTGATGCTCTGCTTCATCTATGTACAAACTGGATCACATCATTAATATGCTATATTGTTATTTGCTCTGTTTTAGTGTCTTATCTGTGAGTGATCAGATTCCTTGGAGGTCTGGTATCTTATTAAATTGTTGACGGTTTTGACTGCACGTCTGTGAAGAGGACAAATATTTTCGGCCCAACGTTTATTAAAAAAACTGTTGTCATAGTTTCTGACAGAGAGAGTTATCTAGTGAGATGATGCAAATCGTTTAAATAACTGTTTGCACTTAATTTTTCTCAGCTACTCATCATTATCCTCAACATGTTCTGCCACTGCTTATGGGTAATTGCATCACTTTTATTTGAAGGGCAGCTCAGTCAGCTGCCTTGCTTAAACCGATCCCAAAGCTCAGAGGAGAACCGCTGAATGGAGTCACGTACAAATAAAAAAAATGTTGAAAGCAAAGTGGACGAATTTGCTCCTCAGTTTTTCATTTCTTTCAGCCGGAAGCTCGGGTGAGAACTGGAGATATGAAGGCTATCTTGGTTCAGAGCGAGCGGTAAGCACCAGGAGGGCATGAAAAGAATCGATCTGACACGGGAGGTGAATTTTTCTGCCTTTAAATGGCACCGAGTAGAGGCGTAAAAGGTTAATGAGAACAGTTCTCCTGGGTGGCACTTGCTGAAGGCAGGCAGCACTGAAGGAGCAACAGAAGAAGAGCAAGGGAGGGTGCGTGTGGCTGGGAAACAGAGCCCTAAACGTGTTTTCGGACACTATGTTTGAGGCATGTCGAGCTTAAAGGTGAAAACGTGTGAGAAATTTTGAGATATGACACGCCATGTTCTTTTCCCCGCCAGTCCTCCAAACTGCAGGGATGTAATTGGCAGTGCGTCTGTGCACTGCTGCGTGTGCATGGCTGTCTGGCGGGATTATGGCAAAGACAAAACCGTCTAGTTGTGTGTGAGGTGTAGATACTGGATGGTCTGTCGGCGGTCAGTTTGAAAAGAACAGAGCGAGGGAGGGAGGTGGTTGACCTGGGCTTTTCTCTCAGTGTGCCCATTTTCACCTGTCCTTCTCATAGATAAGTTCACAGAGAGAGGGAGAGAGAGAAAGAGAGAGAGAATTGGCTCTTTCAGCCTTTAGATTTCATTTCAATAGGTTCTATCTCTTCAGAACAATGCCAATGGAAAAGCTTATCAGGAGCAGTCTGCGGCACAGAGGCCCCGAGCAATGTGTGGCGAACACACACACACACACACACACACATCTTTTATTTGTCTGCTTCTTCATGGCCTGTTAAGTGTATTTACTCCTAGCAGTCACATTATATGGACAGAACTTCCATCGACCTGCTTCCTGATTCTGGCAGGATTAGCTCGATGAAGGGAAAAGGAGAAAAGATCGTCATGGCAGTCCTTTGAAGCCGACTCCTGCTAGCCATGAAAGGATACCTAAAGGCTAAAGTAAATGCAAACATCTCTTTCTTTCCTTCTTTCCTTATATATATATATATATATATATATATATATATATATATATAAAAATGAGGAAAATTTAAATGAGCACCACACCCCTCAGCTCAGACCGAGAGAATTTCTTCATCCTTAAGAGCACTGATACAACAAGCTCACAGCTGTTGCAAGGCTTAAATTACTTTTTTTTGTTTTGCCATCGGATAATCACCATATCTGCACATATGAAATAGTTTTCATAGTGTTTACTAGGCCTTTATTTCTCACTGTGTCACTTTCAATAAATAGAAGAATATAGCACAGGCGTTGCCGATTCCCCCCCACGTTCAGCCGTCCCCCTTTGCTCATAATGATGAGAATCCAGGTGCTGCGGTGCTGGAGTTGAGTGAGATTAATGGCGATAGGAGGGACGGAGGTGATGGCCCTTGCCGAGCATGATTAACAATGACACATTCATGAATTTTGGCTCTGTTTGGATATCTCACAATGGTAATGGTTTGTATTGGTTGTGAAAGCACAATGAAAACCAAAGGCACAATGTTATGAAGAAGACAAAGTGAAAACATCACTGGGACGTCACAGTGAAAACACATCATCGCTTGTGTGATACAAGAATGTGCAATGTGAAAATATTAATATCTGAATTCATTTTTGTGCATGGCTCCCTGTCCTGGAAGCTACTCTGAAAATGTCGCACACCGAAGTAATATGTAAATTGAAGTCTCCATGTAGGGCATCACAGTGGTGCAGCAGGGAGTGTTGGCGCATCACAGATTCAGTTGCCGCATATTTTCTCTGTGTCCAAATGGGTTTCCTCCCAAAAACATGCTGTTGAGGCAGTGGCGGCTCACTGCTTAGGACTCTGGACTACTGAAGGGTGTGAGTTTGCGGTTGTGAGTTGCTTGTACCACCAAACTGTTACTGTTACACCCTTGAACAAGACCCTTAACCTTCAGCTGCTCAGCTCAGTTGTAAGTCGCTTTGGATAAAAGCATCTTCCAAAATGAGTAAACGTAAAAAAGCAAATGTGAATCAGTGCGTGAGTGTATATGATACCCTGTGATAGACTTCCATCCCAGCCAGTGTATTCCTGATTCCTGGAGTAAGTTTTGGCACCACACTGTTTACTGGTTCCATTGGTGATAAATGAATGAAATGTCCACAGAGAACATTATGAATTTGGAAAACTTTCAGACTTGAAGGGGAAAATACACCTCCGTTTCAGGCAGATAAAGACGTCCCAGCCTCTGTGGCAACGCTGTACTGTAGCCATGGCAACGGTGGTGTTGTGAATTGCAACAAGCAGCACTAATGGAGGGCCACGTTAACAGGCGCAGAGATAAGAGCTCCTCTAGCTCTGAAACAATCACCAACACACTGAGAGAGAGCCCCTGATAACGCTTGTCTTTGCTGAATGGAACAAAGAGAGATTTGTTTTGGCACCTTTGTTTACTGTGTCATGCAGCATCATGATGGATAAATTTTTGAGAAGGCATGTTTTTGAACTCCATGTATCCAGCGATCACCACGCTTCAAGAAGAATAGTACAGATGTCATTACTGTGTGAAGTGACCTAATTCTGTAATAGCAGTGTCCTCTTAGATGTACCAAGCTAGAGTTAAGCTAAAATTCCTAGAAAGCAACTAAGTAAAAAACAATTCTAGAAAGTAACAGTTATAGCATAGATATAAATCTGAGGACTGCAGTGTATCTCCCATCAAAAACATCCTCTTTCTCAGTGCGTCTGCCTTCAGGTCCTGCTGCTTTGTTCTCAAAGGCTTAGATGCCTGGACTTTGTAAAGAATCAGAGAGCTCTAAACAAGATTCATCCTGGAGCTGAGAGAGAGAGAGAGCTTCCTTTCACTGAAGAGAATACACAAGATCCAAAACCTGAGTAGTCTTCAGTAATCCCAAGAGTAATGTACCTCCCTCTTGGGATCGGAATCAGGTAGGTGTAGAGAAAACAAAACTAAAAATGATTTTTCCATTTGGCGGTGTGTTTGCCAGATGAACGCTAGAAATGGCATCAGCAATGTTGAAGAACAGTACAGGAAATTTGTTGATCTCTGACACAATAAGAGTTTAGCGGTTATTAGTGATTGAGCTAATGATGAATACACTCTCAGAAACTCTTGCTTGCTGCTGGGGTGGGACCCTCAAGAAAATGTCTCTTCTATCTTTTAACAGCGAAAAGGAATGTAGTACATTTTCAAAGCATCATTTATTCGTCTTCAGTAGCCACTTTATCCTGGTCACGGTCATGGTGTACCCCGGGAACACTGACCATGAGGACGAGACACCAGTTCTATGCAGAACACCACACGCACATTCACACCTAGGGGCGATTTAGATTAGTCATTCCATCTACCAGCATAAGTTTGGAGAGAGAACCTGCAGGAAACCCTCGTGGATGCACAGAATCTACACATAGATGGTAACTCAAGCTCAGAATCCAACAAAGGGCCCTGGAGCTATGAACGTGACCCTCTGCTCCACCGTGCCACCCCCTTTAAACTCTTACTAAATCTTAAGGACCTTGGTTACACATTAAATGAATTTGAAAGGTATGCTACATAATTTTTTTTCCTGTTGAATTATAACGGGATCAAACATGTACCCTTGTGGGTCTCACCCCAGTGATAAGCAATGGTACATTTTAGTGGCTTGTTCTCTTTAAGCATTCAACGGGTAGTATGACTGCGTGTGGTCAGGAAAAAAGTAGCTACTGTAAGAAGCGTACATGTCTCATTTTTAAATACCCTTCTCCCACCTATCACTCAAAAGCAGTCTCCATCAACTCTGCTAAAGAATCCCCACATTTCCTGGAGAAAGGTCAATAAAAGAAATATGTACACGTGGTGACACGAAAATTGCAGTAAGAGGAAATTGGGAGAATAAGTGTTTGACTTCAAAGTGGTAAAGTATGTATGGTAGGAGGAGAAAGGGGGTGGGGAGCTGGCGATATCATTAAAATTCCATTTCCTTCCTTCTTGTACTTCGAAAGGGTTATTAAAGGAAATATGTGCAACGATCTGTTGTACAACGATCCTGGATGGCTTTTTGACTCTGGCAGCCTGCGAGGCATAAGTAGATTTCTGACAACGTATAAATCAAATTATAAAAATGACAGCGAGTGACATTTTGCAGTGAGCAATCCCCTTATGCATGAGACGAGAAGGAAAGAGAAGGAGAGAAAGAGAGAGAGAGAGAGAGGCATTGCATTCAAGAGTGCCTTTTAAACTGTGTTTGTGAAGGCCTATTGCTTTATCTTGCCCACGCTGATCGGTAGGGGAGACAAAGAAAAGGCTGGCTGCTTAGACGTCCATTGGCTCAGCACTATTGTGTGGAGAGTCTCTGAGGAGAATGGACAGCTGGAGGTTGACCACTACCTCAGGCTCTGGTGAAGGTCAGGGGAGTCTGGCCGATTTAGATTTGCTCAGATTTGCTCTTTAAATTAAACCGAAGCGATAAAACGCACACACACACACACAGACTAACAGCACAACTGAACAGTTGTACTTGCAAGAAAGAAAGATTTTCTTTGTATGGTTTCATCCCACATACTCACAAACAAATTGACCACTATTGCATCATCTTACTCTGGGAATCTCCAGTTAGCTAGAATCCCACACCCATACATACACCACACAAAACCATAAGATGGACAAAGCCCAGTACGAAAATATCAGCAGTCGGAAACACCTTCTCACCCAACCAATCAGGCATTCATAGAGCTTTGATACCACCTGAGTCAAGTGACAGATTTTTCGTGACATCATGTATACCAGGAATTGGACCCAAGCTGTCATCCACAAAAGAAGAGAATGGTGAAAGGGAAAAAAAGAGACCAAAGATCACAGTTGTAAAATTGCAGAGTTTAATTGATTGTTGCAGTTATCAATGTACAGAATCCACTGTTAAACACGACTTTCATAACAGCAAACTGTTTGGAAGCATTGCAAGAAGAAGTCCTTCTCACCAAATGCAGTGCCTGAACTTCACCAACTGTCACACAAAATCAATATTTTGCAATGTCCCTGAGAGCCTGTGATTTGATTTGAAGAGGGAATTCTACATACACAAACCTAAGAATATAAAGGCAGTTAAATATTCTACATAGAAGAGTGGACCAAGATCTCTTCAAGTGTCTCCAAATTTGTTACATTATTACAGGAAGAGACTCGGTGCAGGCATCACAAAAGAGTAATTCTTAATGTGCAGATAATTGTTTAAACCAGCATTTTGTAGAAAACTTGACTTGGACATACTGTCGTTAAGAAGTCAGTTGTCATTGTGTTGTAACACAAGTCATAGGACATTCAACAATAATCTGACACTTGACTGTTATGGCAACAGCAAAACTGATGAAAGCAGTTTTTATGATCACTGAGGACTGTTGGAATTAAGTGTTTATTTTAGTCTGCCGGCTGTCTGGAAGTGCTTACATATTGTAGGTGTCATATAGCTCATAAAAACAATCTCAAGTGAAGTGAACAGTATATGGTTCTTTAAGGACTTGTAAAGGTGCACTGGAAGTCATCATACATGTCCCAGACACAAGTATGAGAAAGATGCCTCAGTTTCATAGATCCAGTATTGGAGGTTTCATATCAACAGATCTATTGCCTGTCTGTTGTATTCTGTCATTATGCTCTGGCACTTTCCATGGCTTACTAAGCATATTTGCCATAAATTCCACATTGTATCACATTTATTATCCAGTAGAACCATTGGTTCTTGTAAGGATACCAGAAAGGGTATCTGATATTTACCTAACCGGTTTGTAGGAACCCCCAGATGCTTTTGTCTCAACTTGGAAGACAGATGCTGTCTTTGTCCCAACAAACCTAAAAAAAAAAGCAGTAAAGACCCCTCAATCCCTGGTATATATGTGTTAGGAGCTGAGAGCAAAAAATGTGGACTATCTCTAGGTTCCAGAGGGACAGTTCGGGGAATATGTCTTCAGAGATCCCAAAATTGGTTCTACTCTGATCGTACATCCATCTATATATTCATAGGCATCGCACAAATCCACCGTATGCAGAGATCTGTTTTTAGGGAGTGTGGATAGCAAAGTCTCTAGCCAAAAACTGTCCAAATACACAATCCACAGCCAGAGAGCAAGGGGGTGTAAATAAAATAGCTATGTATGTTAGGACGCAGGCTCTCGGGTATCATCAGCTTCCACTCTCTAGCCATATCTCCAGCCAGGCAATTTTTTCGCTGAACCACTCTGAATTACAGCAGAGCTCCCTGATTATGTGCAAGGGATCCTCTATTACAGCCAGCGCCCCTGCTATCTTTGATAGATTATTAAGCATCAGCTTTTAGCTACATTAAGCCTTGTTAAGAGCAGTGTCGTAGTCAAGGATTACAAGGACATGATAACAGGGAGGGCACGCCAGATTACGAAGAGGGCTATCTATTAATGAAGGTGTAATTTGCTCCTTGTGCTCTCCAGACCTTCGCCTGGACACAATGTTGAGGGTGAGAAAGAAAAGTGTGCCTGAGAGAGAGAGAGCGCGAAAAAGATTGAGAGACGGAATATGAATGGGAATGTGTGTGGGAAGAGGCTCTTTGAAAGCTAGTCTCTCAGGGTCCAGCTAAAGTGGCACTTTGGCCCTCATAAATGCCCCAGGATGTTGCTAATGCCGGCCCACTTGCATGCCATCAAAATGTGAAGGATGCTACTTTCTCAGACTCTACCTCTTCGTCTTTCTTGACATAACAGCTCTCATTTCTCTTGAGGTACTGAACTTCTGATGTCTTTCTTCCAACAGAGTGCATTTGTCATTTTCTCACTATATTCCGTTATAATTTGCACTATAGGTTGTAGCACTCCGTGCATTATGCAAGCTCCTACAATCATATTCTACTTAAGGTGTGCTCTTGTTTGCAATTAGCAAGAAATCCTTTTAGAAGTGTGAATTGGTCCGCTTGAAGAAATGATGCAGCTTTTATTTGTAACACTGTACAAGATTTTCATTCGGTTATTCAGGTTGGGATTATGTGCAGCATTATCAACCAATTATAGTATCCGTTAAGTTTCTTAATACATAATGCAGGATTGTCTATGTGTGTGAGTATATTGACCTCCACTGAGCTTCCCAGTCCAGTGATAACAGTCCACTGTTTTTTTTTTTTGTTTGTTTTTGCATCATCGTTAGCCGTTGCCGCAATGCCTGGTGCTAGCCCTGCAGAACCTCCCGTCCATGTCATTGCCTCCTTAATAAGCCCTGAGCGAGGCCACCACAAAAGAAGAAAGACTGTGGAGGAAAAAAGGCAGTTCCGTGGCCATCTACTGCCCGGTCTATCTGAATAACCTTTAGATGAATTAAAGGCATGTGGGCCAACTGTGAGACCCCCTCAGAGTGCATCTTCAAAGGCTGGCTAATAGTAGCACACAGCTGGAATTCAGGCCATCAGATTGATCAGGCCAATCTCAAATGGCAATTAAAGAGGGATAAAACACCTCAAGCTAAAATGTGGTTTTAAAAAACTAGTCTTTAGCCTTTTCCTTTCCCTCTTGTTCAGAGCATCTCAAAATATTGATCAGGGGCTGAATTACCGGCCTTAAGCTAATAGCTGTGTAGGCTTTGATCATTTTTCCTTGTCTGTTTTTACTAGCTGTGGCATTTTTGCGAATGTTTAATGGTAATAATTTATCTTTGAGGCATTAATGGATGTTTGTATAAAATTACTCACACTGAGCACAAATAGCAGTTTCACTGTTATCCATGTATGTGACGCTCAGGTGTTCATAGAACCACATGACAACTAAACTTGCATTAAAATTTATTCATACCTTTTTTTTATATGTATGAAAACCTATTCCAACATTTCACTTTTTCAGTTATAGCCTTAGCAAACTAACACACATCACCATTATAACTGAGCTACAGCGTTGTCAAAAAAATCTGTTAAAAGTTTAAAAAAATCTGTTACTTGTTCATCAAAATCGACAAGAGTAGTCTTTGATGGAATTTCCACACCTGTTGGAAAAAGGCTTTATAGATGTTTATGTACAGTGTTGTCAGTGGAGGCTTTATATATATATATATATATATATTTAGCCTTATAAACTGTGCATCCTTATGTAAAGTGTTATGCATACAACGGGATGTATACAGGACTACGCCTGTGCAAATGGTACGACACTGAGACAGTTTTTGAGTTTTTGAAAAAAAAAGTGCAGCACAATGCAACAAATACACTGTACAGCATACACTCAGCTACTGAATTATTGGCACCCTTGGTAAAGGTGAATCAAAAAGGTTATGGGAGAAAAATCTTTGTGGTTAATTAGCTTAATAGCACACTGAAAATCAAACCTTTCATTGAACAAAATTTTATTCTAACAACAAAGAATTTTATTTTAACAATAAAAAAAACATCTGTCACAATTATTGGCACCCCTGTATTTAGTACTTTGTGTAACCTCCCTTTACAAACATAAAATCGTCGAGTCTTCTATAATACAGAGCAAGTAATCTGAGATATTCTGTATATAACACAAAATATCTCCAGATCCTACAGGGTCCTCTCTTGTGGACCATCCACGTCATCTCACCCCACACATTCTCAGTGGTGTGTAAGTCGGGGTCTGAGATGACTGTGTCAAAAGCTTGATTCTGAGTCCAGGTTGAATCTTCCAGCAGCACAGTGATCCAAAATATAGGTCCAAATCCACACATTTCTTTTAAAATGTCTTGGTGATTCATGGATGATGCCATGTATCCTCACAAGGTTCCCAGATCACAACATCACAGGTCCTCCATCATACCTAACAGTGGGGATAATATTTGTACTCCAGTGAAAGAGGTCATGGATGACTGCTTAAAAAAAGAAATACACACACATACACATACACACACACACACACACACACACACAAATGGGAGCTTGCTTCAGCTGCATTTTGTTCATAAGGATTTCTAGGTTCCAGCATGTGGTTTTGTTTAAAAATATATATTTCACTAAGAGTTTTTTTTTTATTTCCTGGAATAAATGTATTTCATTTAAAGGTTGAATTTCTGTCATATTTACAGTATAAGATTAAGCTAATTAACCACAAGTCACGTCTTTTTTTTTTTTTAAAATGCAGACAACAGATGACATAAAGATTCATGTATTTTTCAAAAGTCATGACACATAAAAAGTATTGCTTTTAGTATTGGTTTTTTTTTTAATTATTATTTTTTTTTAGCATATTTCCTAGTTAAAATACCATTTTTTAAATGATGTACATCTCTCTCATGCCACATTTGTATTATGTTCTCCAAAGTAAAGCTCTCAGTCTTTTTATTTACCATCATAGATGCCGAGAGCACAACGGGAGTTTTTAAACTACATTTGTATTTCTCTTTTGGTCAATTCTTTTCCCCTCTCGTGTTTTCTCTGCACTGAAATACTATCTCTGGCTTGATCTTTCTCTTAATATTCCTGAAAGGCAGCACGTCTCCTCTCCCGCCTCTGCCTAATGCTGCCTCCTGGCTGCAGTCGTCCGTTAGTCACAGTGCTCTTAAATCTTGATGTGCTCTTAAATATTCTCCTCGGCATAAAGAAAGAGAAAGCAGCAGGTCGAATGAGGTGCAGAAAGACAGGAGGAAGCAGAAGGCGCACCAGAGCTTTTAATTTCTGCTAATTCACCTTGGCACCGTCCCAGGCCTAGTGATTAAAGGAGTGGAGATGTGCTGGAATGGCTCTGTATTGTACATTTCCACATGATTATACAAGCAATTATGTTGCACTTAATAAAATTTCAAATTGTGCTAAGGAGGGTGCGGTACATAAGCAACATATGCTGGCGGGAAAGTCCGTCGCCTGCTAGCCTTTAGTCTTGCAGTGTATTGATTACACTGTTAGCACCCTTTCCTTTTGCTAAAGTAATGTGTGTTGAGAAGATTCAGTAATGCTTTTTTTTTCCTTAAATTTATGATACAACTTGATGTCATGGGAGAAAAATAAACCATTAAATAAGTATAATTATAATAATTGTATTTAAAAGTGCAATTAGAGCAGAGAGAAAAAAATATTTCTTCAAATGAGGCTGATAGTTGTTTATTAGTTTAGTAGTTGTTTATTAGTTATATGATAAATCCAGGGATTCTTTCTTCCATTGTTTCTCCGTATGAGAAAAACAAACCCACGTTTTTGCTCTGGAGATGTTTTACTGCCTGATATATTGCTTGTGGATATGCATATTGCCTTATTTGTTTTGATGAAGATATGCATAAATCCGAAACATATGTCGGGTCCGCAAGTAGTTGCAGGAGGCAGCGTGCGTCTTGGAAACTGTCTGCACCTTCTGTGTGTGTTGTTAATTAGGCAAGAGTTAATCGTTGATCTCTTTGAATGTACCATATGTGCTGAAACATTAAAAGTCTGGGCAGAGTCATAGCGAGTGGCTCAATTACATTCTATTAGTGTTATTCCTCTCTGAAAGATATTGTTATGAGCGCTCTCTCTCTCTCTCTCTCTCTCTCTTTCTCTCTCTCACTCTCTCTCTCTCTGCCGCTCCCTCTCGTCACTGTCTCAGTGTGTAAACACGTTTGATCGTTTGATTTGAATCTGTCATGCTCCTTCAGTCATGTGTGAATTTTAGGCGCTTAATGTAGTGTATGATTACCCACAAGGAGACTACAATACAAATGTGAAAGTGAACTTGAAAGCATCATGCAAACTTGTTGCCTTGATTGATTCATTCAATATAATGAGTTTGCATTTGCATTTTTTTTTTTAAAACTTTGATTAATTCATTTTGAAAATCTAATCCCAATTATTAGTTGTATGATCTCAATTACAGGTTTCATCCCATTATATTGCCTTTGATTGACTTATTCAGGTTTTTAGCTAGTTTGATTTAGTCATATTGTCATTTTGTAATCCTCCTTTTAATCGGCTGCTGATGGAGCGCTGTAATTTGGTGTGATATTAGAATGTGTGCATTTACATTAGTACTCAGTCTCTCTTCATTATATGGTAAGGTGAAGGTCATTATTTCTGTATATTAATAAGGAATAAACATCAAAATGAACTGAAAATAGGAATTTTCTTATATAAAGGACTTCTACCAGATGCATGCTTATTTTGTGACAAACATTGTGAGGAACAGATTAAGTGAAACAAAACTTGCTAAGGGCAGGGCGGATGGATTTAGTCTTTTAAGGGACTTTTCCATTGAAAAGATCAGAGCTCGGATTCTTATTTTTTATATTAGTGTGAAGGCTCTAAATTGGATTTGTCTATGCACAGTGTTCCTTATCACAAGAACTCAGCTCCTCTACCATGGATTATTAGGTTGTTGCTTTATTTTTTTGCTTTTGCTTTTTTGAATCGTGTTACTGCTGCGCACCAATTTCTCAACCCACAGGATGAAATATTGGGTAGATAGAGGGAAGCTGGGGTGAAGGGGTTTCTCTTGGTGCTTTGAGTGAAAAATTCCCACTTTTTCAAGTGCACAGTGTGTGTCTGTTTAAGTAGGACAGTGAAATTGATGGCCCAGCGCTGCTAGGTGACCTACATACTCAAGCCTGGACAGAATAGATCCCTGAACACACACAAGTGGAGATGTAGGTGTGAGCAGAACCACACTGCCCACGTGCTTCTGATGTTTTCAGAATGACACTTATGAGAGCGTGGGGTACGTTTTGTTTCTTACCCAGCAATCTTGAAATCCTAATACTTAAGGGATTCTTATTTTATACTAGGTATAATATACTACTACCACAAATTCAGTCTTAAGCATAAGATTATTCTTGTTGTTTTAATATGAATTGGAGTTTGTGTGTGTGTGTGTGTGTGTGTGATTTTGTGGTGTAGATTATAGCAGGGGTATTCACCTGTGGTCCGGATGCAGTACCTTGCTTACAGAGATCCAGATAACTTGACTGAATGGTGACAGGTTATCTTTCATGGCAATAACTAAGACACATCAATGTAATGTGATGTTTTGTTTTATACTGGTGCTTCATTTTACCACTTTTCATGTAGCCAAAGGCTCTGAACAGATGAAACACCTGTTTTGAATTTGATGCAAAAGAAAAAAAAACACCAACTTCTTCATCCAGTTATTTTTTTTTAAGATTCTGTTTTCAGCGCCTACTTATTTTTTGTCTTCACAATCAGACCAGAGAGGGTCAATAAAATAAAAAAAATCTATGAAAGTACATTAAAACAATTTCCTTTCTTGGTCAGCTGCCTTCAGGTAAATAATTTACACAAATTCAGTGGGAGGATCTGCTACAGAAATGTAATGGTAATGGTACCAGTAATGGTTCATATTTTTTCTATGTTGCTCAGTTCAACGACAGTATTTTTGAATACTCAGTTTGATCTGCTGAAATGCTTTATACTAAACATGCAGCTGGTTTATAGCATCTGAATAGATAAGTAGCATTTTAGTTATGTACCATTTACATATTTGTTTTAATTTAGAACTTCACATGTATATAGATGTGTGTTACTGAATAGAACAGATCCTACAGACTCACTCTTTATCAGCTCTCATGTGCATCTCAAGGACAACTGCTTGAACATTACAATTCCAAAGTCATAAAAGCCCAAAAAAGTCCGATAATGAGATCTATTGGTTTAGCTGTTGAGACGTTGACTGCTGGGAGTTTGAAATGGCTAATTAGACCTAATGATTGAGGTCTTGTGGCCCTCTGTGAGGCCTAAAAGAGATGGGGTGTGAAAAGATCTGGGTGCATTATTCAGCAGCAGATTAAAGCGAAGCTCTGTCTCTTTATGGTCATTTACACTGCTGGGGATTAGTTAAGGAAGAAAAGGAGATTCAGTTACAGAGAGAAAGTATCAGCATTGTGAGTGAACCTTAACCCTTCCCCTAGGCTGAAGATTTGCCTCATGTTTCTTTAGCTGTTCTCTGGCAAGAACCTGAAAATAAGAGCTGAACAATTAGTGAAGAGTAAACGATACAGATTTCTTTTTCTTTCTTCGTATGAATGATAAACACCAGAAGTGGAGGTTGCACCTGCTGAGCCTCTGCTGCCAGCAACAGCATTTATGCATCAAACATCATGTTATGAAAAAAAAAAAAAGATTTTTTTTTTCCACCCCCTCTTAATTTGTCATGCCAATTGCTTCCTTTGAGAAATTCCTATCATGGCTCTCGCCTTGATGTGTCTTCTGTAATTAAGGCCCAAATTGTTTTGATGCTAGTGTAATCACATTAGCCTTTGCAGAGGAGAAGGGTGAAATTGGACTTGTTGCTCCAGCGCCTGTGAGAAGGCAGCAGCCTGCGTGGAGTTTATGGATTATGAAACAAAGAACTGTCAGAATGCATCGTGCTCAAAGCTCCCTCCCATATGGCGCTCCATTACCGGGCCTGTCAGAGCTGAATGCATGGCCACAGACACAATTCTTTCATATAGTTAAAGACCAGAATGAGATAAATGCTGGGGAATGAAATGGAAATATGGCTCAATTGTATTTGAAGTGTTTTGTGTTTATTTTGGCTCATAGTTGATATTCTCTTTCTGTTGATTTCTTCATCACAGCAGTTATTATGATAGTTTATAAACTTAATCGTTTCGTATTATAGAAATTGGTGGAATTATTGGACAATGAATTATACTGAGCTCATTTTGTAATGCGTACTAACTCACTAAGCTAAATAAGAATCCTGGTTAATATTTTATTCCCTCTGAGATTTGAATGCATCAGTTAAAGCATAATTTCTTCTAATACAGTTACATACACTTTCTTTTAGTCCTGTTATTAAGTCCCAAGATAGTAGAAGAACTCTACGAATGCACATTTTTATTTTTTGGGTTTTTTTTTGTTTTTTTTTCATTTAAAGCTGTAAATAAATTTTCACTAGTATTTTTATATCAACATTTCTTCTATTAAAAAAAAATAAATAAATAAAAATCTTTTAAACTATGCTCTCAAAAGTATATATGCAACAAAATTGTCGACAGTCCTAAAGAATATATAAAAAGAAATGCAAACAAATTGTCCTCCATGAAAATAAATATTTTTAATTAATCAGGATTATTGCCTTTGACCAAATATGAACTTGCATATTGATTGTTGATTATGTAAACATAATGATTATGTAATGTAAATTACAAATGCGTAAACGCCGACCCTAAGCCGACAATCAGCATCATAATTTGAAAAAAAAAAAAAAAAAAAAAGTATTCAAAAGTTTCAAAAGCATAATCCCTTCTTCAATAGTCTGAAGTTTGAAGTGTATATTCGTATATTACAGCCAAGACCTGAGGGATTCCCTTATCTGTGCGCTCAGGGTTCCTCTGTCTTAACCTTGTAGCTGCACTTTTTTCTGCAGATGGCCGCTGCTGACTGTGCACACTTAGCACCTTTCTCATCATCCATCTTCTTTAATGAGGGAGGATGGAGTTAGATGATTAGCCATTAGGAACGAATGGCTTCCTCTGAAATGCTTGGTAGTTTGGGTTTTTTAGGTGGCTTTTGGGTCATCTAATGCTACTATAAATCTTACCTCACTGTGTGTGAGGCGAAGGACACTCTCGTGTCACTACTATTATTTTTATTAAAATTTGTGTCCTCACATAGAACTTGTGTTCACTTCTGTTTCCAGTCGTAGCTTTTTACTGCCTGTGAGTTCAAGGTTTTAAAGCTGAATAGCAGCACAGATGATAGGAGTAATGGAGCTCTCCTTGTGAACTGTGATTTATGGCTAGTGAACTATATCCATGGTATTAATGGTGTGATGGGTGTGTTTCTGGATCTGCGGCTGCCTCCTAAACCACCTTTCAGAAACTAAAACTCTGCAGAGGCCTCAGCAAACACGACATTCAGTAAAGCATGGCGATTGATCAGTGGAGGAAGTGTATGTGCTTCCTGGAGTTTAAAGCTCTTTGAGCCATCGCTGCAGATTCGATAAAAGGCTTAGTGAAGATTCTGTCCTCCTTGGAAACAGTCAGTGAAGAATTCAAAACAGCTTTGATTTTTCACCTCTTAGTAGAAACTTTTACTTATAAAAGAAGCATTTTATTGTTCAGGAAACTCAAATGGTTCTTTAATACTCACCTGAAAAGCTATTCGAATTCGTATTTGTGCTTCATTTTTTTCCCCCACACACTCTGTATGCACACACACACACACACACAAACAAAAAACAAAAAACCAAAGAAGATTTATAGAGTGCCTGTCGGTGACTATATTTCTTATCAGAAACTTTTACATATTCTCTTTTACACCTCTGTTTCTGGCTTGTTTCTGTTCAAGGCGCCTCTCATCCAAGTCATTATAATGTAGCGGGAAGGCTGCTACTACAATCGATTACGCTGTCTACTCTCATTTACTTTACAAGGGTTCCTAGTTCCAAAGAGCTTACAGAGAGGCTATTTTTCTCTCCTCCCGTCTCCTTTTTGATTAAGAGGATGTGTAAATAAGGCCACAAACTCCCATCAATGCATGCCAATCTATTTATTGATGCTTACGGATCATTCTCAGTGTTCCTTGAAGACTTCTCAGTGCTGAACAATATAGCCTCGCCCATCACACTAGTACAAGAGAGCGCGATTTCTGGGAGGGTGAAAAAATGAGGTGCATTGACAGATTTTTTGTGCTACTTTCTGCACTCATTATTAATGGATGATACCAGGGGCTCATTTATCAGAGTAAAGGAGAGATTTATCAACACTGGCTTTTTGATTCTACTATGGCACTTGAGGTCTTTGTATATATATATATTCAGACTGGTGACAAATTTTGACAAATTAAAAGGTAAAACAATGGATCTGTCATGCTGTGAGGGCATTTTGCTGGCCTGGTTTGGGTCCACTTCTTCTTTTAGAAGGAAGAGCCACTGCAATCAATACAAAGTTATTCTACTTGACAAGTTTCTATCCTGATGGGAGCGGTCTCTTCCAGGATGATTCCACCCCCAATCCACAAGACATTGAATGGTTTGATGACTGTGGCCTTCACAGTGAACAGATCTCAACCTAAATGAACACCAATGGGAGATTTTGGAGAGACCATCATCAAAGCACCAGTTGAGGGAATATCCTTCAGAAGAATGGTGGGTGTTCATCCCTCCAGTACAGTTCCAAAGACTTGCAGAATCTGCACCAAGATGCATTGATGCTGCTCGTGTGGCTTGTGGTGGCCTGACACTTCACTAATACACTTTTTGTTGTTTTTTTCCCCTTTAATTTGTCATATGGCTGTGTGTATCTGTAGGTAGTAAAAATTTCACTTGGACTGACATTATATTCTAAATAATAGAAAAATGAAAAAATAATAGGAGAAAGTCATGTTGTTGAAGGTTTGCCTACTAAAAATGATTCTAATAATGATAATATCTCACTTTGTATATTGTGTGGATGTGGTTTGTTTGATCGTGTGTGTGTGTGTATGTGCGCGCTTTTGAGAAAGACTGCAGGCAGTCATCCGGAAAGCGTAGATTTTCTCTTGTTTAATATGCAACATGCAATCTATGTCCCATCTCTCCTCTGGGAAGGATATGCCGCATTGGTAATAATATCTGATTTGGTTGTGTACCTCTTCCCTTCAAATACATTGAACTGCTCCGGGCACCCTCAGCTGTTTAAGCAAAGGTCAGTGGAAGACTCATTGATTTAGCATTTTAATTTTATTTGTGCTGGGCTCCGAGGGGGACTGGCATTAAGCGTGGCGGAGGCTCTTTGTTTTGTAAGAGGCTGTGAATGTCTGCGTGTCTGCGGAGACCAGGCCTGCCTCGCTCTCTGCTTAATAAGTGTGAGATGCGGCCCAGACACCTCTGTAATAGCCACTAACACTTATTATCCTGCCCGAGATTGGAAATCCACATGTTGTCATTGAGGGATCTCGAATTAAGTTTAAGAAGGGAAAATACAGAAATACACAGAGTACAGAAATAACCCCCCCAAATGCACAGCCTTTTCATATGATGTTTCACTAGCACCCTGTCGCTTTGGGTAAGTAAGGCAGAAATGGTTTCAGATGCCTGCAAACAGCTTGCTGGGTTCACATGGATGGCTAAATGAATGGAATGATCCTTTTGGGGGTTACAGACAGAAAACCCAAAGATCTCCATGCTGCTGACACACAGAAGCAGATGTTGTTTTGTTCTGTTGTGCCCTCTCCTTCGTCTGACTTTGCCAGGGCTGTGGAGGGGCCTCAGCATATCGCATTCTTCATTAAGAGATTCTGTTAGCCACTGTGCTAGTCAGCCTTGTCATTAAGCAGCCTGGAGTGCTTTTGATTGGCTGCCAGCGCCGGTGCCGAGCTGGGAGCTCACTCTGCCGATACTGCCCTGAACTCTGACACAGATGGCCAGAGAGATCGTTACCTGATCCCTCACACAAGGTTTTATACAATCTGAGTGCACTAATTAAGACAGAGCATGGAGGGAATTGTTCTGTGTAGCTTGAGCTATGATGGCTCAGTGCTTTTGTAACACCTACAGCAGTGCTTTATTTATCAAGGGTATATCACATACTGTCGATATTAGTACATAACAGTAGTGCATGCTTTCATCATCATATAATCACTATGTAGATTATGCTATATGATTTATTTTTATTCCAAGGGATACAAAGGGTTCTCATTTGGTTTGAAAGGTGTGTAATTTTGGTTGTGTTTGTGCTATGAGAGAGCCATCTAGCATAGGGTACAGCAGGTACAGCAGCTCCCAGCAGCCCCCACCACCCTGCTCCTGCCTCCCTCCCGTCTGCTGAGAAATTGCTCCTGACAGCTGATTTGTTGGTTGTCAGAAGTGGTCGTTGGGCGACTGATAAGGGTGCGGAGGCCCAAGATGGGAAAACTAACTGCTTCTCATGATTTCAAAGGCAGCCCCATCAAGGCACGGGCTACAGACACATGTAAATGTCTCCCAGCAGAAGAGGGACATTTTCCCCTGACTGGTTTTATTCTTTAAAACGGTACCCATAGTATGATTTAAACTTGTACATTTCCTGAAAAAACTCAGGATGTATTCTATCATTAAATTGTTTTTGAATTTGTTATTCATTCTCACTTTTTTTAACATATGGTTATTGCCATTCCAGCAATATGCAGGCATATTGTAACAAAGGACAATGGAAGAAGAATGGATCATAAGGTGGGATAATCAGGCCCTGAGAGAGTGCGACCTCAGCCACAGATAGGAAACTGTGACATCTTTTCTGATTAGCTGACGCAGCAGGCCGGCTCTGCAGTGTTTAAAGGTATAAAAGCAGTGGATGTGGAAATGGCCCCAGGGCGGCCGGGTTGAGACAGGCGGATCTGTCAAACAGAGTGAACGTGTCAGGTATAGAGAGAGAGAGAGAGAGTGAGAGAGATCGAGGCATCAGAGAGCTAGCATCTCAGGTCCATATGCTTGTCACCCAAGGGCTTACCAAGAAAGGTGAGAAGGAATAAGAGAACAGGACATATCGAAGGTTATATATCAGAGCCAGGAGTGCAGAGTGGGACATGGTCCAGCCTCCAGCCAAGCATCAGCCTGAGGCAACAAGAGGATGCCCTAATGGGCTCATACAGGAAGCCGTTGTCAGAGGAGAGGTCACGGTAATTGGCTGCAAATTGCACTCCAATATCCGCCCATGAGAACCCGAGCCAGAGGCTCCCATAACTCACGTCATTTCAGGGATGTCAGCTGGAGACACTGCCGCACCCTGGCAGGAAGAGGAAAGGAGCTTCCTCTTATCCAGAAGAGGAATTTGCACCAGTGACATTAGGGCAATAACCATACATCACCTTCTAGTTTGTACATACAGAAATGACTGCTGTTAACCTTTACTGCGTTCCAACATGAAGGGCTTGTATATTTACACTCTGACTCATGCCACAGTTGCTAGTACACCATCCAGTGACCTCCTGATACTTCAACAGTGCCCAGTCCATCTTTGACAAATTTCCATTCTTGCCCCAGAGGAGACAAAAAAAAGCTTGTGGTTATGAAGTCAAAGAGCACATACAGTGGTAAATGTTCTCCTCCCCAAACAAAAAGAACTGTACTTATAATCACTCAGAGGTCACGCCAAGTCAGAGCGGAGCCCGGAGGATTGTTTATCTGCTGCCCTCTTATCAACCCTCCTGCTTTTCTATCTGCTTTTATCACAGTAGGCATGAAGAGGGCTCTGCGGCTTCCTGTTTTAGGTTCTCTCTCAACCACGTTGGCCCGTTGACCCTCAGGCTTATCTCGCACTTTCCGAAAAGCCAGACATTGCGTCTAAATGCAGCAGGGTGCCACAAGCTTTTTTTTTTTTTTCCCTTTCTCTCTTGCTTTGTCTCTGGTTGTTGAAGGGAGGTTCTGAGCTATTACTGATGGGTGTGTGGGTGTGTTTCTGTCTGTGTTTGTGTGGGTATGAATGCTTCAATGGTCTGTATGTAAGTGTTATTTCCCAATTTGGACATTTTTTTACAATGACTAGTTCACTCTCCAGAGGTTTGAATGCTCTTTTGTTATTCACTAGATCCTTAGTGAAATAGTAGGATTTTGAGACAGTATTTTTTTTATGGTTGAGAAAGCTCTTAGCTGAGACATTTAGCTATATGGAAATAGTGTGTCATGCATTGAAACACCAGCAAAGAAACACCAAATATTTAGTAATGGGATTCAGATGCAGGGCTTGCTCTATGAATCTCATTAAACGGGCTTTGAGCTTCCTGCCTCTCCAAGGAACACATTCAGAACTATTTTAATAATGCCCAGGTCTTCATCTCTTTAACAGCAAAAGAGCCCCTGCGTTGTACTGGATACATAATTTGCACATCATTAGGAGCCAATAAAGTGTAGATTGCTGAATGATTCAATGATTCATTTATGTCTTCACCATGCAATATTAGCAATCAACAGATATTTGTTGCTTTTCCTGTTCAGTGAACGGCTTCTGTATTAGTTCACTTCAATCATGTGCTTTATTTTCTTTTTCTTTCCTCTCCTTTTCCCGTCTTTCCCTCTCTTTTTCTATCCTCCTTTCTACTTTCTACTTCCCTCTTCTGCAGGATTTGGCTTTGTAACTTTCGAGAATGAGGATGTGGTGGAGAAAGTCTGTGAGATTCATTTTCATGAAATCAATAATAAAATGGTAAGTCAGTTTCACCTCAATTTTTCAGACTGGGGCGGGATTAATATTTGATAGCAGAAGCTGAGTCGGTTGTTATAACAGCTGCTATGCTGGGAGACTGGCTGGGTGGCCTAGAAGCAGGGAAGCAGGGAGTCTTCCTTATTCCCTGCCATCCTGGGTCTGGGCTATGGCGTGATATTGGTGTGCACTGGCCACAAAGCATGAAATTGTGTCTTGGTGCTCTGTCCACCAGCCTGGGAGAGGCAACCTGTCTATTCTTCCAGCTGCAATTCCTTCAGCCAATGAGAGCTGGAAGAGGAGCTGGCATCCATTTAAGGGCCTTGTTAAAAGTGTATGGTGGAAAGATTGTGGGGAGATTTAAAATCATAGCCTTGGCAGCATGAGCAGTGTGGCACTTGACACCCTGCTTACTGTTTTATAGTTTCTGCTGAATTTTTTATTCGATTGCTCACCTGCCTGGGGTTTTCGAATGAATGGTGCATGAGGGACAGGGTTGCGACCCTGAGGCTAAGACGATAAGGACACCATTTTGACTAGCAAAGCATTCCTTTGACATGCACTATGTAGCATTAAATTCACTGCCAGTGTGAGAGCTTCCTCATCCACTTTATCACCGAGCTGCAGAATCACTAATGAAGGCCGGAATGGCATTCTGGAAAGTAAAATAAAAAGGCACTCACGGGCCTCAAACATCTGACTTGTCAGACTTGTAATAGCAACTGACTTTCAGATGTAAAAGCTGTAACTGAAGCTGCTAGTACCTTTTGTTAGGCAACGAGTCCCCGTTTTCTGACGAAATAAGGCGACACATGGAGACTGGATGCTGCCTACAAAACCCACATGAACACTACAAGCACATTATTGATTTTTATATAATATTGCATCAAATTCTCTCATTGTTCAGGGAGCACTGAGCAAATTTATCCTTTTTTTTTTCTTCAGTCGATCTCTCTGAGCAGGAAACTGGCTATCCATCGACTGGCAGCATTAAATTGGACCATAGGGGGATTGCATGCATCGTTAGTACCAGTTGGGGAGTTTAAGGAAAAAAGGAATATGATTGGGTGGAGGTCGGGAGGAAGATTCATCTGCTACATCCATTATTGGCTTCCATCCATCTAAAAATGACAACTCTGTTATGTTTTTACTGGTCAACTCGGACAATATGTTGAATATTAGGCAGGAAAAGCAAGGAATGGAATGAAGGAGAGCACACTGGAAAGCAGTTCTGAAGCAAATCCCACTGTTTCTCTGTGTTTGCTTTTTCCTAGTGCTATCAAATGCTGTCGTCAAGTCGCTTTTGCCAGAAAGATCAAAGTGGTCTCTGAAGCATCGTTTGCTCAGAAGCTCTGTGTGAATATTTGACTTGCTAATTCATCCATGGTAATATTGTTATTATGATGAATATTTTGCAAAATGGCAGTAATGATCTCCCTCTGCTAGCGGAGGTCCAGCTCAATACGTACACTACTTGGTTGGTCTGCAGCCATCCCCAGAAGCACCATCTGTGACCCACTAGCCCTGAGCTTTGGGTGAGTGGAGGAGCTCTTTTTAGAGAGGCTCTGATGACCCAGAGAGGCCACTCAAAAGCTGCCAGGGCTCTGGAGGGCCTTAAGTGGCTCTGAATAGTTCCAAGCACTGGAAAAAATGGAGCATCCCAGACCCCAGGCTTGCCGATCGGTTCTGGCATGGACGTACAAGCCACCATTAAAAATTCAAGAGGCTGGAGCGGTAGAGCCCTTGACCTGATCTAGTCTGGTGTAGAGTAAAATCCTGGACCTTGTGCATGTGTGTTCTGTGATCTACTCTACTAAAAACAATTAAAATGTATGTTAGGGTGTTTATCAATACTATTGGTTTTGGGATGCTTTGTTATGATAAGCTTAAACATAGATGTTACATTATATTGTGAAAGCTACATTATCCTTATTTATACTAGATAGTACAGTTTCCTTTTCGCTCCTGGATGTTCTTTGATACTAATATGTGAGGCAGTCTGGGAAAACGCATCGGGTTTGTCTGCTTATAGTGTCCTTTGATTGAGATAATAGGAACGTATTTCAGTTCAGGAATGCATGTAGTTATCGGAGCTTCATGTAATCTCACAGTTTCACCATGTAAAGGGTTTTCCCAGGCCGCCACACATATGGTTAAACTGATTTTGTTTTCTTGGGAATAGGCGTACTTGTGTTTGAGCTCCTCTCGGATTTGTTATGTTTAAATGATGAGTTTATCTACAGGGGAGGCTCCTTTTATAGTCTAATCTATAATCTATATCATAACATTCTAATGTAAGTCCGACACCATGGAGGGTCAACAATCTATATGTCACTCAAAGTGGTGTTAGATCAAACTAATATTAAAGATGAGGAAAGCAGTTGGCTTGCACCTATTGGTATAACCCTTGGAGTAAAGGTTTATGTAGGTTTATATCAATTGTCAGGTGTGACGTAGCCCTGTGAATACTGTCTTCTTTTAAGGACCCTCCCCATATTGTGGCCCTGGGTGATCTGTAGTACTCTAGTGTCTGTGGTTCCAGTTAACCAAGCGCACTTTTTCTGCTCTGTTCAAAAGACAGAAATAGAATGAAAAAGGCTGTTATTTCCATTAAAAATATCAAGCATTGTTTGAATACTTATAAAACCACCCACAGACTACTTCACCAACATAAGTTACACAGTGGAACTCAAAAGCAAATAGAATACAGAGGTGGATGCTGAAATAGTCGGTTGTCCTTGTTTCTTTTCATTCTGTCCTCATAATATCTCTTGCTTTGGGCCTTGTGCTGAAGTTACACACTCCTGGCTCTTTTCTTCCGTCGTCCTTCTCCACTCTCCTGCGTTGGTGGAGGTTAGGAGGTTAACAATGAACAGGCTTGATGAGAGCTTCAGTTCACCTGCTCCTTTTCAGACAGCTGTGAAACATCTGGACAGCCAGGACACCGTCTCTGTGTTCCATCTATTGGAAAATGGCCAGAGCATGAGCAGGTACTGGAGTTGAAGGAGAGGGTTTATGGCCAGCTATATGACCTCAGACCACTGTGAGTGTGTGTGTGTGTGTGTGTGAAGGGACGTTCAATACTAGGCTAATTTTAGTGCGAGTGAGAAGTCAGGAAGTGTTATTTATAGTGTGAGAGCTGTTTGACACCATGGAAGAAGTGACTGCATCCTGACGTGGAATAAACTCTCTGGGAGTCCTCATTGACACATTATAGTCTGCGCACTCTCTATGTGTCTGTCTTTCTCTCTTTACATACCCCTGTTAAAACTGCAGGTTTTGAATCCAAGATAAATCATGCCAAATCTTTAATGTGATGTAGAAACCAAGAGAATTCAAGTGAAAAACAAACAGAAACTTTTTTTGGAGGATGGGGTGGTTGAGGGGAGAAAAAAAAGTACAATAACCTTATACCAATAACCAATAACTAATACTTTGTTAAAGCACCTTTTGATTGTAATACAAAAGTCTCTTTGGGTAAGAGTCTACCAACCTAGCACATCTTGATTTGGCAATTTTATTCTACTCTTCCTTGCAAAAATGCTCTAGGTATATCAAATTGTGAGGGAATCTCCTATGCACAGCCCTCTTCAAGTAATTCCAAATGTTTTTGATAGCATTTACATCTCACTGGGCCATTCCAAAACATTGATCTTCTTCTGGAGCCATTCCTTTGTTGACTTGGATTTGTGCTTTGTGTCCTCATTGTGCTGGAAGGTGCAACTGTTTTTCATCTTCGACTGTCTAACAGGCCTGCAGGTTTTGTTCCAAAATAATCTGGTATTTGAAACTATCCATGATTCCCTTGACTAGACCCCTGTCCCAGCTGCAGAGAAGCAGTTCTATAACACGATGCTGCCACCACCATGCTTCACCATGGGAAGAATTAAACTAAAAAAAGTTCTACCTTGGTTTCTGCAGACCATAATACATTTTGCCACGTGGTTTCGGCAAATTTCAGGCGAGCTTGGATTTTTTTTTTTTTTTTTTTTTTTTTATGAGAAAGGGCTTCCGTCTAGCCACCCTACCACATAGCCCAGATATGTGAAGAATGCAAGAGATTGTTGTCACATGCCAGATATTCTTGCAGCTCCTTTGCTGAAGATGTTGCGGAAGATCTCCTGGCAGCCTCCTTGATAAATTAGTTTTTTTGTCCTTTTGTAAATTTTAGACGGACATCCTATTTTTGGTAACGTCACTGTGTCATAGATGTCTATCAAATCCTACAGAAACAGCTTATCTTTATTTGGGGTCAATCAGAATTTCTTCACTGATGACAGCTGAATAATGATTACAGTATAATAAATAGCTGTATAATAAAACAGTCAAATGCGCCATTGTGAAAGGGTGTGCACACTTATGCAACCAGGTTATTGTAAGATTTTCTGTTTCTTTTTTTCCCTTAAAATTTTTCTCTTTGTTTTTCACATTAAAGATGGAAAACGGTCTGACATGATTTATCTTTGTTTCATTATATACGTCACAAAAACCTGCCATTTTAACCGGGGTGTCTAGACTTTTTATATCCACTGTATATACTGTATATGTACATATACATTTACTCTTACATCATTCCTCTTTTTCATTTTTGTTATATATTTCATCTTTGGCCACAGCCTTAACAATCACAGACTTTTTTTTTCAGATATTTTTTATTTTCTATAACTGGGCTTTACTGAGTAATTTTCTGCTCAGTCACTCCCACCCAGTGTGTGTGAAGAGCGACGCTGTGCCATGGTGTTCCGTGCCTGTGCCAGTCTGATGTGAATTCTTTCCTCGTGTCCTCCGCACCGAAGTCCTTACCTCCTGCGGGCAGTGTGGAGATTACCACTCTCATTTCCTCCAGAGCTTCCTCCACCTTCCTCTCAGCTTGCTCTGGATGCCCAGCTAGCCCACTGCCTGCCTGCTGCGACTCAGCCCATTAGCATGTATGATAAGTGACGAAAGTGTCGGCTGGCCAATTTGGCGTCTACCTCGCCACGCTGAGGGACTGGCCTGCAATATCATAGGAAGATAATCTACCGCTGTGAGGAGAGTGGAAAAGAAGTAGCAGTTTAGGATGAGAGAAAAATTCTCTATTTCGCGTTCTTCTTTCCTTGAAACCAAGTCTTTGAGGCTGAGTTAGACGCCAACAAGCCCGAAATCAGCGTTCTGTTTATGTACAAAAATGCTATTTTAGAAATGGATCAGTTGATTTGTGCCCTGTAATTTGTCCAAAACCTTTTATCTTTTTTTTTTTCCAAATCTAATCCACTGTTTATTACCACTGCCATCTTTTGTGACTGTAGGTGTGTTTACACTCACGCAGTAGTGTCTTAAGAGTTATTTGAGGTAATAGAGGGGGATTGTGATATTTGAAAGGATCACAGTAATTTAGCCGGTTGTAATGGAACATGGTATTTCTGCAGTGCTCGCTGAGATCAGGAAATGTCAAAACAGAGAAAAGAGGACATTTCAGTGCCTTTCTCCTCTTAAATTACAGGGAATAAGAAAGAGGGAGATAAAGAGCGAGAGAAAAGGGAGTGTGCAGGGGAAATGTTCTCATTGTACCTGACCTTGCTGTAACAACACGCTGATAAAGAATGATATCATAGTGATCACTGAGCATTTACAGCTTTCTAATATTGCATATGAAATAGAAGCTCTGAGGATCATCTGTTTGGCTGTGAGTATAGGCTCCAGTTTCGTGTTTCGGCATCTGGATGTGGTTTGCTCTGTAATGTTCAGTTGAAACAGACATTCTATTTGTGGGACATAAAGAGACTCTGACAGGCTTTTCTTTTTGTTGGCAAATATAGATTTCTGTGTCAGAAGGAAGAGCTGTAAGTGTATCAATAATGTACGGGAGCCCCAAGTCTCCGATGTAATTTCATTCAAGTTGCGATGAATTATGTCTTGGTGTTAAGCCGCCTCTGGGCAAAAAGAGCATGGGCTTGATCCTTTTTCCTCTAGTATCATATCTGTTTTCTCTGTGAGAGCCATCCCACCTCCCAGAAAAACATAAAGAGTGAAACGTGTCACATTTGACCCCTGTGAAAGTAATGTCAGATCTGTTTAGTTCAGGAAGCTCTAATGATGAAGAGGGAGGCATTTATGATTACAGGGGCTGTATGAGCCAGAGATTAATATTAACAGTAGGAACATCCATTTCAGCCTGAGCTAGTGTCTGCAGATGGTTCTTTCAAATCTTAATGTGTGGAGTTTATTATGCCTTCTAGCTTGTAATCTCATGGGTTGGAAAGATGTGTCATACAACTATATTACAATAGAAGAGGTGTTGGTACACACATAAATAGTTGACAGGGATCAGCTGGCTGGCATGGGAGAATGTTTCTTCACTGGTACATGATTTTTTTTTACTGGTACAAGATGATAGCACCCATTATGTAGTAGTTCTTCTGCACAGTCAGTTGAGGTGGCAATATCGGTGTTACTGAAACTAAAAAGCATATTGCATCCAATTCTTCTTTTTTTCATTCTCACCATAAACACATCTACCACGATAATAGAATGGATATATTATGGATGTATGATGGTGTTTGGTTGGGTGCCGGTATGTCTGCCTGTAGAAAAGCTCATTTTTTCCCGTGGAAATGAGACTGATTTCTCGGTCAGCTTTTGTCGATACGTGGGCCACTGCCGGGAATCCTAACATTGTCATTTTGACAGGGCTGCTGAAGGTGTCCTTCGTCCAAGGGCCTGCTTGTCTGGGAGGCGTGTTTATTTATGGCATTTGGTTAAGTGCCTTTCATGTCGGACATTATTTGGTCACCAGTTCTCAGGAGGGAGGCAGGCAGCTGGTGTTGTGCAGTGCTACACTTCTGCAAGTAGAAAAAAGTCCAAAAGAGTGAATAAGTCTCTGAAGTGCTGCCTTTCTTGTTGCTCTGTGAGAGGCAAATTGTTCCTCTCTTACTTGCTGAAGGAGAAGTAAATGTGCTTGACGGAGCAAAATGTAGATGCTTTCTGCTTAGCCGATTTCTTATAGATTTTTTTTATATTAAGATTTTTTATATTAAGAGATTTTTTCTTTTTTATGTATTATTAAATTTAGACATAATTTGAATTTGAAAGCTTTTTTATTTCATGTACATTTAGAGTCCAGGAGGTGGTTTGAGACAGAGCAGACGTGCAGTCAGAGTGGGAAGACTTTGAAAAGATTCCTCTCCATTTCTTCTCACCTTCTTCTCAGATAGTCAGCAGTTTCGCTGCAAGTGACATCACTTGTCAGAAGGTCATTTCATTGGTGGCAGCAGATTAGAGGATTGGATCTGTTCCGTATCTAACCAGCCAGCTAATAAGCTGACCGATCTCCTGCCGCCCTGTCTCACACCTCAGCCTGTTCACTTCAACCCGCCACTAAGAACACAGACTCTAATGGCCCTCTTTGTTCCATTACAGCACGGCTGCACTTGCACCCTTCATTTTCTGATAATTAGTCCGCCTACTGAACTCGCTTTCTTTAGCTATTATCCTGTCTGTGGTCAACTGTAGATATTTAGCCCCACATTCTCCTACTGATTTCTTTTAGCCGTAGGTTAAGAGATGGGTGAAAGGCCAGGCAGTTCATGTTAAACATGAGCACCCTGCCAGCAGGTAGATATGAGTATCTGTGCAAGAGTGTGAGCATAAAAGAGCTACTTTAGAAATAAATACTGGTTAGAAGGTTTGTATTAATGAAAATATGAAGTACTGGGAGTACGTTTTATAAAAAGAGTCCTGCTTTATAATATATTATCAATTCATAATCATTTATAAGACATTATAATGCACATATAATACCTAATGCTTCTAATGTTGCTCAGATGTATTTAGGGCTATATGGTTATAAATATCAGAGGATATAACATTATAATATCAGAATGTATAACACATACATAACTCATTATAATACTTGTTTTAAAAGAAAAGTGTAGACACTATGTCCTTTACAATAGCATCCATGGTGTTCAAATGAATAAAATACACTCATTCCTTTGTTCATTTATGCAGTTATCCAATCAGGAAGTCATATGGCAACAGCCCAATGCATAAAATCATCAATGTTCACATCAAACTTCAGAAAGGAGAAAAAAAAAATCTGACCTCAGTGATTTTTGTTGGGGCCAGATGGGCTGGTTTGAGTATTTCAGAAACTGCTGATCTCCAGGGAATTTCACCCACAGCAGTCTCCAGAGTTTACACCGAATTGTGCGAAAAACAGAAAAACCTCCAGTGAGCTGCAGTTCTGTGGTCGGAAATGCCTTGTTATTGAGAGAGGGCAGAGGAGAATGACCAGACTGCTTCAAGCTGACAGGGAGGCTACGCTAACTCAAATAACCACCCTTTACAACCATGGTGAGCAGAAATGGATCTCAGAATACACAATAAAATTCCTAAAAAAAAGTGGCCAGTGAGTGTACCATGTATTATAACGTTATGTATCCTATAATTATAAAGTCATTTGATTAAAATGTTATGCATGTAACCATAATTACATCTGCACAATTATAGAGGCACTAGGTATTATATATGTTACATAACATGTTTAAATGCAGTTTAAATACAATTTAAATAAATACTGCATTGCATTACAGATTGTATTACAGATGCTATAAAACTCATTATAAATGCTTTTAAGTATGCAGTGCAATCAGTATGCAGTGCAGTTCTTAGAAAATAGTTATGTTGTATTCTGGAGTTATGTTAAACATAAAGAAACTGATTTATATGGAAATCTCAGATCAGATCTCTCTAAATAATGTATTTTCTGTTTTCTGCAGAATCATAAAGCATCTAAATACGAACAGAAAAGCAGACAAAAAGCGGAACGTATTTCCCTTTATCTGGCCATGTCTTTGCATTTCTACAATATAGTATAAATATATATTAACAGATGCTAAACCACTTGCAGGTTCATGCTGCAGATGGTCAGAAACCCTAAGCTTGTGCTTTTTAGACTTCACTGCTTAAGGAATTGTAATTAAACAAGTGCATAATCAAGTTTTGTTTCAAATTAGCATCAAGCTAAATAAAACTCTCGAGTCTGAAAGTTAATTTATAGAGTTATGTGAACCGTCTCCTGGACTTCGGTGACCTTGTGTGAGCCTGCACAAACAATCTAAGTTGCATTTAAGATGAGCTCCTCCTCCACTTTCCATCATCTCTACCCCTTCACCTCTGCCACCTCCATCCTCCCACCACCCACCTCTGGAGAGTTTGTTGCCCAGCATTGTGCTTTCACGTCATTAGCCGTGAGGTTCGTATTTCCATTAACGAGTAAAGGAGCTCATCAGTGGCCTACCTCAACCAGTTGGCTAATTAGTTATGTAATAATGTGGAACAGCAGTCATGGCTCTTAACGGCCCATTGATGGCAGGCAGATCAGAAGCAAGTCCTTTCTGCGCCCATTAGCAGCACACCAAGTGTATGAGGCTTTGTCGCTGAAACCACACACTGATATAATTACACGCGTCACACTCCTCTCACGCGTGTGCTTCCACACTCTACTCAGATCCATTGTTTAATTAAGGCATGTTATGTTGATAAGACTGAGGAGCACTTGACATGTTTCTTGGCACTTAAAATACTTGTTCTGGAATTGGATTAGGTCCGGCATTTGTAATTTTTTCCCCAGTTTACTTGACTTAATATAACTTACATATAAAAAGCTAAATTAGCTATTGGGGCCATTCAGGAGTCTTCAAGTGCTCAATTTCAAGCCTGTTTCAAGTTCTGTTAATAACAGAGCAAGAAAGTCCCACAAATACAACAAGTATATTAAAGGTAGAACAGGATTCTGAAGGTTTTAGTGTGGGTTTGAAAACTTTCTTTTGTAATTTGAGAAACAGAGCAGAGTCGACAGTGCCAGAAGAGCATGGAAAACAAATTGTGACGTTGTAGTTAAACTAAGTTTGAGAAAGTGAGAGAAACCCAGGGTGGGACAGCTCTAGATGCAGACATGCATCTATAATGTGTGGACGTCTATAATGTGGTGGACATGCCCTGATCATGATGCCTGCTCTACCAAGCAGAACCCTGTAGAGGGATGGGCAGCTCAGATCTCAGTTGCCACGTTCAGCTATTCGCTCGTACACCAAATACTCTCAAAGCAAATGAAGGGGAATATCCTGTCAGTCTCTTTACTCCATCATCCTGTCATTTTCATCTCCTATTGGCTTAAATAAGGGCCCATCTTTTTCTCCCAGATGGATAAACTTCACTGTTGTAACTGAATATGAATGCATTATTTGAAATGAACAAATAATGTGTTCTGAACAAATACAAACACAGGCATAAATAAGCGGCACACTATTGTTTTTTTTCTTCTCTTCTCTTCGCTTTTTTTTTTTTTTTTTGGCGTCTGGTTGAGACTAGAGGTGTGCATCACGACTGGGATCCTGTGGGATGCAACAAAAAAGGAGGTTTTTACTTTAATGCAGGCACAAGAAGATATGACATATGATATTTGTCAGATATGAAGCTTGCAGCACAAAAATAAAAAAACAGGTTCATGTTAATTGTATGTAACTACCTGGACTAGGTTGTGGTGGTTTAAATTAGACCACTAGTTTGTTTATATTTTGGGAAATATAATCAAATAAATCTACTAGCTAATATTATGGCCATGTGCAAACAAAAATAATGATTGCATGAGCGGGATTAAAAAAATAGTCCCTCTAGTCGAGGCCAGTTATGAACTCGTGAACTATCAGAGCCAGAATTCACAGACCATGGGTCCATATTTAATATTCCAGTTTAGGCCATAACCACTTTGGATTTAAATCCATATTCAGATATGGATGTTTGGAGCACTACCAGATACGGAGAGTGGCATTGCATTACACATAGGACACTGGACTCAGGAGCTACGTAAACATGCCAGCTTCCTTCCAACGCGTATCCATGCCAGCATGGTGCTTCATCTCGATGCCTCTGGTGTTTGTGTCATGCCCGACTCTCATTGTGTTTTGGATCTCAAACACTTAACTGTGCATTGAGGAGGAGGGCGAAATGTCAGTCAGCACAGCAGGGAAAGGAGCATGAGATGGTGGCAGGCTGAGGCAGAGGGAAGGGGGCGATGGCGGAGGAGAAAACGCCCTGGGTGGAATTGGTTCGATGATGAGAACCAGACGAGAGCAGCGAGACGGAGCGAGAATATTTCTGGGCAAAAAAACGGGGAAGAAAATCTAACTTTTTGCCTGGAGACACTGCAAGGCATGCTTCGCCAAACAGACACACATATAACTCACTGTTAGCATTGTGGAGCCAGTGGGGCTCTGGAGTAACGTCTGGGGAATATAAATATTGCAATTCCATACACACCAAGCAGTTTTATTTCTTTTGTTGTACTTTCAGTTCTTTAACAACTGGAAAACTATTCATTTAGTGTGACACTGTGTGACACGAGGTCAGATATAAATATACAATATAAAAGTATCTATTAATTTCAAATTCCTGAGTTCTGTGTCATCCTCGCAGTAGAAGAGCTGAGGCCTGAAGTTTGCTGTGTTCTATATCCACAGGTAGAATGTAAGAAGGCTCAACCCAAGGAGGTGATGTTTCCCCCAGGGACACGAGGGCGAGCCAGGGGTCTACCCTACACCATGGATGCCTTCATGCTAGGAATGGGAATGCTGAGTAAGAACACTCTTTCATAAAAATACTACCAATCATAATGCAGTGTTTTGCTTCACTTACTTGCCAGCCACTGACTTTTCCCACTTCCACATAAAAAAGGGCTGGAAGATATGATGATATAACATTGATATTGTGATAAATTATGTCACGATATGCTTTTCTAAGACATCATGGCTACTCTAATATATATTTTTATTACATTTTTTAATGTAGAGCCTAATGAACCTAGTTAAAATGCAAACCTTCTAACATGACCAAAATTGCATCCTACCAGGTTTACTTCATATTTGTAACAATGTACTGACCCATCGTTTTAATTCTTTATTCAGCTTTAATTTAAGCAGCTTATTATTTTTTAATTGTTTTTAATTTAGACTTTGTGTGCTAGGGAAGTCACGGGGGGGGTGGGGGTGGGGGGTAAAATCTCTTTTGCAAAGAAAACCTGGCAAGGAGCTGGCAAGGACCAGAGGAAACCCAAGTTTGGCATATAATACTGAACACGTTTAGACAGCAGATAGAGTTGTCAGTACAAACACACTGACAGTGTAATAAATAATCTTAAAAATCTGTGCAGGTATCTGACAGATTGGCATTCAGAAGTAATTTAAATTCAGTCAGAGATACAAGGTGGTTCAGCGATATTTTTCATGAGTCGGGAGGTTTGTAAGAAAAAGAGGGCTTTCACTTATCCACTCTTACTCTAGGAATGATAAAAACTTAAAAAAAAAAAAAAAGATTATAATCATACTTTGTTAGATTGTATTAACATTTTAAAATAGGAAAATTAGAATTTATTAGAAAAGTCTTACTGTAGGAGCTCCATGATGGGTTATATTCAGATACTTCAGTATTGTTTATGAGGCTTGCATATAAATAACATCAGCATAATAAAAAGGTATTTTGCATAGTTTCATACAGTTGTAAGTAAAAAGCTTTTTGGCAGTTTAGAGTAGCATTTTTGCTCAACTTCTTAGTTTGTACTTGACATTGTGTGTTTTGAGTCATGCACTTCTCATCTTCTCTGAAACTATACATCATTTATAGAACGAGATACTGTAATGGCGATTTTAAGTTTGTCGCTGAGGTGGGTGTCTTATATCTTTCAGTAGAGAAATGGAATTGCAGCAGAACATGATTTAAGTACATAATTGGACCTTTGAGAGGACATTATATAATGTTTGCACTTTGGGGAACAAAATGTACATTTTTTTTTTACAGTGCCGTGGGTGTATAATAACAGTGCTAGCATTTACCTGTCACTGACATACAGGAGATGGATCGATATTTCAGTGTGCTGAGAAATATAATTTATATCAACATTGTACCATTAATCCAGTCGAAACTGGAAGCATTTTGATTTCATGACAGTCCTTTGAAGTTTGATGTGCAGAAGTTCATGACGTTAAACTTGAAGAAGAAGAAACCGACACGTCACTATGTTAAAAAGAGGTGGACAGAAAAAGGCAGCAGCCTTCAATATGTTCTCCTCCGAGACAGAAGCACGACTGGCACGCTCATACTGGCACTGCATTCCAGTTAATGTGGCTACGCACGGCTGCCATCTTCACCATCGTCTTGCCAGTGGAAATCTCTCAGCCTCGCTCAGGAACAATGTGGAAATGTGTCCCTACACGTGTGTGGTGTCTCTCTCTCCCTCTCTCTCCCTCTCTCTCTCTCTCTCTCTCTCTCTCTGCCACTCTTGCACACTCTCAAACTCGTCTCACACACAGTCACCGTCATGACATCCTCTAAACCCGTCTGTGGTCTTTTCCTGCAAATTTGACGTTTGTTCCGAGGACAGGACGTGCAGCTGCAGATATCAAACCCCGCAAATCCCTTCCTCCCGGCATCTCTTCCTCCAAACAGCTCCAGTGACAAGAGATAATGACTATGAGATTGATCGGCTGGTGAAAGTAACTGAAGCAAATAAATCGTTTGATGCCTGGTGCAGCATGCGAACGGTAGCTAATGGGGAAGCTGCAGGAGAGGTCATCCTGCCCGTAATTTGGTTTGATGAAGCATCCACACCCAGGCCAGTGTGAAATATGTTATTGATATTCAGAAAGTGGCGCTCCGGACAACTGCACCAGGCCCCCACCTCACACCCATCAGGGCAAAGCTGGCTGCTCCAGAGCTCAATGAATAGAAATGATGTTAAACAAGTTTCGTTTCATTGATCTTCCACTGTTTGTCCATTTCTGACATGAGGAAATGGCAAAAGTTTTTTATATATAAACACAACTGAGGTGGCTTCATCATGTTTTTCCATCTTCTCCTTGTGAGGAAATCCCAAGTATCCCTCACAGCAGAACAAAAAGTCCTGGGGGTGGAGTCAGTCCTGATCCAGTATGGATGGAGTCAAACTAAAAGTCCAGGGGGTGAAGACAACTCAGTGTGTTTCAGGCTGGATAAGTGTGTTTGTTGTTCTGTGTTGTACAGCATCTCATATTTAAGGGTTAATTCTGGATTATACTTGCTTTGAACTACGTGTATGCAAGTTGGTGCACATATTCTGTGGTCTTTTTTCAGCGTCGCTTGTGCACGTCCTCAGAGATTAACGCTACGTGTCTGAATGTTGCAAAACCAATGTAAACAGCAACATGCATAATTATGTACTATATACATAAGTACTAACACTAACTGGTTTTCCATTTGGGGTTGGTTGAATTTTAAAAACCTCTCATGTAGCCCCCAAACCTACTGAACGGTCTGTTTTGAACTGTGCGTTCATCTAGACTTTCTAGCTTAGTAAGTACTTCTGAATGTAAGGTTATAGTTTATTGATTTGAGATGCAGCTCTCTTTGATTTGAATACAGCAATTGTGATGACAGTGGAACGTTTCAAAGAGAGACAGAGATTATCATTGTGCACGAAACGAGTAAACATTTTCCAGTCCGACCTGGAAACCTGATGGACAGGGATGGCTCTGAGGTGCCATTTAGTGGATGGTGCTTTACCCTAGATGTACATAAGGTAAGTAGGCGAGTGTGTGAACAATGCCACTCGTGTCGCCGCTGCTTCAGCACGTGTGCACAAATTCACACGTGAAATATTAACCAGTTCTTAGGGTTAGCGGTTAGTGGAAGGGGTTAGGAGTTAGGGGTAGGCCTATAGGAGGAGTTGGATAAGGTCCAGCTACACCTACTGAGTTCTACAGAGTTCACTATCTCAGAAATCCTGGCTGAGTTTTAGAATTTAGGAATGGAGTGTTGTCATTATTAGTTAGCATTTTTCATCATCAGACTCCGCATTCGGACTCAGATTTCTTGCTCCATCGCCACTGCACTTTAAGCTGACTCGATTTGAAGTTGATGAAATTCTCAGCAAAGAGCATTCCTTGACCTTATTAGAAGTTATAGCAGATCAGTGGGCCAATGTTGAACAAACAGAATAAACGAAGGAGATGAAATGAATGAAGTGGGAGACGCAATGAGGAAGGGAGTGAGTTAAGAGTATGTGAGTTCATTCGCTTGCAGCACACTCTTATCTAAATGAAATTGGAAAAGCAGGACAGCGAAACATTCCTTTTGGTAATTTGCATACAAAAATCAACAAGGCTCATTATTCAAGGAACTGTAATTCCTTATGTGCCAAAATCTCATTAGAGCTGCACTCGGAGCTCTCGTGTTTACCACACCTAATCGAGCCATTTATCTTTATTGTGTTAAGCCTCATGTATGTTTGCTGAAATTAATACACATCTCAGCCCGTGCAAAGTGCGGCTTTACCAGATGGATAATTGATTTTAAAGTGAATCCAAACTGTTGAGCCATAAAATGGGCGCATTAGCATGCATATTAATAACGAAAATAAGAGGGTGAGGCCGACGCCAGTGGGCCAGATTAGGTGACAGCCTTTACTTATCGTGTTGCCAGGAGACGGAGGGTGCCCACCGCTTCAGTGACAGGGCTTAATGAGTCTTCTTCATGTCCCTGGCCTCTCATTCTGTCTTCCTGTGCCTCTGACTCAGTCTCATCCCCCTCAGTGAGAGTATGACAGAAACACACGGGCTGCGTGCTTACCTGTTAGTAACAGGTGAGTTAAAGGTCGACACAGGAAGGTGAATCAGAGGATGAACTGGATTTCCAATGGAATATAAATGTGAAAGTTTATGTATTACTGTGTTGCTGATAGGCTCTAAACCTACTGATACAAAGAAAAAAAACCCAAAAAGACTTCAGAATTATTGGCACCCGCCTAGAATGTTATTATACACAATGATTACATTTTTCCTACTCAACCAAATGGAAAACTACTTATAAAAATATTCTTATAAGAAATTCTTATTTAAATGATAGTATTTTCTCTCCAAAATGTTTACTGTAAATACAGGGATTTCTCTTACTCTTTAGAAATTCTGTTGTTGTATTTGACCAGTTTCTGTTTCCCTGGGGTATAAATATGAGGATGCATGCATGTAAAATCAACTTGTCATGTATCAGCATTGGAAAATCCAAAGAACATTCAGCACTAAGGACAAGGATGGTTGTTGGCCTGCATAAGTCAGTTAATTTAAATTTAAAAATTATAAGAAATTAATTTAAAAATGCCATTAAATACACAGTAAACAAGGTTTCTGATGTCTGGAAGGGTTCAAAGCATGAGCATGAGCATCTGAGCATACTGCCCTGTACACGGGATTGTGAGGAGACAAACAAGAACAAAAACTAAAAACCTGTGGTCTGAATTGAAGAGGAAAGTCCACATGCACAAACCTAAGACTGTAAACAAGGATAACATTTTCTACATAGAGGAAGATCTCTCTACAAGTATCTCCAAATATGTTAGGCATTACAGGAAAAGTGCTTTACAGGACTCTTTACCAAAAAGTAATTGCAGTGGTGCTGACAAGTTATTAAAAAAAAAAAAATCGCACCCCGTTATGTGTAAGCTGAAAATAACAGTTGTTGCTTATGTTATTTATTTTTATCTTTTTTTTTTTTTTTTTTTTTTACAAATTTTAATGAAGGATGCCAATTCCTTTGAAGTTGGCATCTCAAGAGTACATAATCCTTCACTAATATAAGTAAAAAAAAAAAAAAAGTTTAATATTATTTATAGAAGGCAGACACAGTGCATGAAATAGATTATTCTGTTAATACAGTCAGTATCAAGTGTTAATCACTGATGATTTCTCAAAAGTAGACAAAGTTATTCTTTAGGTAAAAGATTCCATTTGCACTGTGTAGCAGCAGTGGTATGGTGTGTGAGGACAGGGCTCAGTTCAGACCCTTTCTTTGCTGATGTTCTGCCAGACACCACATTAATCCCCATTGTCAATACAGACTTGACACACTACATTGATAGTAAGCTCTTTAAATATCACAGGAAAAGCCCATGTCATGTATATTTATCTAGGGCATCTGATTCCTCTTTAGAGGGAGAGTACACAGCACAGCTTTATTCACACAGGAGAAAGGACAGATCTCTGTAAACAAATGATACAGCTACCAGAAAACAGCACATGTAAAGGTGGCAGCTTCAGTGTAAACCAGAAGGTCCACATGCTGATTTATCTACTGCATACTCTGGGTCAGGCTCTGAATAGCACCAGCCTTACAAACGAATGTTATGTGAAAAGAATGGGATTCTAAAAAATTTTGCATTCTTAATATTTTTAATAGTGAACGTTAATACGTTTTCCCAGTCATGTCAGAAAGACACTAAATTACACTTGCAAACACCTTGTTTATTTCATATTGGCTGTGGGTGCCAATATAAGAGAAATAAATGATATGCATAATATCCATTTAATTATTTGTTAAAATGTTAAATAAATAGAGGCTCCAACTGAACAACAGTTAATAAAAACTATTTTATTGAGTGAGTAGTGGAGATAACTGAGGTTATTTTATTTTCTATGTTCATCCATCAGTTCAGAAAAATGTGTTAACGTGTTAAGAAAATGAAACGAGTTTATTTCTTTTACTCAGTCAGTAAGTTACAAGCTACTTGATGTAAAAGAAAGACATTTCCACCTAGCTATTAAACTGCTATTCACTATGATTGAATCAGTTTAATAGCTGATTCACTATGATTCACAATTACCAACAGAGTCTGTGATAAAATTGGTAGAGGAGGAGACGGTGTCAGACACAGTCAGAGCTCCTACCGGTTTCCAACCCCCGCCATTCCTTCACATGTCTCTACGGGTCAATCACTGAGGAGGTGATCTGGCAGTTTGAAAGCTTTGGTTTCGAAGAGTGACAATTCCAAACTGCCACGCTTCATCCCATCTGAAGTGCCTTTCCAAAGCTCTGAGGCATTGGAATCCAGTTTGTATAGAAGTATAATTCAGTCTTAAATCAGGCTTTAATGCCTCAAACTGCTCAAGCTGGTATTGATGAAGCTGACCTCGAGTAGTCGTGATTGCCATCTAGTTGAACCAATTTGATGGTCGATTCTGCCCACTGGTTTTGATGGATGATGCTGACAGTTTTAATTATTTCATGGCGTGTACCAAGGTCCCAGCATAAAATAAATAATTAAGTACAGAAATAATTTAATAAATGTTGTAATAAACAATTAAATACATTCAGTTTAGTTATTTAAATTTTTAACACTGTAATTCATCGATTATACATACATACATACATACATACATATATATATTCAAAAAGCAAACACTAATTGTAATAAGAAAACCAGTTAATGCTAGTACTCAGAAACCATCTAGAATAGCACATAAGGATGCGATTTGAGACACAGCACTATTTGTTTACTCAGTTGCAGATACAGTGTCACATGATGCAGTACTGCCCCCACTATTTAAATTGGTAATCCACCCCTCGGATACATAGCGTTAATTTCTGACGACGCCGACGAGCTACACTCCAAAAAGATGCTTTAGGATACACGTGGCAGCTCCTCAAATGCACTTAACACAGAAAGTGCTGGTCATAGCAACTCTATTCATTTAAACACATTTTGCATGCCAAGGTGAAAGTGTTGTTCTCTTTGCAGTAGAGCAAGCAGCTCCTAAATATTTTATGGAACATGAAGCGGAAACAATTGCTAAATCATAAAATTTTTCTTAACGTATTCAACATATTTTTAAACTGATGGATTCATGTTAAAAAATTTAGTAGTGTAGTGTTTATTTCTGTGTTTCAGATCCACTTTTCTTTTTCACCTCAGCACAGTGGAGCTGTTTATACAGAGTCTTGAGGGACTAACTTGTAGCTACCATTTTAAGTTGCCTATCCAAATTTAAATCATAATAGAGGGCAGGTTGGAACAGAGTCGTGTGAATGGTTTAATCAAGCTTATAGCTCTTAAGTCCAAACAGCTTGAAATATAGGAATAAATATTTCCTATTAGATTATACTATTATACGATTCTGTATAATCTTCCTCAGATGAGGCATGGCGACGTTCTAGTTTCAGTCGAAGCGCTGCCATTTTGTTTGAACAGACAATGGACATAAGATTTCACACATCACTCTTGTTTACTGCTCATCCCCTTGTTTGATAGAAACTGATTTCAACAATAGATGATAAGTAAGTAAGTCACCTTTACTTCAGTGAAATTATCTAAAAAATCTAAAACACTGCTTGAGTAAAAGTAAAATGAGGGGAAAAGCTGACCCCTCTCCCATCCCCCGAAATGCTGTTGCATGATTCATGCTTTGCTCTGGGTGGTTTATGTAGTTTTGCGCTAGGGTGTGTGTGGTCTTAGTATTTGACGAATGCTGTGTTTGGGGATTGAGTAGTAAATTGAACACTGAACTACTACCTGCTGTAAAGATGTGGCCAAGTGAGGTGCTTCTTTGCACAGCATTGTGCTAGTTCATGGTATTTTGTCTAGCATATAATTTTAACACTTACAGCCTTCAAGATCCCATTCACATATATAGAGCAAAGATGAAGTCTGTAAAAGCAACTTCTTTTAAGCCTCTGCTAAAATGCTAAACTCTAAAAGACAGGGTCAGTTTCTTCCCTGAGCATTTCCTACTGGTCAACATCATCTCAGTCAAAACTAAATTCATCTGTTCTCTCACACACTGTCATATGTTTTCACTTCACAAAACCAGAAGTAAGAACAAGCCTATGCTCACTGCTGTGCTAATATCATTGAGATTTGTCAGGTCTTTTTGTAGCAGTGGGGTCTAGACAGATATGATCTTCAGCACAAAGAAAATGAAATTTATAAGAAAGTTTCTCATGAGAGCTTTACAGTGATGCAGTTTGATGCCTGCATATGGTTGCCACATTTATTCACATAAACTGTTATGTGCTGTGGTTGAAGCCTGGCCAGGTAATTAGTACCTGGACGCTTGCTGTAATAATGCATTGTGGCAGAATAAGAACAATGACTCCATGGGCCTGGGTTTTGCATGAAAGCTTAAGCAGTAGCCACTCCTCAGTGTTGGCAGGGAGACAGCCTAAGCATGTGCATTGGGTCTCATCCCAGTTTTTTTTAATTTTTTTTTAACAACACAACCAAGATGCAATCCAACAGAGACAGGCATGCAAATACTGCTGATTTGCTATTTTTTTGCCATGGAGAAGTCAACGATGTATTTCAGAAAATGAGCCGCTGGGAAGCCAAGTAGCTCACCAAATCGCCTTCATTTAAAAGTTCCGCCTCAGCAAACAGCAGGTAAAACAGATTGCGAGTAAATTCCAGACTAGAGCTCCAGCATGCTAGCTCTGTCTTTCACTCCACTTTGGAATGACTTTTGCAATCGCTCGATCATATTCCTGCCATTCTCATCCGGTATTAGCGTGCAAGCGGCTGAGGCTCTGCGGTTCGGAGAGACTCTAATCCGTGATGTCCTGGCACAGCTATCAGCTTGCCATTGTCTCGCGCTGTCGTGTCCTTCATGATCGATTAGCCCAGGCTATAAAAGAAAGGTTATCGATCAATGACAGCGGAATTGGGTGGGGGAGAGAGTGAGAGAGAGAGAGAGAGAGAGAGAGAGGTGACAGCAGCGAATACGTCCGCTTTCACCGCCACAGGGAAGAGGATGAGCTCCAGGGAAGAAAACAGCTATCACTTCTTATGATACTTACACTGCTCATTACCTCGGAGTGTGCTTCCCCATCTTGCTAATCTGTTATCTAGCACCTATTTGGAAGGTGTTTGTGGAGGGGGGAATCAGAAAGTGTGAATGTGTGTGTATGGGTGAATGAGCAGGTGCAATTGTATTGTGTGTGTGTGTGTGCCTGCTTGGATTTCTGTACTGTGTAATAGTAGTTCATTGGGAGGTGTAGGTCTAGATGGTTTATCACAGTACTTGTTTTTTCTTCTGTCTCTTCAGGTTACCCAAACATTGTAGCGACGTACGGCCGTGGATACACTGGCTTCGCCCCAAGCTACAGCTACCAATTCCCTGGTAAGTTCCATCTTGTTAAGCCCTGTATGTAGCTTCTCTCTCCTGCTGCTATCTAGTAATGGCTTCTCTACTGGCCAGTAAATACACACACCCACTCACTTTTGCCCCCCGCAGAACCCCATGCTGAACATGTACATAAAGATACATACAGACCCCAACTCTGACTGCAATCCTATAAAACTGTAAAACATTTATGTGGAGAGTTCAGACACACATTTACTGACTCTGTCTTTCCTTGGTGCAGGTCACATAAAACTCTATATGCATGCAAAGCACGCCGGTACTATTTGTGGTAGAAGGTATTTTCCTAATTTGTATTAACTAATCTTGGCAAATCTTTGTAGCAATGATGGCTGAATTGATGTGACTAAGTAACCTTATTACGTGTGTAAAGAATTTCCTTAAGTAAGGAACCCCTCCTTGATAGACAGCTTGAGATTCAGACCTACCAAATACAATACAATTGATTATGGCACACTGCCATAATGCTTTATCAGTTATCTACTGACTCTGCTCCTGCTATTCTTAATGTGAAGTGTTGCTCATGAGCCAAAATGAAATAAGAACCTTATTCAAAGTTGAGTTGCACATACATAATGAGGAGTTAATACCAAAATTGTGCATATCGGTATCCAGCCCTCAGGTGTAGTTACACACTTAGACCCTACTTCGACAGTAGTGAATAGTGACATGCACATGCGGGGTGAGTTTGCTGAAAAGAGATGTGTCTCTCTTTCACACAATTCTGAATGTCATGTTTTTGACTGTAAACACACTCAAAAATACCATTTGGGGCAAATGTTAAGTAATCAATGGTATCATGTCTTTAAAGTCAACAGAGTGTTTTTTCCACATGGAGGATATTGGAGGAGATAGCATCATAATCAGAGACATCTCAAAGACTCAGTTTCATATGGATAAAATTATGAACAACATTTACTTGTGAGTGAGATGTAAGCAAAGTAGATGGGTGCTTGGTCAGCTTATCCTTCAAACTATGGGCACGTTTTCTTTGCATTGAATGAACAAAAACGTTGGCATTATGTTATTACTTTAGCAACTCCTACTTCAGTGAATTAAAAGCATGTTAAAATAGCCAGTATCACATACACACGTTACGACAGCAGTTATAGACCAGAAGGTCAGGTAGCTGCCGTGATGATGAGATGATGAGCTTTTTGCATGATATGTTCTTTTCTTTTTCTTTTCTGTTTGCCCATTCCTACGTGGAAACAAACTCACAACTTAAAATGCTCTGATAATAAATCATATAATAATAAACCATAAAAGTGCCTGATACACCATCAACCATTTAAAAGGTTTAAAAGCATTTAAATATTTTTCAGGCTTCTTGTAGCTGAAAGGACCTCATGGGCAACTTCAAAAGCTAAAATGCATATGCTACCATCACTGTGTAAAGATAGCTGATTGCTGCTTTTTAAAGCACACGGCTGAACTACTTTGATGCCAGGGTGCAAATAAACCTCAAACAAGTGTCTTAAAAGGACTTGGTGGAGAGACAGATTGTTCCCGAGCTGTGCTGGATAGATAAATGAGGGAGGGAAGGGATAATGAGCAAGCGTGAATTGGCAGGCACTTGAGAAAGCTCTGCTGTGACTAAGCCTGGAGTTGGGGATTAAAATGTGCACGAAGGCCTCTCTCTCTCTTTCAGTTAGCATTAGCCTAGCTTTCGTTTCTTCTCTCAGTAGGCCTAGCTTACTATTGGGCTGCACATAGTGGTCTTTTCTCAGAAACAACTCCTAGAAAAAGCCTTCTAATACCCATATCTGTCGAGAAAAAAAAAGATCGTCATGCTCAAACATTATGTTCCTCTGGAGTTGGTCTAAATGTTTTCGATCTAGGATGCATTGAATATGTGCAGTTTTGGAGGAGATATTGACCCCGTGGAGGTGTTGAGTGAGGCTCTCTATGGTTCTGCATTTCAGCCCTGACTTGTAGTTTATGCCGATGACTCAACATAGAGTTGGCTACTTCTGCTACGTCATCTGCGGTTTCATAGCTAGAAAAGAAAGCCTTTTCGCTTTCCTTTAATCCTATGGCTTTCCTTGTAAAATTATCTTTCCTAGTGCCACTCAGAATGAAGCCCTCCATCTCTTCCATTTCACATATTGTCAATGACCTTGGTGTTAAACTTGTAGGGTGAATGAGCTTTTTCCAGACAACTTGTAGCACCTGGGGATTTACTAGAAGCTCAGCTGCAGCGCAGGTTCAAATTGACTGTTGAATAGAGGGAAGGTAATATTTTTCAAGGCACTCTTTTTAATCTCCACAGGTGACTGCATTTGTAACAGGTCACAGGAAAAAAGTACTGTTTGTGTGTGAAGTGTGTGTAGTCTTACCCTGTAAGAATAACCGGAGATCATTTTTTTTGTGTAAGTCTCTAGATCTCTTCCACTGTCAGTGTTAATCAGTATGTAATGGTTTGATTGTGAAAATAACCTTTCATACTTGTTTTATGAAATCATTAAAACTGTGCTGTGTCACGTCCTACTGATGAGGACACACTAACACAGCATTTGTAGAAAATAATAAAGCATTGAAGGTTATTGCCTGCTGGATGTGCCAGGTAAAGAGAATGCAGCAGCTGGTCCAATTTTTGTGACAGAAAATGCAGCTATCTATTCCCTATTTAATAATTGTATCTTTATTTTATCTCACCCATACAATATAGCCTCGCCTTCTTCATGCGTAGGTTTTGATTTTGCCCCACATTACATGGCCATTCCTCTCTATTTCTGCAGAGTGAATTGTCTCGTCTCTGTTCGGCCTTGATTTGCGCCGTTGGACACGGCCCGTGCTGATGAGAGCTGAAGGATTGAGCGTAGTCAAGGTCACAGCCTTTCCAAGCCCAAGAGCGCTGAGAGGTGTATAATAACCCTGTCTTTTAGCTTCCACTCCTCCATTTCTTCTCACTTTCCTCCTTGTGGAGAACGGGAGGGAGAGCTGGAATTGGCGCTTCACTTTTGATTAGGGCCCAATCAGTTATGCAAACAGAGAGGCTGTCAGGGACAGGCCCCTGTCTGCGCACCTACCCCCCCCAGCCCTCGCTAACCTGCTGGACAGATAACACGCTGGGACTCGAAGGAAATTGGAGCACAAACAAACAAATAAATCTGCAGCTTTCAACATTTCTGAGAAGAAGGAGGAAATGGAGATGGTAGATGTTGGTGGTTTGTTTCTTGTTGAAACAGGTTATGATACGAGTCTTTCACTGCTGGATGTCGATAGTATCATACGATGGCTGGAGGAAAAGTGTTATGTAGAGAAAAGAAATGGGGAGAGGTTTCATTCATACATTCACTGGAGAGAGAGAAGAAAGAAAAGAGGAGAACAGTGATTTCACCAGCAGCTGTGCCACGTCATCACGTTCTTCACCCAAATTAGTTCTAATTGAAAAGGCTGTTTATAAAGCAGTAGGCATGCAGCAAGCACATTCAGCATGTTACAGGCTCAAAGCTAGGGCCACACTGCTGGACACAATGAAGGCACTCAAATACATACGCACAAACACACAAACGCATTCAAACAGAACTCCTGCTGGTCAATTCAGGGCTTTAATTAAGTGGTCACAAGCAGCTGTTGTATAATTATATGAGGACAGAGCACAAGTGGGAGCACAGGTCAGTGTGGAAATGGTCTCATGGAGATGCTATGCTGCCGACGGTCTCTGAAGCTTCCTGTCTGATGTGCTTACACCCTTAAACCCTCGGGTTTATGCTTACTCATCAACAGACCCCAAGCGGCAGAATCCATCAAACTAGCAGCTTTAATTACCATCTGAATCGCATCGTAAACACAACACATACTGTTCTACAGTTTAACTGCATGTCTTGCTGTGACTTCTACTTGCAATCGAGTGCAATAGTTTGCATACCCTTAGGACTGTATGAAGAATTCAAAGAAATGTAATTTATAGAAACACATTTGTTTTCACAAATATTCTTTCTTTCGTTCACAGGTAATAAAAATGGTCAAATGATCTAGGTAAAGATTAATAGTGACTATATATATATACATATATATATATATATATATATATATATATATACACAATATACACATTATATAAAGTACTATCCTGTCATTTAATAATAATAAATTAGAATAAATTGTAATAATTTATTTACCCCCACAACACCCACATTCCCTTGGCCTGTGTTTTTCTGTTGCAGGATACACTTAAATTTAGTTTTTTAATATTGTGGAAGTCTATTTTTTAGATAAATTGTAAAATAGAGGCATAAAAACAAAAAAAAACCAAACTTCTGCCCTAAATTTTTTTTTCTTCCATAATTGCTCATTCTCTTCCATATCTTCATAAGATTTTTTTAACATGTGTACTGTTACCAACATTTGTTTCCTGCTTGTCTTTTTCGCTTTGAAGCCAAATTTGCCTTTGGCTTCCTCAATTTCCCCACCAAGGACAAGTCCAGTCTCCTTAAATGAGCTCCCTTAGATAGTGGAATGAAAGAAGGATGACTTTCCCCTGCCCTCCAGGTTAATCCTCATGTCTCTCAGCCAGATAGATGCTACTCATCTGTCTGGTAATTGCTGTAGTCAAGGAGGTGACATCGAGTAAAATGAGACATGAGGCTGCCTGTGGAGAATACTTGTGTTTGTTCCGTTTTTATTTGCATCATAGCATTTCACCTCAGTCCACATCTACATGGAAAACACATGTGGAGAAGGCATGTATTTCTTCTCTGGTCTTATGAGATTTAAGAATAATAATCTCTGTGTCATTAAATAGAAGTTCAGACTGAACTGAGGACTGAGGATTCGTCCTCTCTCACTTCAAACTGCATTGACTTCATTGATACAGCACAATTAGAATGAACATGTGATTGCCAGTGGCATCCAGTATTTATTTTAAATTCTGAGTTGATTTTTTTTAGTTTAAACATCTTGTATCAGCGTGTTGGTCTATTCTCACTTTCGGTTAGCAGTTTCCTATGTTAATCACAATGCCATTCAACTGCCCGCTGATAGTGGTGTAGTGAGACTAAAGCTGCATTTGACTTACCTTGGAAGTGTGAAGTCAGATCTAGGAATGACATGCCTCAACCTCCATGCATCCGAACTACAAAGTAGGAAAAAAAAAAAAAACATGGGCGCCTTCATGTTTGTTTTTTTATTAGCAGCGTATATTTTCCTCCTTAAAACAAGCAAATATGTCTGTATGTTGATTGATCTAAAGCAAATACTAATATATACAGCTCATTAAATGTAAGAGGTGTGACTTTGACTACTGCTGATGCTGTGAGCAGCCATGTTGATTTGACGTCACTTGCTCAACTCGGAGGAACCCTTTGCTCAAAGAAATAAAGTTATAAAGCTTCACCACCATCATGCTATCATAACTAGATGAGCTGAGTTAGCGAGCAAAGGTTTTTTGTCTCCACTAAGTCTGCTTTTAATTTCTCATTAACGAATATGACGTCAGACATTGCTGAAATATGTTGAGTGAGAAAAGTATATCAAAGAATATCAAATATCCTTTTTTGAACCATTTTAATTCAGCCCAATAATAGACACCCATGGATACCTGTGCTCACTGAGAATTATGACTGACACTATTTGCCAACTTCACTATATCAATATGTCACTCTGGCTATGTAGGCACGGCTAGACATTCCTTTAGCCCTGAGCATTTCATGCTCCATACTGAGTAGTTTTCTAGGCTCTCATAAAGCAGTCACAGGGTTTTCTTCTTCACTCTCCTCTATAACCTTGCACTCTATCCATCCTTACATAAATTCTGCTTGTATCTCATTAAGTGCACAATGCCTATCTCATTAAATACCCAAGGTTCCTTAGGTAAATTCTGAGGTGTGTCTAAGCGCATAATCCTTTTTTGTTTGTTTTATTATTCACAGTATATCCTCTTAATTATCAGGACCTACTGTTGTTTGTGCGACACAGTACAGTGCAGCGCTCTGAGATTGTAGAATCTGCTGTACCCATGGGATGATGGATACACCTATGAGTTTTCGTCATGCTTTATGCATTCTGAAAAATGGATCTATGAAATGCGCTATTAATCAGACCCTGCTTGTATGTGATGCTGATATATGGTAGATTTTTTTTTCTTTGAGAACCTGCCTGAATGCACTGACAGTATTGACTGAGACTACATCTTGTTGAGAAGTATAATGTAGATTTCTCGTTTGCATTGAATAGTAATTCACCTCTCATTATCCAAAGATTCTACATTTCCTGTGGAACTTGCATGGAACTGTCTACTTCCTTAGTGTGTGCATTACTTGAGTGGATGTGTGATTGACCTAACCACACAAGCAACATGATTAATGTCAAACTGTTGAATTCAGACCCATGTTCTCAGCGGAGCCAAACCCCTACAGTCATCATTAACTCACTGTGCTCACGCATGTAATTCCCAGGGCTGAAGCCTGCTGAGATGTGATGGGCAGCACAGTGGCATGTTCCATGTTGCTTTCACTATCAGCACACTCATTAGGGGGAGATGTAGACATGAGGCTCTGACATGGCCGAGTTCACTGCACATGAACGGCACTGTTGCATTCTTGGATTGGGGATCCTCATCACCCAGGTGCAGCTTTTTGTTTTTGATAGCTTGGCAGAAAGGTCTGCTTGAAAGCAATCCAAGTCAAGGGCTTCTGCTGGAGAGGAATGACTCACCTCTCTTTTGCTGGATGAAAAGATGGTTTGTTGAGATTGTGCTGCCTCGCTTTATATTAGCCGCCTTCTTTCTCTTTAAAGCTAGCCTTTTTTCAAATCCACCCCTCTCCGAGTGGCTTTCATAATAGATGAATCAACCAATAAAGCTTTTCGTGTGTGTCCGTGAAATAGAGGAGACCACAGTATCTGAGGTTGTTCACAGCATTTGATTTATTTTTTAGTGTTTAAATGAAGTGTAATTGATATTTACTGAGCCATTCTTCAGATGTTTTACACAGCTTAGGTCTGAATGTTAAACCATTGCAGGTTAAGGAATTATAAACACTTCATAGTATAAAATGAATGGCTGAATCCCATGTGTTCCTATGTACATTTTGTTATCCTCAATCCTCCCGACCCATTAATGGAAAAGGACTAGCATGGGACTGACCATTCTCAAATAGAAGTGACACTGACATGGAAGTGGCAACTTAGTGGAGGTTACGCTGGTGTGAGTATATCAGGCACATCAGCTTTCCTGAGTATTTTTAACACCTCATTCTCACTGCTTGGTTAAGGAATGGCCACTGACCAAAAAAAAAGCAGATTTGACACAAATTACATTGGAAAAAAAGAGTTGTCTAGATGTGTCTACGAATACAGAATGCTCAAAAGCCCCAGTAACACTGCTGTGACTGATACAGTACCATATTAGTGTCACTTCTGTATTGAAAATGGTCCACCTCCCAAATAATTTCTGGTCAGCGGTGGTAGATGGGGTAGAGCAGGGCTGACAAATTTTTCCATAGCAACAGATGGGCTATAGCTGTAATAGAACAGTTTCATTTAAAAAAAAATATATCCATTTTTAGAAATTATTCAGATATTTTTTAAAATTATACCTGAAGGACAAGCATCTCATATCCTGTTCTTCCAAATGTATTTAAGCACTGGCATGTGCAAAGACACATATAGTCATGCAGATACACTTGTTTTGTATAGAATTTGTATATACTGTATTATATTATATAATAAATAATATCATTCGTTTTTTTTGTTGCCAAAATGCAATATAAACACCACAAACAACACAATCTTAACAATATAGTTAAAAATATCTATTGGTTATTGTCAATAAATTTATACATAAAAATCAATAATGAATAGCGATAGCCAGGATCAGAAATAATGGAAAATTTCAGAAAAAAGGGGAAAATTATTGTTATAATAATCCATTTATATACAAAAATTATCAACAGCATCAGTCATGTTAGCATTCTCCATCGAGCGTATAAAAAAAAAAAAAAAAAAATTCAGTGCTTATAATTATATTTGTTTGCGCTTAGAGTCAGGTTGCCATTTCTGAGCTACTTTGTTGCACCTTCACTTTCTCCTTCACCCAGCCTTATTTGTTTTACCACTTTAGATTTAGACCCTCTCTTAAAAGAAAAAAAAAACAGCTGACAAAGTTGGTGTAAAGCACATCAGATAGCTAAAGCTCTTGGGAAATGTTAGGTTTTGCTCAAAAAAAATCAAAAAGTGAAAACCATTTTTGCTTGTAATGTGATCAGTCATAATTAATATGTATGTGAATGTAGTCACCCAGAAGCACAATTCAGAATTTTTTAACATAGGTTTACCTGATAAAATGGTTTTTCAAGAAAAGCTGAGAGAGAGAGAGAGAGAGAGAGAGAGAGAGAGAGAAGAGAGGGAGAAGAGGACAGACCAGGATGGCTTCCCCTCCAGGGCTGCAGGGTGGAACAGATGTGTCCTTGTTCTCTCTCCAGGCCACAGCAGCCCAGCCGAGCACAGCCACTGACAGGGCAAACCGGCTGGAAAAAACAGAGAAAAATGGAAAGCTAAATATTGGCTTTATCTCTTCAGTAATAAAAGCCCCATGAAATTGATTGGATGCTGCCAAGTCTCTCCCGAGTGGTGTCTTTCACCGCAAATGCAAAACAATGAGCTGGCATAGTCTATTAATTAACCCACTTAATTAATCCCAATTCAACGAAGTTAATCTCTTCCTAGGGCTTGCTAGATCCACTGCACAGGTGTCTACTTGACATAGTCCTCAGATGGCACTGAAGCCTAACACAGGAACATGGAGGATGCGGTGCATCAGTTGGGATCGCTCGACCTACAGCTAGCTACACTGGCAATAGCGTGATGAGTGCTGATGACGTTGTTGAGGAAATTAATTGTAAATGGAGCTACAGTGGAAAGATTCCTTCTCTTCAGTAAGGATTTTGGTTCCACATTGTTTAATTTAGCATCTGATTTACTAAGCCTGAAGATCACTTAGTGTGTGCAAATTAATACAACTGCAAGACAGGTATTATATTTGCAGAATTATATTTCCACTATTTGAAGACAAAGTTATACCATTAACTAGGTCTTAATAATGATATATTGTTAAAAGTGTCTGATATCAGTATCTCAAAATGATTGAGATAGACATATACCCATGCCAAAACTGGTTTCCTATTAGACATTAACCACATTCACACCTCCAATGACAACAGCATTAGAGACTGTAAAAAAGTAATTCACATGTATCTTATAAACAGAACATACACTCTTTAGCTTTGCATTCAACTGAATCGTGAAGTTTGTCAGTGCATCTTGCTGCATTTAAGTAGCATTATACTGGACACACAATTTTGCGCATGTGACAAATTTCAGTTTCTCTTTCAGTTAACTCTTATGGAAGTCTCTTACAGATCTGAACTGGCAGTGGCTATAAAGAAACAAAAACCCTAATTTAAATATTGTTTCCCCCTCCAACTTTGCATGACACAGTTCATGCGATGACTGTTTGTACATCACATGTAACACTCTCACAGTTTTCGCTTACACTATATCCGATTGCGATCATAAATCAATGCTTGTTATTTGGGATCTTGAAAATCAGGGTTTAAATGTGTTGCCTAATTGATGTAGGCGCTGCACTGTAAATCTCATGAAATAATCTCATAAAAATTAACACGTAAATTAAATAAGAATAATGATCAGTAGTGGCCATTTTGGCTTCATGCAATATCTGGGTGACAAGACAAGATAACGGAGCAGAGAAATATTGTCATCAGTGCCACACCCACAATGATGGAGTGTACCCAACCCAGTGGTGTGTTAAAGATCAAGTATCTTTCTGAATCTGATCTAAAGCATGATATGGACTATAATGTAATGTGTAATAATAGTCCTAAGAGAGTTGCTTCTGCTGGGTTGTGGGCTTAATGTGGGTTGCTAGGGCAGGCTTTATAAAAAATTACCAGTATTACCAGATTTCGTCTAATGTGGTATCATTCTTACTCAAGTTAAAGTACTTTGCAGACAGGATAGGATTTCTGGGCATATGTCTTTTAAGTAATGTTGAAGGAGGATGTCTGTAGTGATGGATTTGCACAGGATAAGTGATCTCTGTACAAATCACAGAGATGAGAGTGTATTCATGATGTACGCATGGCCATCACACTAAATCTTCCATGTGTACTACATACTTCTCATTTTAATAGAAATTATTGTTGTGAGCTTCATTATAAGTGTGTTTTATAGGGCTTGTGGAAGCATGAGTTGCTCTTGATCATTAATTAGTAGGTCATACCATGTATGTAGCCTGTAACTGTGCTAGGAACTCAATGACCAAATATTATCTAACATGATATAATATCTAAAACACCTGTAAGTTTCACTTCTCAGACAGTTCTTTTGAACATTATCTATAATTGATTGTTCTGCATTTTAAACATGCCCAGTACTTCGTTTTGCTTTGGTTTTGACAGGAAATTTCTTCATACTGAAGAAAAAGCATACCAGTATGTCAATTTAGATGAATTTATATTATTTGAGGATATTCCTACTTGTCATTTTATAGAAGACAAAATACAGAGTAATCTTTCCAGATTTTTTACAGTTCGAAAAACAATTATGAATCGCATGACAGATTCGGAGGGGACTAAAATCCCAGAGATACTCCAGTAATAATCGCATTACCCCACCTCCCTATGTAAAACTAATCCAGTCTGAATACTACTTAAGATTAGTACAATTGAATGTATATGGTTTTAAGATTCTGATAGTGAAGCCTAGACTTTGGCCTATAGACACGTAACGTCATCCTTTCCTGAGATAAAGAGTAAAGGGTTGTGATGTTGGTCATATTTTCTCGTTTGGTTTGGTTGGAGATTCCCTAATGGTTTCTCACTATCTTTCAGTGGAGATGGTTCTGGGTGAAGGTACCCGTCATTGTACTTTCTGTTCATATTGGATGAATCACAATTTCCCAAACCACCTGTGTGCTGTTCTGAAAGTTCACCTCAACGCATTCACACATGGATGCAGATTGTGTAAGGAGAGGGATTTAAAGGTTTGTCCTTCTGTAAGACCTGGTCTACTTCTGCTCAGGTAACATAATCTCTTGGGATGTTGATTACATCAGTGTTTGACTTGTGTTTCATTATTAAAGCTGAAAGTAACTTTCCCAATTGGGAGAAGTGCTTCTGTGAATGTGAGAACAACTCTGTTGCTTGTTTTCCTAATTAACTGAACTTCCCCTCGCTTGGTTGCATGAGCCAGAGAGGCTGTGTTCATCTCCTTTGAGATAGTCGTTACTGTTGTGATCTGGTGTTAGGATGAATTGTGTGTAATTGTTTCAAGTGATGAGCAGGTTTTTTTGTGTTTGCCCGATTGCAAGACTAAATTGTCAAGGTCATGCGTGAGTTTCCTGCTTTCTTGTTCTGTGCCTAGAGGGCACTAGTGAGTGTTCTTTCTGAATGTCAAAATACAATGCTTGCCTTTTCTCTGGAGAAGAAAGTTAAAGAGTGATCATCACTCTCCCAGCAGGTGTGCAGGTGACTAGGATAATGCTTGCTAATGACTTCTTTGTCTAAATGAGTGTCATGCTCTTGATGATGAAAGAAGTGAAGGAAGGGCATATTTTGTTTATCTTTTTATAAAGTGGTGAGACTACAGAATTCTTTTTCTGCCTGACTTGACTCTAGGAAATTGACCTCTAGTCCTTAACACACTGGACGTCAGATGTAATAATATTCTTAAACAACATCAGGTGCCAGGCTACAGGAGTCTGGTTAGAGGTGGCACCCCAAACAACCAAGAGATTTTTGTGATCTTACGCAGAACCCCTGTGATATTTACTTTCATTAAGCACTTCATTTTCTGTATTGGTAGTCAGATTTTCTACCTCAAAAAGGAGTTTAGTCAAGAATCCCATTGTCATTGTTTAGAGCATGCTGATGATAACCAAGATTGTTGCATTTATTTCTTTAGAGAAGTACTAAAAAACACTTAACTATTCACTATAACATTTTGTTTCAGCATAAGACTCAGTATAAGAGACTCCAGGCATGAGATTGAAATGAGATTCTGTTACTGTAAGAGGAGCCTTGGGCCATGGATAGCCATGGATTCGTTTATAAAAGATCAAAATCATCGGAGCTTCAGTTGTCATGTGTCATGTGAAGTCAGAACTTTGCATGGAAGAAATTCATGTCCAGAACCGTACACTATTAGATATTAGACAAACTTCTGCCATCTCCAAAATTTGTGTAATTGACATGGTTAAGTATTGGATGACAAAGATTATTCTAGCATTTAGATCCTTCTATTAATGCAATCAATCAAAAGGCTCCAGTTAGGTTTTTATTTTGGAAATAATGCTACTTATTAATAAAATATGAAGAACTAATATTCTGGTAATAGTTTTCCCAAATTGATTTCCCCTATGGCTTCACCTGTGACTGACTGTAAATTACCGTAAATTAAAGCACAAATTAGCAACAAATTGCAAATGCTCATTAGCGAGATTTAGTGCTACAGCAAGCCTTGTGGTGCTTTGGTCACTTCTGATGGTAATTGGCAAGGCTAATTACAATTCATTTTACTGAGCAGTAAAATATAAACTGTAAATAACTAAAGACAATTAGACTTAAATCAGGATTGACTGTGTTAACTAATTGTTAACTAAATAACTAAACAAAAATATGTTCTAATGTTAGAGTGCATTCCACACATATTTCTGCTAAGGAGATTAAATGGTAAAAGGATGTGTTAGTGTGTAAAGAAGACTGCATGCGAGAGGCTTCCATAAATATCAAACTTGCACACAAACAAAGTTTGAACAAAGGCTGTATTCTGCTGGTGTGAAACTGCAAGGCTTTTTCTAATAATCTGGTCAATCTGGAGAAAAGAAGCTTACCTTAATTTAAAGGTTTCACTGTTACTACCTGAATTTTTTGTAGGGTTACAACCTAAAATTAATTTACATCCTTGCTTGACTGGAATTATGTCATGAATCTACAGGCAATACAGGTAAAAAATGTAAAAGTGGTGATTGCATAAATGTTCAACTTCCTTGTTGTGAAACCCCTAAATTAATTTGGGTACAACCAGTTACATAATTAGTTGAATGTCGACCAGCGTGCAGTTAAAGTGTATCATAATCTCTATATTCATGAACATGCTAATGGAAGGCCCCAGAGTTTATTAGAGAACACACCTAAACAAATATCATCATGAAGACCCATGAGCTATCAAAGCATGTCCAGGTCAAAGTTCTGAAAAAAGTGTCAATCAGGGTTTGGTTATAAAAAAATATCCCAAGATTGAACATCTCATGGAGCACCATTATATCGTTATTAAAAATGGAAAGATATGGAAAATCCTCACCTCTGCCTAGAAGAGGCTGTCCACCAACGTCAGTAGCCATGTAATGGGGCTTTAGACAGAGAAGCAACCAACAGGCCAATGGGAACTCTGAAAGAGCTGTACAAGGCAAGTTTATAAAATGTGGAAAAGTTCAAGGGGGTGAATACTTATACAAACCACTGTATTTAATGCATTCATTTGGTGTACTGGTTCACAGTGTGAGGTTTAGAGTCCATCATTTGAAAATCAAGGCCTGAATTTTTATAGCTAGCCACAAATATTGTTTTGAGCTCTGATGTCTTAATGTTTTTATTTTATGTTCATGGATTGATGTCAGTTTTTTTGCCTGAAACTTTTCCCTGTAATGATTCGATCTGAAATATAAAGGAACCATGAGTATTAAAAAAAAAAAAGAAAAAAAAAAGACAAACAGATCCAGGAAACTATTGCTGAATATTTGCAGCACCCTGTATTTACAGCAAGACAGTGACTGTAGCTTTAACGCGCAGAAAGTTAGCTCCACTGTTCTGTTTCACTGCTAATCCTGTTCTAAAATCGGCTTTGATTAGGCATTAGCAGCACATAAAGGTCATTAAGGCCACTAATATCAGGGTGTTGGGGGGCGTCTGTGTTGAAGAATAGGAGGCAACCCATAAGAGACAAGGCTAATTACAATTCATTTCTCTATCTGAACCCAACCATCTGCCAGTGTCACCCGCTTATTGTCTATTGGCTCTCAATCATGAGCAGGCCGCTGCAGCTGAAGATGTGTGTTTTAATTAGAGAGCTGCCGTATAATTATATTTATATTTTAATGATGACTTTGACAAAGAGTTTGAATGACTGTCCTTCATTGTTCACTGAAATGATAACATTTAATTATAATGTTTGAACATGCCAGATTTAGGTGCCTGAGTGGTTTTTGTCTCTTTAAAGCCCATATCATGCACACACGTCTTCTGATATTATTATTACATTAATCTTGTGTTTATTCTGCTAGTCCGCTTGTGAGCAGCAGCAGAGAGGTGGTCACTCAGCAGTCTGAATCCACAAGTGTGTTTGAAAAAAAATTATATAGTGCTTTTCCACCAGATGTTGCAGCTCGCCTAGACTTCACAAATTAACAAATTAACTGGAATCCCACATGTTGTTATTGTTTCCACCATCACACATGCTGTGCTGTACCTGTGCTGTACCTGTGCTGAATTAGATTTTTACCCAAGTACCATGGTAGCAAAGCCAGGACATGGGTGAAGCCATTGACTGGCCAAACAGTAGTCATCGAATCGTCCTGATTAATGTGTGTGGTTGGATTCACTTCTCTACCAGCATAAAAATCTTCAGTAGTGTAGTGACTGCTAAAGTTTCGTTCTCTTTTAAAATGCTGTCTGACTGACTTAACAGTAAACACAACAGTTTTGTCTCATTATTTACATTTCTTCCCCACATTAGAAGTAAAAACCATTGTTTTTTTTTTAAATTAGGCCAAATCACAAATGGTGTCTTAGGGGTGTGAATCTTCCCTTCAGGCGATACAATATGCATCTCGATACATAGTATATGATACAATACAACAATGATACAGCTAAACAAGTAACGATTCAGTACACTTCAATTCACTACTGATCCAGTACGGTTCAGTTGAGCACTGATACGATTGGCGACTGTTAGACCAATTTTCAGTTTCAAAATCATTTTCTTTACACCCCTACTACAGAGGTATGACATCATAATGGTGCTGTACACCCTAACTGGTGCCCTGCATGCATAGTGTAAAACACTCTTTGAGATTCTGCAACAGAAAATATGTTTCTTGTGTTTTTGTTGTATTTTAAATAAGGAAGTGCACCCACTTACACTTTTGAGGCTCCAGATTTCGCATACTGAAATCATTATTTGGATATATGCTGTGCCCTACTTCCACATTAAGTCGGTGAAAAAATATGCAAAACAAAATCTGCGTCTGGCAATGTTTTGCTACAGAGCGCTGCACTGTCATGGTGTGAAAGTTTAAAGTGTGCATTGGGACTAAAAGAAGAGTCTTGAGAGCAGGCAGTTTTTACTCTCTGGCCTGTCGGAGTGGGCAGTCAGATACGAAGCTCACAGGATGAGATAACACATTTCCAATAAGTGTATCTCCTTTAAAAGTTTAGAACTATGGACATCAGCCGGGTAACTAGATTGCAGATTTAGCTCGTTTTACCCCAGAAGTGCTTGTGGGACGTCCCAACTGCTCCATGATGCATTTAATTATATAGTGTTTGCTGCTTTCGCGTGGAGCATTTGATTACATTTTATTCACTGGTTTAATAAATACAACAAATACTTGTACTGACACATTATTATAAACGTGCGTTGCTATGTGATTATTTAAAGTTTGTTACTTGAATGAGATTTCCACTCCTAAACTCTGTAACAGGTAGAACTTTCATGAAATTTGATGTCAGAGTGCTTTTACAGCAGAGCTATGGGCTGAAACTGACATTAAGTTACACTTTTGCTGCGCCTTTAATATTTCCGTTCATTATTTCACTATATTACGTCTGTCACACTCGTAAACACGTGCACCACCACTGACAGGAGGAAAGTTTAATTGCAGTGGAAAAATGATACTTGATTACGCCACATTAAATGTGTTTTTCCCCCTCTCCTAACGCTTCACTGCATATCCGTTCATTAACTCTTACTGATATTTGAATATTAAAATTAGGCAGATCCCTAATTTTAATGTCGTCTGGTAAAGTTACTCCAACTTCTCTGCATTTTCGCTAAAGATTAAAGTATTGGCACAAATGACTGTTTGGGTGTGCATGCCTCCTTTAAAACAAACTCGCTGTCTTGTGCTCAATCTCAGTAAGGAGTCCACCCACATTTCTTCAGAGTTAAGAGTTATGCCTGGTTTTATTTTTTACATTGTTTTCTAAAATTATTTTTAGTAGTATTTTACTACTTGTGTTTATCAGTAGCTCTTGATAACCAAAAGAGAGTCTCGTCCATCCTTCACGAGTAGTGTTATGTGTTGGGAAAGTGACACACACTGCTCTTGCGCTTCAGTGGAGAAACACTATTACATGCACCCACACACACGTCAACAATGTCCTCCCTGCTCTCTTCAGTCTTAGGCCATACATACCTGTTCCCTTCCTCTGCATCACAGAAGCCAGAAGTGAATTAAATAGCACTTGGAAGCGAGCAATTAATCCCAGATGCCTAATCTTCTAATAACAGCGGAGAGAGCCAGTAAAACAGGGAGGAGATGGAGCCAGTCCTGAACCTCCTCACAAATCACCCTTCTGTTCAGCACCCCAGGCCCACCACAGCTATAGCTGCTATTCACGCAGCCTGGAGCCCAAATTATCCCCCTGATTGATTGAGTTCCAAAGCATAAACCACCATGACCAGCGACAAAGAAAGATTTGCTTGCTCGGCTTTACGACTCTCTGTCTCCCTCGCATTACCCCACCCTGACATGAGCAGTGCCAGAAAGATAAGTGACTTAAGTGGACTACAAAGTGTTTTGTCTGTTTAGCCGTCTGCATATCACTGTTGTGCTGCCAGTGTTGGTCATGGTTAGACTTCAGCCTAGTATGGGTCTGCTCTGGACAGATTTCTTTGGCGTTTAGTAACACAAGTGGCTGTTAGGAGCCCAGAAGCATCTGCTGCTCTTTCTCTCCTCCGCTTCTGTTATGACAAGGTTTTGCGCTGGGCTATAGAGAGCGTAATTGCACTTCTATAAATAATAGTGTCTTACTGCCTTGATTTAGAGTATTAAGTAACGACTGAACCAGCGTTTCATGATTCCTTTAGAGCTGCAGAGCCAGTGGAAAATGAAACTCATACAAAAGGAGTAGACAAAGCTGTACTGAACGCTGTAACCATTTGTTGAACATTTTATTGATTTTGCAGAAAGATGTTGAAGTACTATACTTAGATTATAGATCTGGCACTTAACCCTTTGCTGACAGTTTTTCCTCTCTTAATGCCTTAAAGAGGCACACTGCTTTCATCCATTTAACCAGATTGGAAAGCTTTTAAAAAGTCATGTGTTGCAGTAAAATGGCCATATAAGCAAGCCATCATATCTAAAAGGCTCATCTGCGTTTGTGTCCTTGGTGGGGTGTGCTCTCAGGAGATAAGCATGGAATGAAGACATGGCTATTCATGCAGAAATGCTCGAGAGTGCACTAGCGTCACTGTAGCTTGCTGAATATATTAAGTGCAGCTCCTGAGACAGAATCTACAATACACACAGGCAGCAAATCACATTGGAACAAGATAGAGTTTGTGACAAAGAACTGAGGTATAGCTGGATTACACTTACCTTATTTGTCTTCACTTTTTTACAGCTCAACCTAGTACTTATTTTTCTTTTCTTCTTATCTTCTGTCTACTTCCTGCTCTCCTCTCTGGCCTATGTTAACCCTTCTCTGTTGTTATCCTGCAGGCTTTCCTGCGGCAGCGTACGGTCCGATGGCAGCGGCAGCAGTGGCAGCAGCGCGTGGTTCAGGTAGGGGGGCCCGTGGAAGAGGCGGCTACGCAGCATATCCGCACAGCACAGGGCCAGGTAAACTCTCTGGCCATATAACTGTGTGCTGGCCGCTCTCTCCATGCTGCTCTTAACTCTAGCCGCCTCTGTCCTCTCTCACACACATTCACACACACAATTTATTTAGATACAAGCACCAGGATTGTGGAGTTAAGAGAAGGGATTTTCTAAGCCCTTGCTGTATCCTCCACATCTCCTAACCTACAGTAGGTGTGATTAGTAGAGTTCAGCTTCTAGCAACGGACCTGAGACCAGTTTTGCCTTAAGGCCCAGTCACATTAGTGTTTCACCAGCGTAATTTCACTAAAGTGAAGTTAAATTTATTTAAACCGAATTTGCTGTTATTAGTGGTTCTGTTTTGCGGATTTTAAGGGTGAATAATTTTCATATTTGAATCGAGTTCAACTTCACACAACATGACTTCACATCTTGACCTGTTTCAGAAATTGCTATTTTTTTATCGGTAGGCAGGCATGCGATTTTATAAAATATTTCCTTTTGACGAGAAATTATTTAGGATTCCTCTGGGTTCTCTGGTTGCCTCCCACTGTCCAAAAACATGCCTGTAGGTGCACTGGCTATGTTAAATTGCCCCTAGGTCCGAATGAGTGTGTGAATGTGTGTGTGTGCATGGTGCCCTGCAACGGAATGGGGTCCCATCCAGGGTGTATTCCTTCCTTGCACACAGTGTTTCCAGGATTGGCTCCGGATCCACCACAAACCTGACTAGGATGAAGCAGTTATTGAAGATGAAGGAATGAATTAATGTAAATTGCTTCTTAAAAAAAAGAGGCCACTATGCAGTCATCTAGGAGGCTGGGTAATATATAATATAACTTGTGTGGTTTTTACTGTTTATAGTTTGAGCTAGCAGCCAACTCAGAGAGATAGCAAAGCGTATAAGCAGATAACTTGCTTTAGCGTGCCTAAATTGATTTAGAAAAGTTGATCTGCATTTATGAAGCTGGCAAAAGTAATGTTTCCTCATTCTTCCCCCCCAATATCACAAGCCACAGCTAAAATGTAAAACGTCATGGCCAACTTGCAAACTGCAACAATGCAAAGTTTAAATTTCTAGTGTGACTGCGGCTTTATGTATTATTTGTACTGGTGAAGCTGGTCATAGGGTCACAGACTAGGGTTGACTTCTGCTTTCTCAGTGTTACGTAATCTGCTGTAGATGGAGTGTTTTCCTAACCCCACACCTTGCCATCGAACACAGACTGTGTGACTGAGTATCTTCATTTCTCATGGTTTTTAGTGAGTTCATCCACACTTAATCACTCCTGGCCATAACTGGCTTCCTCGAAGCGCCTTTGATCCAGACTGACCAGAATTACTGAGGCTGCACATTTAGCAGTTTCTTGGCTGTCGTCCTCCAACTACGGCTATCGATCCAGTGGCCAGATAGCTTAATCAATCAATTTGACTTTGTCTGTTTGATGTGGGGATGCTTAAATAAATAAACGGAGGGAAGGTGGGAGCTGCTAGTGCTCTCCACACTGGCCTTTACTGCAGCGACTGGCCTTTACCACAGCAGGATGTGATGGCCTTGTCTAATTGGCTGTCAGAAAGTGGGGTCTGAGTGCCAGTTTGATGTGGCCCCGTTATACAGACAGCCCCCCCACACACACACATACACACACTCACACACACTCTCACACACACACACACATTCTTCCTGTTATACACAAACTCTCACTTACACACACACTTTTAGACACTTTCTCACACACACACAAGAAGCACACACTCAAGTGCACTCCACCAACACCTGCTCTTGAGCAGCCAGCCATCCAGCTCAGTGTAATTCGTAGACAGGCGTAAAAGTGGCTGTGCGCCGGGTCTGCCGAAGCTCAGTCGACAGAGCATGAGCCAATCAGTCATGCCTCTCCACTCAATCAGACGTGTCTGATTCTGATTAGTGCCCCGCTAAAGCAACTAAGCCTGCAAAAAAAAAAAAACAGACTTGCACTTTGCATCTCTTTTCCATTTAAGGGTGTGAAATGCAGCCTTGTTCAGAGAACGCTGTAAGCATTAAATGAGACTCTCATGAGAAATGAATAACTCAGTTAGTGCTAACTCTGGTGTGTTCGGGATAGTTTTGAGAGTCTTGCCTAAGTGACAAACTGGACTTTAAAGATTCACAGGATCTCAGGTTTGGTCTGTTCTCCCCCCATTAGATTGTAGGTTGCAATCTGACACGCTCTCAGTGTGGTTTATGGCAGGGCAGAGGAAGTCAGTGTGGTAGTAGTGCACTAGGCAGGGTGTGACAGCAGACTGGCTCTCTCAGCTCCAGTATGAAGCTGATGGGGAACATACTCTCTCCATGGCTGCACTGTGACAGAAGCCGGAAAGCCGCTGAGACAGAGTGCTGACATTTAACGATGACCTTTTTGCAGGACTTCATCATCTATTACCCAGCCGATCTTAGTGCCAGGATGAATTTATACACCCCTGCTGTGCATACATTTACTGCTAGGTGCAAGGCGAGATGCATTTGTGTGGGTTGTTTGTTAAAAGCCAGTCACTCAGTACCAGAGCTAACTTAGCCATGAGGACACAGTAGACGGCTCCAGCTGAGTCGGATTTGGTCATACGCTCACATTGGATTAGTAAAGCTTCTCAGCATGCTCATTAAGACAGACTTTTAGATTCAGTACCACAAATATCAGACAGATTCCTCACTAACAATGAATAAAGTCACTAGTACCACAGTAAGCTTTACTTTGTCACACTCGGCCAGAGACACAACTAAACCATTGTTCCCTAACGTTTCTATGTATAGTATGCTAGCATCGATTTTAAATTAGAATATTTAATAATCTTATCAGCTTGTGTTCACACTAGGCATTTATTTATTTATTTATTTTCCCTCCGATTTTCTCCCTAAATTCTATCAGACACACGGAGCCAGCCGAGCTCACCTTTTCGAACTGTTGCTCATGCAGTGTAAGGGGGAGGCATAACACACTCGGATTAAAGTGGTATCTGCCCACTTCTGCATGCATACACCCATGACTGGCTAGTGTCTCTGTGATTGATAGGGAGTATAACACCCTCCCACCCTGAGAGCACAGCCAGTATCGCTCTCTTGGGCTCCCGTTCATGGATGGCTGTGGCATCATCGCAGTTCGAACTTGTGAACTTCAGATGATAGGGTGAACTCTTTTCTGAACTCTTTTTATGCCAAATACGAAAAATACGTGGATGCACAGACTGTAACCATGACAACGCTATTACTACTGAGTTCTGCCTTGTATCCGTATCCACTTAACAATTTAGCTATGTAGATTACAATCATTATTAATTCTAATAAACACCAGATTTATTTGTTAGCATAATTTTGCAAGAGCCCTGCTTGCCTTGCCTGCTTGGATTTGGAGGAAAAAAATCAGAATGAGAGAGTTTTTTCTTGTTTTTTTCTGAGCTGTGACCTGATTGGTTAGGTGATTTAAAAAAAAAAAACAAAAAAAAAAACACTTATTTGGTCAGGTAATTTTGCTCGCTTCTAAAATACTTAACTTTCTTCTACACTGAACGTGTTGCCTGTGATACTGCCACCTTGTGGCCACTTTCCATTGGTTCACATGTAAAATACGGATGTAAAATATGGATCTTAGCTATGGTTGAGCAAAGAACAAATAGTGATATACTAGATTAAAAGAACTTTTCTTTAAACAACTCCTTCCGTAGTGCTTTGTAAAGTGATCCCATGATTGAGGTGCCCTTTAGCCCGTGTAACTCTTAAAAATATTCCTTTTAAAAATTAATTTTCAACATTTAATCTAAGAAAACAGTAGGAATGGGATATATGACAAAAATATCATATCACAATACGTGAAGACGTTTATTTATTATACACAATATGTATCATCACACTGGCAGCAAAACAGAAGGGCTGCATTAAAAAAAATGAAGAACTGTTAAACTGAGTTTGTTGATACTTTTATTTTATTTAATAAAAACTACATTCTAACATTTAACTGTTCAAAGATTAAAATTTTAAAGATTAAGTATTTTTTTTTTTACATCAGCTGCTTCAATTCATTTCCTTTTTGGTTGTAAAATAATCATGATAAATATCATGATAAATATCAGAATATAGATGATATCTCAGAAAAGAAATTTCGTGACATATTTTTTCACAATATTGATCTTATATTATATTGTCATATTGCCCAGCCCTATAAAACACCCATTCAACCATTCAAAAGTCTCTTAATCCATCTTAGACTGCCATATCAGCTCTCTTTCCTGACATTGGCTGCATTTGGTTCTCAAATGAATGAGTTGAAAGTAACAGGGGTGAGTACTAGTAATGGAAAGTAACAGAATGAAAGCTTATTTTTCTTCTTTCCATGATCTTCAAGAAATTTGAATGATGCAGTTTCCTGCTGGAATATTCAAATATTTCACAGGAATGAATGTGTTCAGGTAACAGGGTTGAGTGGGTGTACAGTATACATTTCATAACCTATAATGGATGACTCATGGGAAAGGATGCTTCCAGCATGAGATGTTAAATGGATTCACACATTAATGCAAAAATAATAAGATTTGTGAAGTCTTTTATTTGTTACATTCCAATGTAGTTAGAGTGGGCTGGACAGGCAAAATGCTGTTTTTTATAGATATGTTTTATAAGATATTTCTTTGAAATATGTTTATAGGTGTTGTGAAGGACATTTTACCTTTGTTTAAAATGTCTTTTATGTTTTCTTTACACACACATACGTAATATCATTGGAATATAAATGACACCCCAGTTGTGGAGTCAAGCTGAAGTGTCTGAAGGAGTTCCCCTCATCATCTTCTATAAAGGATGTAATCACAGAACAGGTGGTTAACGAGTTAGTATTCACTAACTGAGTCGGTCATACTTCTAAAATGTCCTGTTCAGAGGACACTATTCTGCAGTGTCACTTGCACACATTAGAAAACATTCACCTGATTCATTCCTTCGGGCAGTCAGGCTGGTCAGCAGGATATTGGCGGTCATGCATAGATGCTTAGGGACACCACAAAGGGGAAATAAAACTGCACAAATCTTCCAAAGTCGACCAGAAAATTGCATGCAAGCTTCATTTATAGGCTAAAATGTAGGACCTGACGTGTTGCTAGTGTTTAATAGGCGTTGACCTGCTGGTCATGTCTCTGCTGTTTCTCTCTTGCTTGGTTTGAGCCAGCTGAAAGCCAGTCTGTGAGTCTGAGACTGACTCCCTAGACACTCTGTCCTGCTCCTACGCCACTGGAAGGTTTGTCTGACCTCCCTCTCACCACACCCTCACACAATGACACACTGCCACTTTCTCGTTTTTCATTTACTCTCTAGTTTTAATCATTCATTTTCTTGATTTTATGATGCTTTCCAAATTCTTACACGTCCTACTCCATCTTGTTTTCTAAGTCAAATTACTTTCCCACTTTTCATCTGCTTTCCAAATAAATGTATCTTTTATTTATCTTGAGTTCATTTCCTTGGGTTCTGTCCAGTGTATTGCATTATTCTACCATTCTTTTATCCTTCATCTATATGGTTCACTCCTCCTCTGCCTGTGTCTGACCTGTTTGTGACACTGACTTGACTGCATGCTTTATTAGTAGTGGTCTTGTTAGAGATAATGTAGCTGTAGGTCAAGTAGGTATTGTCTGGAACCTAGCACTGGATAGGATATCTGTGTTTTAATGTTATGTAGTAATAAAATGCACTAGAAATCTGCACGGTAGAAATGTTTATGCTTTCCTTTTGCATATGCAAACCTTGTCCTTTACCTAGAGACTGATAGCATGACATTTTAGTAGAAGAAACATTCACCTTCAAGACCTTTTTTGTTTTTTGTTTCCCTCCACTCTTTCTTATACATGTACAAGAGTGCAGCCATGTTTTAACACGGTATCTTTTATACTTTTACATTCTGAACTAAGCCAGAAGAGACACAGTCGAGCCCTGCAACCTTTCTGAGGGCCAGTATGCTGGGAAAAGATGAGTCACAATGCAGAGGTTTGCTTGATGCTGTAGATCTGGTGTAGATCCCATCCGTGTGGGCCGTGTTGTTACCTTGGCTGAGGACTGTAGAGAAACTGGCAACCCTGTCTTTCCCACACACACATACACACTGCTATGGATTACTGGAGCACAAAACTGCTCCTTATATAACTAATTCATCCCCAACTTTAGCCACCGTAACCCAAACTTTTGGGTGTATAGTAAAAGATTAATATTCTGGAGAGGTGTGGGCTAAGCTCACAGTGTTTTCCTTCTTTATGGGGAAACATGAAAGTACACAAATATACACACACACACACACAAAATAATGCAATGCCTAGCCCTGACCTTGAGTACCCAAAAAGAAATCGTTACGATTTTCAAATAAAAGCTACACTTTGTGTAAAAAAAAAAAAAAAGTACTGTTCTACACTTCATGGGACCAGCTAAATGTCCTCACAATGTCACATTTGTCACCCTGTCATTATAGGGATATGTGGTCCCCATAAAGACATAAATACATGTCCACAAACTAGGGATTTCTCAGACTAGTCAAATAATTAATTCATTAGTCATGACTGTGGGGATGTCGACTAGTCAGGGCAGGGGAATAAATGGTCATGTAGATGGTAAAGAAAGCAGGCTAAATATTCTTTGTTAGTGTGAAACTATTTCAGACTAGAAGGCAGTTGTACATAGCGCCACATGCTGTCTAAGACGATACTGGGAAAATTCGTTTTTATTTTCTGCTGTTTTGTTTCGTGTAATATATTATTACTTATGTATGACTTTAATGGTTAAATGTAGAGTTGTATATGAGACAGGGTTTTTAAAAATCACAGTCCTGGCACTCGCAAGGAAACAGAGACCAATCCTACCTGCTCCCGTAGTTAATTCTTTTGTACCGTAGTTAATTTTTTAAACGTTAAACTATTATTTTTTAAATTCTTTTTTTATGTGAAGTAATTTCAACCACAGCAGATAAAGATGAATGAACTAAAGATGAATGAACAAATTAGTGAATCCCAATTTACATCAGATGCACTAAACTGGTACTGTACTAGGAAGTATGTACTCTTCTGTGTCTATTCCTGTCCTGATGCACTCTAAAGTGTCTAAAGTGTCTAATGGTTTTCAACTAGTATAATATGGTACACAGAATTATCATTTAGTGCACTGATTTATTTATATTGTTTACAGTGTAGTTTAAAATGAAATCTAGGAATTAATGTGGGTTTGGTTGTTAATTGAAATGCAGTTTAATGTGTTCTTTGCTGTTGTAGTCAACTACTTTTTTTTTTTTTTTTTAATTACTGGTCAACAAGTGAAAGTGAATATCCATATCACACATATACACAGACAGGCTCTTTTCTCCAGTTCTACTTTATTGTGTCAGGCTAACTGCACTGAGTGTGTGTCTGTGTGTGTGTATGAGAGAGAGAGAGAGAGCAAGAAAGGAAGACAGCATAGAGAGCTTGTGTCACTCTCCATTAGTTGCTGTATGTGGACAGACAGGCGGTGGTCCACAGCTGTGTGTGTGCATGTTTGTGTGTGTGTTTGTGTGTGTGTTTTGAGTGTGTGTCCTGTTCACTGGCCGCAGGTGCAAACTAGGCCAGGCAGGATCTTCAGTGTCCAGCCGTCTGAGGTGGAAATATGAAACACACCTCATACTCGTTTGTCATTCCTCCTGATGAAGACAGATGTGTGTTTTTGTCCATCTCGGAGCTAGCTGTCCACTTCCCTCCTCCATCTGCGCACCAGAGTGTGCGAGTGTGTGCAAGGGACGAAGAGATCCATCACTGAGCAGAGCATAAATCATGAAGATTTGAGATATTTGCTTGATTAGATGTAATTTTCATAATTTAAATGTAATTTTCCGAGGCTATCCGAGCAAAAAATAGCAACGAGGCATTATCTATAGAGTATTTATGAGATGTCATCTGCTAAGAGGGAGAGCTGGTAATGATAATTAGTCACCTGTTGGCTAAAAAAAAGAAAGAAAGAAATAACATCTGAGAATAGGGACTGATCATCTCTGCAGTTAGTAATTCTTTAAAGATGGCATAGGTGGAAATGAAAAAGCTAATTGCACATGTTCATAAATCCTGAGTTAATTTAGGAGAACATTTGACAAGTTCACTGACACACTTCCAGAGGATTTGAGTGAAGTTAGCTTCATTTAAGTAAGGAAAGATGGGAGAGATTCAGTCACTTTGAGATAGCACTACATCTGTGAGAGGAACTGCTGCTTCAGTGCTTTTTAAAGAGTGCCAGTCTGTGTTTTTTTCCTTTTTTCCCCTTGTGTGGATTCCTTCTCCAGCCTTTTCCGATGTATTTACCGTGTCTGACATTTCTGCCTACAGTAGATGATTGTGTGCAATGCTATTTCCAAGGTTGGCTGTGGTCCTCCAGCATTGCAGAAACTGTTTGAAAGTCACCGTGCGAAATGTCAGCTTTTTCTCCATCCTTTCATGAAAAGGTACTTTAAATGGCAGTATTTTGCTAGCCTCAGCAGGCTAATTGTGGTAATGTAGTGCTGACAGGTCAGGTGTGAGCTATTCGGAGTCCACTGAACCTGATCCAGCTGCAGAAAGCGCCACAGCTTTGCCCTGTCCTTCATTAACGCACTTCACATTATATTAAATTGCCATGCAAACACATTTTGGTGTTCTTCTGACTTTTCTGCCAGATTAACAGAAAGCAGTGCTGGGAGCACATAGGACAAAGGAGGGATGAACGCTTAAGTACCTACTTATTTGGGTTCAGATTGTAAACTTGCTTTGGATTGTGCCAAAATGTCTTGAATCCTGAACTGCAGTTGAGTCCTGGTGGATTATCTTATTTTGAGATGTGATTTTAATATTAATTTACATTCAAAACAGACTCACATTGTTATTTTTTGTACTCTTATAATCCATGTTGTTGGCAAATACCAAACAACTTCCTGTCCGGATATTTCTTCAGGCACCCCTGCAGTTCCATAATGACAAGCCCACATATTCTGCATTTATGAATTCAGCTATAGTGGATGGAGACAACAAACAGCAGTGCACATTATTGTTGAGAGGAAGCAATGCAGCCAGTGCCTGGGGCTCCGTGGCACCATTCAGAGAGCTGGTTTGATATGTAACCATAGTGCAGCACTCTAGAGAGCGAGGGATGCTGAATACTGAGAAGAGGAAATTAAAGTCTCCCACTGACTGCAAGGCCCCTGATGGGATCCTGCAGTAATCTCCGAAACGGCTGCCTGGCTATAAATGCTAAAGAGACCACTAACTTGCATTAAAGCCAGTTATCCACAGAGTAACTCACATTACACATGAAGGAGTTGCACAATTCGGTTCTCTGTTTCCTAACAGCTGATAAAAGCACCCTCTTATTTGCACATTTGTATCTGTTTTCTTATCAGGCATTATATATAATAACACGCAGCAGGAGGGGAAGAAAGCAACTTAAGGCTTTCATCTCAGCAATTGCTCTGAAGCACCCAGATGGGCTATCTAATGGCGCAATTGACAGCCTTACAGAGTGCAGTCATTCTGAGCATCACTCTCCCTCCTCTCAAAGCCAGCTGGGGTGTCCAGGCTCCGTGCAGATGTTGCATAGCCAAAGGCACATCTGGATGACCTCCTCCCAGCTGCTCAGACACGACCCTGGAGTGCGTTTGTGGTCGGCGGCGGCAGCGTCTGGAGGTGGAGATGATGAATAGACGAGGCTGTGTCGTCTGGCCACCGCAAGCGAGTGCCTTGCGTTTTCCATGCTGCTATTCATCAAGTCAGACGAAGTGAATTTACGCATCTATCACCTGTCAACGATGCACGTGGCTCCCGCACCAAAAATGTGCCATTATGAAGTAATTAGATTTGGCTTTGAGCAAGAGCACAAGACCTGGGTTAGTCGAAAGAGAGCAAATAGCTGGGTTTTATGGGTATGAGGGGAAGAAAGCTTGTGAGAGGAAAAGGAATATGTTGGGCTTTGTCTTGCAGTTTTGAGGAAATAATTCATATGTAAATACAGAAGAGAGCTGATACGCAGACACACTCACGCTCACTTCCTCCCTCCATCCGTACGTTATTCATGGGAACATAAAACATGCAGAGTGTCATTCTGTAACTGGCTGGCTGTAGCGGAACATCTGAACCAAGCCATTATTGAGGCAACTTTTGATGTCTAAAAATGACAATGTTTAATTCAGCTCCATTTTTCCCCCAGCTTCCCCGCTTCCACTTGGTCAAAGTGAATCATTTGCATGTGCTCAGAAATAGGGAATTAGCTGCCGAAGGTAATCAAGCAGCCCTATTCTGCCAGATGGCTTTCTCTGTAGTTAGTAAATGGGTGCTTTTAACTGCATTTTATTCCACATTTCTGCTTCAGATAGCGCTATCATTAGAAGTGATCTACCTGCACAATAAAAGTAATTTCTGTAGGCCTTTATTAGATAAGACCTTTCCTGTCACAGCAGTAAAATGAACGGCTTTCCGGGGCTAATTTGCGATGTCATTGCAAACAAAGAAACCAGGTGTATTTGTTGTATGCGTGTTAATTTTGTATTTCGTGTCCTGTCCCTCCTGCTATGCTGAAATTAGACTGAATATTTATGCAAATAGCAGCAGCAGCATGGCATTGTGGAGGAAAGCAGGCTGGGGAGCGTTAAACAAAGGCAGGGCCTCCAAAAGCTGTCCTCTGCTGTGTTACGAACGCAACAAGCTGCACCGCAGGTTCCTGTAAAAGGTCTTCATTTGTTTGTTGTTAAAGATCTAATTAGGAAGATGAGAGGGAACAGGATGGGATGGCAGCTTGGCTAATTAAGAGGCGAGTCCAGAGCTCCCTTTGAACCTCAAGGACGCCCATCTATTAGAGCGGCCCATCAAAAATGGATTCAGCCTAAGTGCATTTTCAGGTCGCTTTTTGCAAATGATTAAACATGTTGTAGTGGGCAATGTCGTAGCGCAGCCTTTTCCTTCAGTGCATGGGTCCGGCTTTTAGCAGATATTGAGATTTACTCTTTGGAAGGCAGGTACATCTAGTATAATGTATACTATATGTTTATAGTAAGAGTAGATGTATCTGGTGTTAGTTTATAATCACGGTGTAGTCATTTTCTTGCCTCTGTCTTGTTAATCTTTTCTTTCATGTAGGCCGAAAACTAATTTCATTAATACTTTCTCTGAAATGAGTAACATAGCAGGAGTCTGGATTAGGGTACTTAGTTGAAATAAACTGCTTGCTTGTTTGTCATTTGTGCTAGAGGTTAGACTGCTGACCTCTGCATTGTAGGGTGAAAGAAATGTGCCAAGATCACTGGCAACTTAAATCAGCAGCTCAGGTTCAAATGATACAAAGAAAATTTGTATTCAGAGTCAGTTTACATAGGTTCACTTTCTGGGAGGCCCGTTCAGATTATTAAGACTAAAACTTACACTTGATACAGCATATCATAATTTTTTACATGCTGAACTACAAATGGCCTCATATTTTTGTACCAACAATGTAAAAAAAAAAAAATGAAAATACACAAAGTGACTGACCCAGAATTCTCTTATTTTTTGGCTATAACAACATGATAATTTAATTTAATTCACTGATTATTTTCTTTTCAATTTAGTCTGTTTTAAAAGCTCAACTGCCAAATTCCTTCTAAGTGAAATCTTTTTTGGCCAATAAGAGTCTTTCTTATTCTGAGATACAAAGCCGAGATGAAGTCATAATGTCTGCATGCAATGTATGTTTTTCATGGTTTATTATTGTATTTTGAGTTCAGAATTAAATTGTGCCCAAGTTTTGGTTAATTTGTGCTCTTCTCTAAAGACAACATGGCCATTGTTTAATGGCTAAACTGGCCAAACAGTCATCTGCTGTGGTTAAAGTAGGGTTCCTAATTTTATTGTAAGAATGAATGTGACATATAAAATTTGGTCCTTAAGATAAGTATTGTCTCTAATTAAGACGTTGCCTCCTCTGATCTCTTCCGTGCGCCCTTAACCTTCAACCGCTTAACTCCATTGTAATTAATTTTGGATAAAACATCTGCCAAATGAATAAATGTAAAATGTAAATCATCAAGGGGCAAAACCAGGCTTTTTTTTTTAGTTTGTGTGAATGTTTTACATTTTTTAATTTGAGAAAGTTTGCTTTTATTGAAAGATTAAATGTCATACACATTTCTAACTCATTCCTGAAGATCACAATACTGTCCTCTGCATTAAAGTGTGTAAAGGTGCCTTTTAATTCAAGGCTTACTTGATTGAGTCAGGTAACCTCGGAGATAACAATATCGCCTCCAAAGCCAAGATGCTATAGCTTTCTAGGGGCTATAGCCTTCTAGGGGCAAGATTTAAATTGGAAATTATAGTAAAAGTGCTGTTGTCAAAAATATGTACATTGGTAACACTTTAGCAGAAGACTAGTCCACACTCTATGTCCTGTTTGAGGGACGTAGAATATTGAATATTGAAACTATCTTTGCCTGCTTCCTCCAGTCCATCAGAGACACAGGCAGCAATAAGTAACTTACTTTGGGTCAGCTGTGTTCTCTGGGCAGGATGCTGCCTAATCGCAATAACTACTACAAGAACATTATGTAAAAGCAAATAACATTTCACCGATAACACCCAAAACATTGTACTGTAGTTTTTTCCCCTTTTCTCTTTTCCATTTTGGCTCCAGACACCTTTTTTCACAACATGGACTATGTACCAAACCTGAATAGTACGAGTAGGTGTGGCTTGCTATTTGGATATTTGGTAGTACACACTATGGACTCGGGACAGACACAGCCATGTTGATACACATACAGTATCCAACCAGTACAGTTTTTTTTCTCAGTAAAGCTTTATTTTAAACTTTCTTGACAACATAGGCTCATATGACAAAATGTCTGGCCTGTTGGAGGCTGCGGGGCCCTGAGCAGTGACTTACGATGCTTATTAAGTAGACGTAGTGCTGCTGATTAGGACATATTCAAGCAGGAGTTAAAACTTGATGAGAGAAATTACCACCCAGACACTGGGGCCTTTTACAGTACGTTCTATATGTGCCCTTTGATGCAGACATGCATACTTATCTAATTTGAGCAGTTCGTTACTGAAAGGTTCAGGGAGTGATTTTTTTGTCTTCTCGAGAAAGTAAGGTGCAAGTACAAGAGTTTTTGTATACTCTTTCTGACATAACTTCACTAGAGTAGCTTGAATATTGAATATCACAAACACTTCAGGGTTAAGATTGAATTAGAAGCTGGAAAACAGAAGGTTAAGAGTTTGGACTCATGTTCTTTGGCCAGCAGTACCCATATACATACACAGCACACACTTACACATGTTAGAAAAACAGTAGGAGGCATCTGTTTGAACTGGTACTGTTTTGTATCTTGCAATACTCCACCTTTATATCATGCAAAAAAAAAACAATACAGCATTGACTCATAACATTACTATGCAACATTGTATTTCCCAATGATGGGGAAAATTTCCCAATATTTCCCCTCCCTTCCCCTCCTCCTCCTCCTCCCCTATACTCCTGTATCTCCCAGGCTTCCCCGATTACGGTTTCTATTCCACGACAAGTGACCAACGGGGGCCCCCCTTCTCCTTTGCGGACTATGGCTCCCTAGGCCCTCAGGCGGCTCAGCTGCTTCAAAGCGAGCATGCCACCTCGGCCTGCAACTCCCCCCTGCAGCACCTGCCCAGCCCGGATCAGTATAAGAGCCCAGGTGTGTACCACCTCTCCTTCATTCACTGATTGATTTGATTCATGTGGTTGATTCATCATTCAGTCATTCATTAAAACGGAAGGCAAAAAAGAAATGTAAGGGACGTATAGAGAAGAGCCCGCTGCTTTGCCTGACATGAACTGCATGCTGATTTGAGCTCGTTCACACATTATTTTATCCTTTTCTATTCTGTCCTTGGCAATGTATTTCTGCTGTGTATGAGTTGAGATATATGGGCTAATAGAGTGATAGTGGTTATTATTCAGTTTCTTATCAGCTGACCCGAATTGAGTCACATACCTCAGTACATCCATACACAATCATATGCAATGTTCTGATACAGACATTACCACAAGTCTTTTATTATCTAAGATCATGTGAGTTTCTTTTGACCAGAAGTATCACACAATTAATGGCTGTCTGATTTAGAGGTGTGCACAGGACTGTTTTTATTAGTAAATTGAACCAATACCTCTCCCACAGTTAGTATTTTTGTTTGACTTGTGCACAGTATTTTTTTTTTTACCAACTTAGTTGGTCTATTTCCAAAAATATTAAAATAATAATTTAAACCACATGGCCCCAGCCAGGACAAATTCAGTAATGCTGAATGAATTAACAAGTTAGTGTCACACAGTGACAGACAAGCACCCGGTATGTTCCCATGTTCATCAACGTTTTTTGTCCTGCAAGCGTTTGTCCTGCATGAGAATAAAAGCTGTAACTTTTTTGTTGGGTCCTGGAGGAGCCCAGTCCAGATGCACACCTCTAATCTGGTTTAGTTTTTTGTTTCACTGTTATGTTTCCAGAGATGGGAAAAGATACAACAGAATGTACATAATACAAAGAAGCCTAAATGTAAACCTATCAAAATAAAGCTACAAAATACTACAACTGATCAATAATATTGTATTTTCCATTTTGAAAGAGAAAAAAACAGAAACATCTTTCTTAAGGGGGCCATGAGGTCAGTATCCAATATGAGATTGTCCATCTTAGTTGCTAGAGTATAGTATGATGACTAATGGTCGTTACAGTCATGAATTTTGTAATACGCTGGATTGAAATGAGTCAGTCAACATGTTGCTATGTCTCTATTTCATACCTGACAGGCGTTTGGAAGCTGTTCACAAACTTAAGGCTCTGCAGAAACTTTCTAGCCTTTGCAAACTGATACAGAAATACAGCACAAGTATTGTATTGTATCCTGTGTTGTTTTGTTTTTTTTTTGACAAAGGCAGAAATCTTATCTTAGAAATCTTAGGCATTCATATAATTTTGCTCTGTTTCTAGATGAGTAGGTAGTGGAGTCAGAATTGTAATGCTACCCCTGTGTGACCCTCTTCATGTGCATTATTATTGAGTTTAAAAGATAATGAGACAAAATATAAATGTATTCCTTCCCTTCAAGTATATCTTTCAAAAGTAGTAACATTAAAATTAGGGTAATGTTACCACAATGTACAATAACTGTATTTGTATAAGTGATGAGAATGAGCTGTAGGGAGCGATGATATTCTGATATTCTGATATGAATAAGGCCGTAAGCTGGTGGTTCATGTAGAGGTGAAGGGGTTGTTATGTTAGAAGTGAGAGAGAGCAGGGTCATACCGCTGTGAACAACTGTCATTTCATGGTCTTAATCTACCTTAGATTAAAGGTTATGTGGAGGAACTGTTGACACAAATAAAGCTCTAAATCCTTTGGACATGGAAATGGTGTTCAGATCTCTCTGCTCAGCAGAATGGGCCGATTACAGGCCATGGAGTTTAGTGTTTATACAGTGAGTCACTTATTGCCTCCAGCAGCATTATTAACACTGGCCCAGTGGGAACAGCATGAGTGATCAAGACAGAGGACTTGACATTAACCAGCATTGTCACTTATGTGGAATTCGGGACAATAAGCTAGTTGTTTAGATTTATTTAGGAAAGCTTTTACATTTCTGTAAAACAGAAGAGGTGAGGATTGTTATAGTGTCACGCTTTCATGGTTAGTTTTGTTGGTGGTGTTTTGGGGTTTTTTTTTTTGGCTCAATGCATTTCTTTTCCTCACAGCATGTCTCTGTTTCATCTTATAATGACAAACTGATAAATACTGACATTGTAAGAGATGCTATGGAAATTCTTGAAAGTATCTGTTGGTAGAGATACTGCATATACCGTGGGGAAGAATTTTCATGCTTTTTGTGCAGTATAAAGACACTCCAGCAAGTGCTTGTTCTTTTCTATCATCTCCTGCTGAAACAAAAAAAAAAGGTTTAAAACAGCAATAAAATATAAACAAAGTTTAAAACTTTATTAGGAACACTATACTAATACTAGGGCCTCCCTTTGCTCTCAAAATAGCCTCAATTCTTAGTGGCATGGATTCCACAAGATGTTGGAAACTTTTCTTTGAGATGCTGGTCCATGATTGCCTCCAGCAATTCCTGCAGATTTTTCAGGTGCACTTTCATGCTGTCAGTCTCCTTTTTTTTCCCACATCCCGAGGTTGTTCTTTTGGATTCAGATCTGATGATTGTGTGCCAAAATTGTGCCAAGGAAATATTCCCCACACCATTACACCACCTCCACCAGACTGGACTGTTGACACAAGGCAGGTTGGGTCCATGGATTTGTTCTGTTGGCGCCAAACAACTTCTGACCCTACCATCTGTGTGCCTCATCTTCTTCGGACCAGGCTGCATTTTTCCAGTCTTCAGCTGTCCAGTTTTGGTGAGCCTGTGCCCACTGCAGCCTCAGCTTGATGTTCTTGCCTGACAGAAGTGGAACTCAACGTAGTCTTCTGCTGTTGTAGCCCACCCACCTCAAGGTTTGATGTGTTGTGCATTCTGAGATGCCTTCTGCTCACAACAATTGTACAGAGTGATTGTCTGAGTTACTGCAGCTTTTCTGTCAGCTCAAACCAGTCTGGCCATTCTCCGTTGACCTCTCCCATCAACAAGGCATTTCCGTCCACAGAACTGATGCTCCCTGGATGATTTTTCTTTATTGCACCTTTTGAGTAAACTCTAGAAACTGATGTGTGTGAGATCAGCAGTTATAGAAATACTCAATCCAGCCCGTCTGGCACCAACAGTCTTGCCAGGGTCAAAATCACTGGGATCACATTTTTTCCCCATTCTGATGTGAACATTACCCGAAGCTGCATTGTACTGCATCCACATGACTGGCTGATTAGATAATGGCATGAATGAGTAGGTGTACAGGTGTTCCTAATAAAGTGTTCAGTGAGTGTAAGTTATTGAGCTTCTAACACAGGTATAGGCTACATACATGTTATGGTCATGTGACCAACTAAAGATGAAGCACAAGCCCAACAAGTGCTTATAGTAGAGGTCAAATTTTATATTATACAAGAGGTGATAGTAGTACGCATTGGAATTTTTAGCGTGATGACAATGTGTATATCGTGAACACACTCCCATCTCTATGATTTATCTCTATGAGATCCCGTGCAAATCGATCCTAATTACTACAGACATCCTCCGGCAACATGACTTGAAACACATGTGTTTGGAAATCTTATCCCACAGAAAGAAGAACAATCAGGTGATTTGATCTTTTGGTTTTTTGTTTTATATATATATGAGGATGTGCTAAGAAACTTTAGTACAAAGATTTTGTAATAAATATTTTCTTTAATTTTCATCACTGGTGTGTTTTAAAAATGGTTGATTAACACACATGATATTTTTGGACTAGGTTATCATACCATGACAATTTCAAACCATAACACCCCTAGAGGTGATTTTCAGATCTGATTTTAAATTGAATATTTTACCCATTTTGTGTATATGCGCTGAGCACTTGCATTCATAAGAGAAACTTTGAACAATTTTACACACAGAGTAGTGTTTTTTTCCTGACATCCTGCTAGACATCTCTCCACCTCTTTTACTCTGGTTGCCATGCTTCTGACACTTTCCAACATTTACTCCACTGCTTAAGGAGGTTGGTGCAATCTGTTCGCTTATTGGCAGAATCTCGCTTTTTGTGCAGCAGATGTCACATTCAAGTGTCAAAAGCAGCCTCGTCTTTCCACACTACCTACTGATACGCAGCCTGAGATATCCATCTTGTGTTGCCTGCCCTCAGATCTACAAATAAATATATGCCTCCCTCCTCCTTTGCTCTTCCCTGGAAGTCTCTGTTTTGCTCGGCTGACATTTTGAGAGTGAGAGCTGCGACTGACAAACTGTTCTCCGCTCACCGTCCTGTCTACCTGCACCCATCTGTGTGAAAAACAGACAAAGCTACGAGAGCAGCAAAGAGCAGCCTTGATGCTACGACGCCCCCTATCAGACATGTCTGCTCTTGCACATAATCCCTCAGGGCCTCTCTTCGATATTTTATTCTTGTACATATCCTTTACCCTCATGAGTTGTGGAGTCTGCTGTATTAATAGTCTCTCCTTTCAGTGGACGGTGAAGTGAAGGCTTCCGGCTGTGGAGGAACTTGATTTAATATTCGCTTATTAATGGAAGTGTCATCAGGGCTGAGCGAGAGAGAAAAATGAGCGCCGCACGGTATGGGGCCGCCAAAGTTTTTGAGAACCTCTATTTAATTCAATGGGTATGTTTGTTTACACTTATTTAATTCGTTGTTTTGTGGCACTTTGGACGGATCATCTCTCAGATATATTGAGTGTAATTTTACCTCTCTTGAAGCTCTACACCCAGGGGCAGGGTTTGGCTAATTGGTGTATTCTGGTAGCCCTGGCAGTATAACATAAATGTACATTTAAAAATTGCCTGGCTGAAAAAAAAAACATTCATTCATCTCCAGTACCTGCTTCATCCAGGGTCACAGTGGATCTGGAGCCTATCCTGGGAACACTGGCGGGGGAGACACCCTGGATGGGACACCAGTTTATCACAGGACTCTATGCATACACACACATTCGCAAGTAGAAACGTAGCATAGCCTGTCCACCTGGTATGTTTTTGGGAGGTGGAAGGAAACCGAAGAACCTGGAGGAAACCCAAAAGGCCATCGAGAGAACATGTGAGACTCCACACATGCAGTAAATTGAGCTCAGGATTGAACTGGGAACCTGGAGCTCTGAGATTGCAGTAGTACCCTCTGCTTCATCATTCTGCCCTGTAAATAATTCCAGGCAATATTTTGGTCTCTATGCATTGTTTATTACAGTAATTATTTTCATTAGAAAGTCCTGATAGCTCAACATATTAATGATGTCAATCATCAGCAGCACTCTAACTTAGGATTAGAGAAAATGTAGCCAACACTGTCATTACCATGTTATGTCATGTTCATAACTTCTTATGAATATGATAAAAATAGTAAAATTACACTCACTTAATAAGCAGATAAAATATACATATAGAAAATATAATAAAAATAAAATATGTCCTGTTTTTGTTGTGCACTATACACTATATGGTCTACAGTTTGAGAGCACTTGACTGTCACATCCATATGTGCTTTTTGAACATCCCATTCAAGAACTACTCCCCCTTTGCTGTTATAATAACCTCCACTCTCCTGGGAAGGCTTTCCACTGGATTTTGAGTGTGGCTGTGGGGATTTGGGAGTATGGCATTGATGAGTATTGATGTTTTAATGTAAGCTTGGAAAGTGGCATAGCACTTGACATCACAATGGCATCACATGTCATCACAACTATCACTTGACTCGGGTATTATGTGAACCTGACACAAGCAGCTTTTAAGACAGCTAATGCATGTCGGAAAAATCTTTTTTAAATGTTTATGTAGGTCTTTGTCAGTTGTCAGGAAGGGCTTATGAAGGTTTCATGTAACACTGTGAACACCAGACTTATGTTAAAAGTTACAGTTGATTACACCCCCCCCCCCTTTCCTGGCTACTGCATCATAGTATGAATGAGTTCACAAATGAGTGTGAAACCAATCGAAAGGAAGATGGTTCCATTCAGCTATTTAGCATTATTTGTTATGAGTCTAAAGTAGTGACTCAGATGGTATTAGCAGCCCATACAAATCACATAAGTCTTTCCAGTTCTCATAATATGCTCTACACCTCCAATCAGAGTTTTCATCTCCTTTCAAAAGTACTGCTTTAGTTTTCAGAGCTAAGAGTTTTGCTAACACGGACATTTTACTGAAGTGTTCACCCACCACGTTCCCTTCTCAGCTGCTGCTGTATGTAGCATATACTGTATACTTCAGTAAGAAAAGAACCATACCATCATGCTGGAAATGAGACTCAATGATTCAGTCTTTAACACGCTTTACTCAAGACACTCTCTGCAATTTCCTGGCTGCCAGCCGGCTGCGAGGCCCAAAAGCCCCCTGACGCTAACAGCTAGATAATCACCATCATATATTTAAAGAAGGAGGAAAGGGGGAAGGAGAGCACTCTCCCTGTGACAGGTGTTGATTAGATAGGGGGTGTTGTGGCACAATCCCCCGTGCAATTTCTTTGAAGGACTCAAGAATTGGCAGTCAAATTTGACTACTCTGAGCGCAAAGAGCGCACTTGATACGACTAGGGAAGAACGGAGAGTTCTGTGTGTGTGTGTGTGCGTGAATGGCAGAAAGAGAGAGAGAGAGAGGTTATGATAATGAAAGAGACCTACAAGGCAGCATCTCACTCTCACTGGTACTCTTTAACATTACAGAAGCCTCTGAAGGAAAGTCTTCAGCCTTCTCAAAAAGCACCTCCATTTGCCACGAAACACCTCGCGCTGCATACTCAACACCGACCATAGCTCCTTTTGTAACGTGCATGCCATGTGAATGCTGAGTAGATGTGTTCAACATGAGCAAGCGTTTCCTTCTGCATGAGTGACAGGAAATGTACCATGAATAATAGAAAAGCTTGTGGAAATTGTAGTCACTGTAGGCTCTAAGGGGTCTTGCAGGTTAGGTCGCAGTGTGTATAGGTCTATGCACAGATCCAAGCTAAAACATTACTAATTAATTGTCTATAGCGTAGCAGTCTGTTGCATAGACCTCATACACACCCTTTTCATTACAGTTCATTTGTAGTGCTTTGGGTGTTTTGTCTTGTAGAATTTGCATGCAAAGATTGTTCTCAGTTTCTATAGCTCTGTACATAACTATCCCCCACCTAGCCTCGCTTCTTACCCCAATGTTGGCACACCTGCTTCTTTGGCAGGCACCAACCCTCCGCGGCCTGGAACTTTTCCTGGAGCGAGCAGTCCAGGACCCGTGGCTGACCTGTATGGCCCCACCAGCCAGGACTCCGGCGTGGGCAATTACATAAGCGCTGCTAGCCCTCAACCTGGCTCTGGCTTCGGCCACAGTATTGCTGTGAGTATTCTCCCAAATTCTAGCTCGTCTTCTTTTCTCTTCTTTCCTCCTGTCTTCTCTTCTCTCTGTCCTGTCTCACATATATTCCACTTTCTGCTCATCTCAACACACCCTCCTTCACCCGCTACATCATAGCTGGCATAGCTGTGCTGCTTTTAGTTTCTGAAAAACAGTAAAAAGCACACTAGTCTTTCATTAGTAAACAGCTTTGTGGAGGTAAGAAATTTAAAAGACTTAATATACAATATAAAATATATACATACCTTTGCTATAAATTTGACTCTAATAACCAGTAAGCTGTGGATTAAAAATTTGATCAAACATGAGCTAAATATTTCAAAAATTCTCTTGTACCTAGTGCAAGTCAAAGGGCTGAAAGATGAATATGTTGTACTCAGGCTAATTCTTGCAAAAAAAAAAAAAAGTCTTTTGTCTGAAGTTTGCCTCCAAAATGTGGAATCATGCTCTCATTAGTGCCAAGCAGGTGCTCTGGCTCTGAAGCTTTGCCGTGTGGTTATTGCATTGCCAACATTCCTCATTCCCTTCATCGCTCTGCTCTTTCTTTCAGCTTCCCCAGAACAAACTGTGAACTTTGTACCGTCTGTCATCGTCAGTATGGCGTGTCATCGAGCCTTTGTCCGTGCGCCAGGCAGGAGGACTGAAATCTTACAATTAGTTCTCTCGTTTTCAAACATTTGCCCAATGGCTTCTCTTTTCCCCTCTCCCCCAATTCAGCCGGGCTGCCCACATATTGTATCCTGCCTTTGAAAAGTCCTCCTGCACACAGTGCATATATAAATCAATAAGGCAATAATAAACACTTGTGTGGAAGCCTGTTGTAAGAATGTTGTCTTGCCCTTTGAAGCTGTACACATTCGCTTCTGCCTCCATCATTTTGTTTTGAAGCGCTTGCAGAGTCGAGTGATAGGGGCTTGGGGAGTTAAGGGAAAAGGGAGGGAGGAGAGGTCAGCACACCGGGGGGCTGCAGGGGAGAGACCAGGCTGAATCACATGCTGCTCAGGGAATTACTGGCTCCGGCCGTTTTTCAGCCGCGGCCCAGCAATCAACATGAAGGTCTGCTGGGGAAATGAATAAGGCCTTTTGTGTCTGAGGATACTGCCTCCTACACACTACGCTATCAGTGCGCTATGAATCTCACATTTGTGTGGAAATCCAAGTGAGAATTTCTTCGCTCTTTCTTTTCCCTGAAAAATAGACAGGCCATTCATCAACTCCAGACTGAATGTTGAGATTAACAAAGTCACCTTGCGCTTGACTTTCAGTTGAATTCTTTTAACCTAAATAGAGTTGAATGTAGGTTGACCTGAAACTTGCACAGAATTTCAGCTTTGATTGACAGCACTAGAGGCGGAGACCTTTTATTAACTCTCTACAGACTAGGCTCTGTGTGTGTACATTACCTAAACACTAGTTCATTCATTCATTCGTCTTCAGTAAGCATTTGGTGCAGGGCAGGAATACATCCTGGATGTGACACGAGTCCATCACACAACTCAGTCACACCTAGGGCAATTTAGCATAGCCAGTTCACCTACCTTTTTTTGGAGGTAGGATGAAACCAAGGAGACTATGCGGAGAACATGCAAAACTCTGCACAGACAGAAACTGGAGCTGTGAGGCAGCAACACTACCCACTGTACCACTCTGCTAGTAGCTAGTATTATATTAAGCCAAATGACAGAGCATGACTACAAAGTCATCCTGAAAAAGTTCACAGTTTGGTCACTGAGATAGAAGTGTATATTTGCTTTTGAGGAGACATTTCCTTTTTTTTGCCAACATTTTGCTTCACGATTTTGTGCATGATGTTATAATTCTTTATGATGTTATTAATGTTCTTACTGTTAGCATGAATATAAAAACTGTAAATATGACAAATTATGTGGCATTTTATAGAAATAGTAAAATACTCAATAGAAGTGAAATAGAATTCTGTGGATTTGCCACAAAAGTTTAATTAATAAATTACTGGTTATTCATGCTGGCAGTATAGTAATTGAATTGGAAATCCAGGCTACTGACAAGTGATAGCTTTATGAGCTGTTTTACCTGGACTGCATACTGACACCATTACTAACTGTACACTTTTAGGGTCCTTTGATTGCGACAGCTTTTACAAACGGATACCATTGAAACCTAACCGGTGTTTGGTTGCCATCTCAATTGAGGTAGATTTTTTTAAATTGAAATAGATCCTTTCATTATTCGTTTATTATTCTGTTGTAGCCCCTTCCTACTCTCCTTGCACTTTTTTTTTTTTTTTTTTTGCTTTTCCTTTCTTTTAATCTGTAATATGCAGTATATGGATGTCTGTCTTTATCAAAAATATGGCAGGAAGCTTTTACATGGTTTCACAGGATTACAAGGTACTACTTATAGAAGCCTTGAAACCTTTTGAAAGCTTTCAGCATTAGTGTTTTAGCATTTTAACCAATTTCCTTTATTCTCTGCTTGTCTGTATGTGGCACGCAAGAGTTGCTGTGTGAGTTGGTCTACTCGAACCGTGCTGTTGCTTTCTGTTAGAGCTGAAGTCACAGTAGACAGGCCGAGCTCCGTTCACTTAGTCTCTTATGTAGCAGACCGTACGGCTTTGATTCGAGGCTGTGTGAAGTGCTGTATGTGGATAATATGAGCAGGTGTAGAGCTTTTGATCAGTGTGCACCTGGAGACGCTGGACCCTTAAAGTCAGAGCATGACTCTCATTTAAAGGGAAGCTGTAGATCTGTTGTAATGTATCTGTTTTTCAGCACAGAATGCAAAGGAACACTCTCTATGAAGCCCATATTCGTAAATCATTATCACTGTGCTTATAATTCTTTGTAAGTTGCCTCGTAAAGCTCTAATAATGTGCTATAAATAATTCCTTGATAACTTTAAATTACGTGTAAAGTAATTGTAATTGAAAATCCTATAAATAAATGTAAATAAATAAATGTAAATAAATCCTGTAAATGATTGTAAATCCTATTCCTTATAATGCACAACCCTTATAACTAACAATGACCTGTGAATAATTGTAATATTTATTAATAATTCTAAAAACACTGTGAACGTTTAAAATATCATCATAGCATCATAGCGAGTAAAGTGAACATTTTAAATTATTCCTCATTATCACTTAATTCGAGACTAATTAAGGCACATACTGTATGTGCTACATACATGTGTCCTTGTCAGTTTTGGAAGCAGGCAGGGATGATGTTTATGCTAATGTTTTTATCATTGTTAATAAATTTTACAGATGCTTTATAAATATTCCTGGGTCATGATCAGCACGGTTGTGCCATACACCATTATTTTTGTTTGTTTCATTATAATAAGTAATATAGTGACACTATATGGTTTACAACGTAATTATCAGTTACCAAGGAATTATTTATAGTACAATATTAGATTAGTTAGTTAATTAGATTATTAGATTAGTGCACTACATCTTACAAGGAAACATTACCAACTTACAAAGAATTATGCACAGTTATAATGATTAATGAATATGAACTTCACAGAAAGTGTTCCAGCAAAGTTTTCCACACTGACTGCCCTTATAAAGCTAATTAGAGGAAAATCATTTGGGTGTACTGACCTTTTTCTTTTAGGGTTTAATCTCTAGAATACAAGCATGTAGAGTGCTTGTATGCGTGTTTGTACATGCACATGTGGACACATCTGTCTTTGTGTGTGTTTATGGCATAGTCACATACACACATCTCCTCTAAGATAATCTCCTCTTAACAGTGGCAGCTGCTCATGCGTTTTTGGCAACACTTTCTCCAAAGCCCATATGTGTCAATACAAACAAGTTACGAATAAATACCTTCATAACATGTTTTATACACATTGGAGTAATTATTTATGAAAATATATTACAGTTTATAGCAATATTTGTATTGTATTATGAATTGGTAACGGAATGAATTATAGTAAGTAGTGTTTATAACACAATCTATCGCCAGTGCAACTCAAAGCTTCTGTCACAGGCATGCATTATATAGCAACATATGAAACTTTCATTCAAATGCTGTGCATGAGACTACACTATTGAAATAAGATTCGATTAGTAATAAGTAGTATTCAACAAGTTATAAATATTATCATCTCTTTTTTAACATATTAAGCGTTGCTCACTTCCTGCGTAAAGACACATGATTACATTTACAAGGCTCCTGAAACTTCTCTTCTCTGCAAACACAACGCAATTAGACTTGTCACATATTGATGCAATACAGTAACGTAGGTATTTTCTAAAAAAAAAAACCTTGCTTTTGCCAGAATGATGATATTCAGTGTACAGAAAGCGCTTCAGATAAGTTGCATGTGAACGTTTTCTCTGTGAGACTGGATTGGCTAATACCACAGTAACTCGTTCTGATTTTTGGTAACAATAAATTGGAATTATATACTATAGTTTATTGATAGACACTTGATATTATAACCTATAAATATACTAACTTAGAAGATGGTTTTGTGAGCACTGAGTTCTGAAATTTTTTATAAACCAGCAGCATTTCCAATGTTCTATATCTTGGAAATGTATCAAGTCCAAAACTGGCAGTGATTCAGCAGTTAAGCATAAACACTGGGAGGTATTTAAAGGGCTAATATTTTCAACAGCTATGAGCGCAATATGCTGTTTTCCCTCTCAATTGCTCTGAACTGTTCTTAGAGAGGTTTTGTAGTATGATTTTCTGATAATGTCTCTGGTGTAATTCCTTAAAAATGCAAAGTGTGGCTATGTTTCTTTGGCATTAGTGATATTATTGTGCTATAATATTATGTTAAGAATTTATAGTAAAGATTGCTATAAAGTGTAGTGCATTTTCATAAATAATTATACCAATGTGTGTAATGTGCCTTACAAACGCATATTGTGAATGTGTTCGTAGTTCAGTATAAACATGGCCTTCATAGAATGTGTTCGCTATATTTCTTTGTTATCTCTGCCTGGCCTTATCTGGTTTTCTTCTCTTTAGCCATAGAGACATTATAATGGCTTTGTTTATTTATTGAAGCCGAATTCAGTCAACTCCATACTGTCCTTTCTATCTGATCTAATTATTCTTGAACGTCTTGAGTTAATCGGAGGAAAATGCTACGCAGAATTTGACTTAGATCACAGAGATTTGTTAGCAACTGTTATGGCTCTTGGATTAAACAGTGTCGCAGAGAAAGCAACAGAGCTGCGCAGCTTGTGTAAACCAGCCGTGTGTTGCGTGCAGATGGCCACAGTGTTGTTTCTGCATGCTGAAAACACTAATGCATGTGTGTGCTTGTAAATGAGTTCAATATGTTCTGCATCTGAGAATCTCCATTAGAGATGCTAGTGCCGAAAAAAGCCGCGATGAACATACTATAATGTAGTGAGCTATAGCACTAACTTAATCAAACAAACTCTTAGTGTGTATATGCTTTGAATGTGACTCAGATGTAAATCAGTGTGAATTCAAATTTCCTAGCAGAAATTTCAAAATGCTATTTTTTGTGTATTTATATGAACATATTATACATTATCAGTGCATTGTTCTCAGCCTCCAAGACGCAGTAGACTCAGAATCAGATTATAATAAAAAAAGACAAAGCTGTATAAGTAAATGGAGTACTGTAATTTTAGTACTTTATTTAAATAAACGATAAATAATTCCAAACACTGTATTTATTTCACGAGTGAATGAGCTTTGGACAGCGCAGACAAAGGAGCCACGACTCAAATTTGAGCTATAAAATTATGGATCCCCCAAGGCTCAGATGCAGCACATTTGATACATAAAATCTCACCCACACTGTTTAAATGGCCTGTTTATAAGGCTTATGAATCTTCTGTTTGCTCCAGCAGAGTTTATCGGGAGGTCCGGGGAAGACAGGCCGCAGTTTCTAACTGGTTTTGTGTACAGGTAACGGCCATACAACTCCAAGCACTACAGCGTGGAACAGACAAGGACGAGCTGAGATGGCAGGATCTGGAGAACAAAAGAAATGTCTGAATCATCTCAGAAAAAAAAAAACAACATTAATCTGCTGTACTATAATGAAAACCTGGCTTTTGGATTTCTTTTCTCCTAATGTACCCCCATAATCTAGGATGATGTTGTCGTTTTGTCCTTTTTCACTTCTTTTCCCACGTTTCATTGAAATTGTTTCGTTAACATCTTTAATCATATAGCCTGAAGCAGCCTCTGAGGTTGACTAGTTTTGAAATATTTTCATTATATACTATGTTCTCTGATGAGAAGAACTATGTAAATGTACGTTTTCTCTCTTTTTTTAGTGTAATGACATCACTATAGTTGTCTCTTCACTCTTGGCTCTTTATAATAATACCCGATGTTTCGTGTTTTCAGATTTCATTTCATTCAAGCAAGAACACTGAAGGACTTGCTTCAAAAATCAAACTTTAAAAGAGCAACGAGAGGGTAATTAACAAATCTAAGTAGCTCAGTTCTTCGTTTCGTGTGATGTCTTGTTATCATTATTATCTATTTTGGGCAATAAGAGGACTACAATATTTTCACAGTCCTTTTTTATAAATGTTTTTTGTTGTCGTCGTTGTCGATAAAAGAAAAAAATACATTTCCTTTTAATACTTTGTGAAATGAGATTTAAAAAGAAAAAACGTTATGAAATCTGTAAATATTACTCATTACTACATCGAACCATCTCAGAGAGAACCATATTTTTGTGATGGTGTCCTAGAGGTCGTACTGTGCTCAATCTGAAATATGTTTAAAAAAAAAAAAAAAAAGAAAGAAAAAAGCTCTTTCAGGCTCGGTGCAGTAACTGAAAACCATTTGTAGCACAAAAGCCGTGAGAACCCGACTGCAGACACAAGCCCAATAAAACACTGTTAGCTCGCTCTGTAAATACTGTTGGCTTTTTAACTGTGCAGGTAGCAAACCAGCATATTGACTAGATTGTGAGATCAGATGTGCACAGCTTTCACAGAGAAACTACTTTACAGCATACACACAAATCAGCGTTGTATAAACAAAATCGAACTGAAATCCAAAGCACATGTTTGTTTCATGTTTTTTAAGTATCAGTGATGAAATTAGAGATTTTCTAAGAAGTAAACTGTTTTTTTTTCTTCTCCCTTTTTTGGTTTTAATTTACTTTTTCCCGTAGTCCTAAAAATAGTACACAGAACGCCTGATTTCGGAAACAAAAAGGCAATATTTCAAGATTTTTAGTCATTTCTGACTTACCGTGATCAATTAGGAACTGTTTTTGCACCATTACCTCAGTCCTGTGGGATGTACTTTAGAGGACGTAACAAATTAATTTATTTTATGGTGAGACAAAATAAAAAAAGATTGTCTTGAAATTAAAAAGAATCATTGCACTGTGAGAAAGAATTTATTATTTTCTATTTGCACATGTTAAAGGATGTTCTCTACCGTGGGTCATATGAAGGATTCGTATGGAAACATTGTCCCTGCACGGTTGCAGTCTTTATGGCTGGGTTTGTGGAATAATCATTATTCCGGGCATTTTATTTTTGTGCTTCTGATCTGCCAACGTTACAGCTGAGTTTATTGGTAGCAATAGTTGAAATCCTCCGATACACTGAAACTGAATGAAATCAGTAGCTGCTACACTTATATGACGTACATGATGGATCTGAAGAGATCGAAATGATGCTAAAATATATGCTGAGTGAAATAAGAGTGATATTTAAGAGTGTAAACTGACTGATATATGCTGTTGTTCATCCTTGCTGAAGACGTGTTTTCTTTTCATTTTTCTCCCTTTTTTCACAATTTTACTGAACTAACACGTGATTCGAAATGCTGAATCCTTTTTTTGTACATCTCTGGAAAAAAAGGAGTAAGTAAGAACAACGCAGAAAGACGGCTTCCTGCTAACTGTTCAGACTGTTTCAAAAGACAAAACTACTCAAAACAGCGTGATCCCCAACACAGTTTGAATATCAACGGGGATTTTTATTGCTATTTTTGTGGAAGTGAATGACTATGTTAAATATGTTGCTGACTATATTACGGTTACTATGTACTGTATTTATCATTTGATGATCTCTCCATTCCCTGTCACATCATCCAGTAATCTTCTGTTGATCATTGTATTTCAGTAATGTGTAAAAAAAAAAAAAAAAAAAAAAAAAAAAAAAAAAACCAGGAAAAAAAAAAGAAATTACCTTGTAAAAGAGTGCTGTCTTTGATGCCAGTGTAGTGGTCTGTACATTTCTCTGTTGATCCGTTTCACTCCTCTCTCCCCGTTTTTTGCCCCGCTTTTGTCTTCTTGCTCTTTCGCTATATCTCTGTCTCACTCTCTCTTAGTGAATAGTCATAGATGTTATGTAATCAACGTTACAGTAGAACTGTAGTGATTAGTAGATTTAGGACCAGTAAGGATAGAACTTTCTCTTGATAATCATTTAAACAAACAAACAAAAAAAATGCTGAACATTGTTTTCATGGCGTTTCACCTTTACTTTGTCTTTCTTTGTGTTCATTGGGTTTTTTTTTTTGGTTTTTTTTTCTGATTCTCACATGGTTTCAACTAACCAAAGCTCTCATGATGAAATCCAGAAAAAAGAAATTGGTGTAAGGCAGAGTTGTAAACAAGGCATTAATTGGATCCCCACCCTTGAATGTTTGAAAAGGGGTGTGCCATACTACCTTAAATGCTAACGCTTGATATGCAAAACTGTTTTGTTTTCTTTCTTTTTTTAAGAGGGACGCAATTTATAATTATGGAAAGGATTTTATTACATGAATGGAAAAAAAATCATATTTTTTTAGTACATTCTACCTGAGTAATGATGATCTAGCCTAATAATTATAGATACGGATAAAACTGTAATAGGTTTTGATATTTATACTCTTCAAAAAGTCCACTACTATTTTTAAATACTTTTTTGTGTCTATGTGTCTGCATAGATTCATATATATTTTAGGTTTCGGTCATCTTAGACGTTATTTTTGTACGCTGTAACCTTCGTGCCAGTTCTTCATGTTAATCAAAGCTAAGGCTTAATCACAGCAAAAAATAAATAAATAAATAATTATTGGAATATTGCTCATATAGCATATGAAACAAAACAATTAGACTAGCAGCTGTTATTGTTAATAACTAAACAGTTTTATTAAGACAGGTTTGATTATTTATTGCTAGCAGTCAAAGAAGAATTCAACATAACTTACAATGAAGTCTGAAATATTTTTTTCTGAATGAAATCTGTTCTCAGGGATTATGAATGTAAGATAATTCTAATCTAACTCCTCTATATGTGAGATTTAGCTCATAATTACTTGTGGATTCTGTGTCTCTGATACGTGCTGTCAGATTTCATTCAGACACAAACACTGAGCCAGTTTTACTACATGCTCTAGTACTGAGTTTAACCTGCTGTAGGTCAGAGGGAGGTTCTTCAAGGGGTCTTTGATTTGTCGGAGGTTTTTGATTCCTAAAGAACCCTATCTGATAGGGAAACACTGTTGTAGAGTTTTGATTTTTTTTTTTTAAACAGAACCTTTAAGTGTTTTCTGGAAGAAAAAATAAAAACTGTTTATGGCCCTAGATTTGACCTTTTACACACATGGCATTAAGTACTACATAAAGTATTTTTATTAATCTCTGTTGCTATGTGAAGTTGTTGCAAATTATGACTTCATTACAAACATTTGTATTGTTTATAATTTACAGTTGCCATTATTTTATAAAATAAGCAAAGCCTTACTCACTGCTGCAGTGTTGTGCTCACAATTTGCATTCAGAGCTTTCTCAAATGAAAGATTATACATTCACAGAAAATGATTATATACAGTATAAGATTATGAGTTTTTCAGTCTTACAATCATGATCTGGCTCTTGATTAAAATGAAAGCTGGCAACCCTTTCTTATAGCCTTTTATAATGTCTCTCAGTCAGTTTCTTTCTTTCTTTCTTTCTTTCTTTATTTATATATATTCTTTCTTTTCTAATTTGATCTTGTAGCTTGGACTTTAAGGTAGCATGGCTCTGTTGCCATTATTTTATTTTTCCATCGACAGCCGTTTACAGCAGATGAATGTTACACATCTTGCTAGACTAGTTAAATCATTGGATAATTGTTGGTTTTGGAAAAAAAAAAAAAAGGAAAAGAAAAAAAAATGACCTGGAAGGTGTTGGGTGATATTCGAAATGAACTACCGTATCCATTCAAAACTTGAATTTTGAGGCAAGTGCTAGGCAATGGCCAAAACGATCATCCCATGATTGAAGGAACAAACTACTCTGTCTACACACACACACACACACGCTCTGTAATGACATACTGTAATGACATATGTATATACTTGTATACAGATACAGGATATATATGTATAGTGTATATATCTCTTTGTTAAATTGTTGAAGCTGCCTCATAATGCTTATTAATCATTTGTAGTCACCCAGAAAACTTTTGGATCAGTAGTCTGACATCATGTTTGAAAGTCATGTTTGAAATCACGTGTTGTGGAAAAGCTGCATTGTGCACTACTGGGACAGTTAGAAAGCCGGGAAACGTGTTAGTTTAGCTGTGTACGTGCCCCTTTAACTCTACGGGGACACGGTACAGTTCAGACGGCAGGTGTCACAGGGGAATGGTCTTTATTTCTGACACTTCCTTCGGGAACTCGCTCTCCCATTTTCCACCCCAGCTTTCGCCTCTCTGATTGCCTTGTCCATTCCTAACACTTGCCCATTTTTTAACGGACTTTTTACCGCATGAACTGACTGAACGGACTGACGTCTGAAAGCATCTTTCAGGTCTTCTTCTATGGCTTGCTTAAGCCCTGTTGTAAAATAAACTAAAGTGGATGGGGGTCTCTCACATCTCAGATGTGGAAAGTATAATTTTATATTTGTATTTTCAAATAATTATGATAATAAAAAATGTTTGTGAAAGGTTTCCATCCTCTACTGTGGTCCAGAAATCAATGTGTTTGTCTGGAGAAGATTAAAAAAAAATAATAATAAAGTAAACTGTTTTGAAACATTTCATGGTTTTTTGATTTTGAATTAACATTTTTTTCAAGCAAATGATGTGTGATTTAAAATATGAATATATCTGCAAAAGAATGTATATCAGATATGCACAACAATTAAAATGCACAAAAATGAACACAGAGCTGAAAGGGTTGTGTAAGTTTGTTTTATTACCAGTGATTTTTCTGTATATCACAGTTCAGTTCAGAGGTCAGGAAGTTGGTTCATCTCTTACAGTGCTCTCTCGTGGTTCTTCCCTCTCTTAAGAGATCATATCATTGGTTTTTGAGGTTCCAGCACAGAATTAGCATTTCATTGGGGCTGTAAAACAAGAAAATAGCTACAATTCGCTGTCTGCGATACTCAAATAGTGAAGTGACCTCAAACTGACCTTGGTCACTGTAAATCACTGTAAATCTAAGCTTGTCATTTGTAAGCTTTATTTCGCATTAGAGTTTTCAGACCCCAATTGGTTGACATTCACATACCGTATTTTAACATATTTTTACCTTCACCGAAATACTTATATTGACATAGATTTTCATTCCGCATGCAGTGGCAAATTAAATGCCAATGTATCACACAGTGGTGCCGTGTGTAGCGCTGCCACCTCACAGCTCCAGGGTTCCCAGTTCGGTCTGGGTTAGTGTCTGTGCTGTTCACAATTTCAAAGGTTCTCTCCTTTCTTTTAGATTTATACCACATTCTCCAGCTTCCTCCCAAAAGCATGCCAGTAGGTGCCCTGGCTACACAAAATTTGCCCCTAGCTGTGAATGATTGTGCGTATGATGCCTTGCAATGAACAGTTGTCCCATAAAGTGTGTATCCCAGTGTTCCCAGGATAGGCTCCAGATTCACAACCCAAAGCACTTACTGAAGATGAATGAATGTAGCTGTATGCACCACTAACTGCATAATCCTACAATCAGATTTCCTCCTATGGGCCTATTATAAATGATGTCACATAATGGAAAGCAAAGAATGATTTAAATAATGTGTAAGAAAAAAAAAATCAGAGAAATTCATATATATCCAAAAGCATATGCATATCCCCATAAATACCAAATCCTCCCTGACTGATGCGTATTGTTTTGAAATACTTTTATACCATTCCAGGGCCTAATCTAGAAGTGTTTCACCTGGGATGAAAAATGCAATGTGCGCCGGCTGGCAGAAATTAATGTCATTTTTAATTTGAGCCGCTGTCCCATTCTCAAATGTGAAATTGCTTCGGAGAACGTAAGGTGTGACAGCTATTATAAATGTGTGGAAATCCATCTTCCACTGTCGTTCTCACCCTCTCCCACCACCTTCCCTCCCTCTCTCTCTGTCTCTTTATCTCTCTCTGTCTCCCCCCCTTTCTCGCTTTCTCAGTTGCTCCCTTGACTCGGCCGAGGAAGCTCTCTTCATATACTTCACCATCACAGCAGCTGTCCACCCACACACTTCACTGGAGCCCTCGGATAGTGTCATGACTCACAGTGTCCGCTGTTTGCCAGGATTGAAATGCTGTGAGGAATTTTCTCTCCTTTCTCACTCAAGGAGCTCTCAGACAGAAGAGCTCCACTTGATTTCGCTGAAAAAAAAAAGTCACCTTTTCCTAATTTGTTTGATATTATGTCATATTCACCTAAAATTGAGGATCTGGCAAACTGTAAGAAGTAGGGGAAAAATCTTTGGTGGTATTTGGATTAAAAAAAAAAAGAGTCCTTCTACAAAATCCCAGAGATCATGTTAGTGAATTAATTCTAGCATTTGACAAGTTGCTCGTCAGATGGCTGCCTCCCAAAAAGATGCTCTCTGTACAGTGTGTGTCAGAAATGGGGTTAATTGCATCTGGAGACCTTTATGTCACAGTGACAAGGAACAAAGCACTGCTGTAAGTGTCACCTGACTTAAGTAAACCAATTAAATTGTTTGAAAAATGACCGCAGGTGTTGCAAGCTGTCTCTGGAGAGCTTATTTGGAGAGCTCGCAGCTATATTTAAGACAGAGCTGCCCTGTCTTTAAGGCCATCTGATGTGTTTGGACTGTAAGAAATATCACAGGAAGCCTGCAAACAGACAGGCGATAGTCCTGTATCGCTGAAAACACATTATAGTCATGGTACTGTACATGCCTATGCAATGTGCTTACCACTGTAGGTAATCCACTGTAAATGGTCAGAGATAGAAAAGCTGTGTTTACCATTTTATTCAACCCCTTAATCTGGCTTTACACTGTAAGATTTTCAGTCCAGTTTTGCTGCCACAAACATCATACGTCGTAAAAGAATTCTTTGGTTCTTTGGAGATCGTTAAGATCAGCAGTATTAGAAAGCATAAATATGACGTGCTCACCAATGGCAGTTTAGTGCCATATCCAACCAAGGATGGCTGACAAAAAAGTTCTGGCAGTGTCAGACTTTTTTTTTTTTAATTAAAATCTGAGTGTGATTGCTGTTATGCCACTCATCCAAAATCCACCAATAGGAGGACAGCATAGGAATACCTGAAACTCATGAGAGAGCTACAAATACAGTAGTGGCAATGGCAAAACGTAACTGAAGCATGCTAATGGGCAGAAAAAAACACCAAGCACATTTTGAAGAATATTTCAGTTTATGTGACTCTTTTCTACACAAGCACTGATCATGCTTATTGACGATCTAAGCAGAATGTAGTCATTTTTCTGTCTAAGTATCATTAGAGGATCTTCATCATATAATCTGTGATGGAGAACATGTTATCATGTAATCTGTTATAGATATTGAAGATTTTATTTGAATCATCTCATACAGTGTAACAAGAATCTTATAAGTTTGATGAAATCGCAGTTGTAATGTTTCAGTTGATTATTAGGTTGTTCCTCTAAAAGCATATTATTTAGGAACTGCAGAGAAATTAATTAGAAAGGGATAGATTTAGAAGAGTGAGGATCGTAAATCTGGACCTGCTAATGGGTGCCGGAAGCCTAAGGCATTAAACAACATTAGCACTGAGCAGACAGCTAATAGTACATGTATATGCTTTAATGGTGACTTGTGTGAATAATCTGGGCCCTGTTTCTAAAAAAGAATTGTCATGTTAAGACTTTAACTGGTAGAGGGAGTATTGAATATGATGCTCGCTCTGCCATTATTGATCACCTTTGTCTCCACATGTCACCCTCTGGACCTGTCTGATATTTCTGCTTGGAGTTTCTGCACTTGCTCTTCACCTTCTGCTCCTGTGGATGGTCTCGTGCAGATAGCATAAAGATTCGCACCCTCAGTCTTACCCTTGCTTCAGTGGATAATCTTACTTGGATACTGTAGATTAATCATAAAGACTGTTCTGTGCTCTTGCCAAGTCTCTTAATCACAATATCCTCATACTGAAAATCCTTTTACATAGTACTGTTTGATATTACTCTTCTACACCCCGATCCCACTATCCAGTGTCACCCAGATGAGGATGCGTTCCATTTTGAGTCTGGTTCTTCTCGAGGATTCTTCCTCCTGTTGTCTGGGGGAGTTTTTTTCTTGCTTTTCACTGTCTACCTCTGGCTTGTTAATTGGAGATCTAAATCTACTTCTGGATTTCTGTAAAGCTGCTTTGTGACACTGTCTGTTGTTAAAAGTGCAATAAAGATAACAGAAAATTTTAATAATATGTGTTAAACTACCAGATTATGTAGCTGCAATTTAAAATGGGCATCACGTTTTCACAAAATAGAGACTGTAGTTCGTAATTGTGAAAAAGTAGCCACTGATTGAAGGGCTCAGTGACATAAATTTGCAAAAATGCTTGAAATGCTCTAAAAGCATTTATGGTGTATGATCACATTTCAGTGTCAGCTGAAGCAGACGCTATCATGCCTAACTGCCTCGCCTAGACTGCTTCAGATGTGAACACTGTGCAGCCCCTTGTCTGCTCTGATGAGTATTTGACTTTTAGCTGCAAGACATCCCAATCATCTCCACTCCCCCGCACTCCAATCAGGGCCTCATTAGCATCTGACACTACCTGTCATTAACAAAGCTCCCTAATTAGGCCCCAGTCAGCCCACTCAGGAGCCCTCTTCAGCACGCTGCGTGTTTAGAGCACGAGTGGATGGGATCAGCTCAAATTGCAGGCAGGCATAGAGTAGCGATGAGAGCAGCACTGTAACCCCGCCACTAGGTTCCCACTGAGACTGATGGAGATTAAAACACTGTCAGATTCTTTTTATAGTCACTCAGAGCTTATCTACATCTCAATATCTCTTAACATTGAAATGAGAAAGTGAGAGAAACTGTATTGTTACTGTATTAGGTGAGCAGTTAGGGTGTGTGTGTGTGTGTGTGTGTGCGAGAAATCAAGCCTTTAGGCAGCAATTTGGTGAAGATCTACAGTATATCCTCCACATGGCAGCACCATTACATTATCATTTTAGAGCTCACTTCATACCTTGATGTATAAAAATGTTTTTAATGACTATATAACTGGTAATTTATTTTTAATGCTATTAGTGATGTTATTGAGTTTCCCTGTGAACCTTCCAGCCATAATTCCCCACAAAGATCTGCCCACATGGTGAGTAGACTTGGTTTTAGTGTAGAGCAAGGCTAGGCAATTCTAGTCACTAGTTGCATTGCTGTTTGTTAGCTGATACCTCTAGGAGTCCTGCAATGTCCCCACACATACTGATGCAAGAGCTGTAACAGATTGAGGAGCAATGATTCTGTTTTTAAAGTAGGAAGGCCCTGTTTTTAAGGTGCAAGACAATCTGTCATATGGACTCTTTCTACACACAATCTATTATATGTATTTATACCACAGTGCTGTTGAGTGCTCAATTCTGATTTGTCAGAAAGTGTTCATGTTCTATAACAGCTTCTCTGACAGCAGTTCTGGCTGCAAGTTTTCTATTAATGCACTCTTTCTAACATATTATTGTTTCTATAGCAACAGCATTCACAGGAACAAGTATGGCAGACAGTCGATATAAAAAAATTTGAAAAACAAAAAGCTTGTAATCGCTGATTTAGTGAAGTTTTATGTAAGGAGCTATTTATTTTGAATTTTTGAAGGAGTCTGCAGTGTCAGTGCTTTGTAACAGTCAGACATAAAGTAAGTTTAAGTCTTCTGACATGGGAAAGTCTTCTGGACAGAATATTTTATACTTTGCAATTTCTCTGTAATATGACAAGCTGCATTTGTATTAATAACTTCAAGAAAGTTATTGATATAGAGGCTGGTAATGGAAGGACTGTTTACAGCTGTTATAACGTTAGTGAACTAACTTTGCAAACATCCCACAACTACAAATAACTATAAACAGATAAAACATATGACTTATTTTTCCAAAAATTAACGGTATGGTACAAGAGGAATAAAACACTTCAGGACATGCTGATTATAGAAAAGTACACTATATGGCCAAAGTTATGTGGACACCTGATCATAACACCCATATGTAGGCCTTCCCAAAACTGTTGCCACAAAGTTGGAAGCACATAATTGTATAGGATGTCTCTGTATGCTGTAGCATTAGGATTTCCTTTCGCTGGAACTAAAATGCCCAAACCTGTTCCAGCTTGACAAAGCCCCTGTGCACAAAGCGAGCTCCATGAAGACAGGGTTTACCAAGGTTGGTGTGAAAGAACTTGAGTGGCCTGCACAGAGCCCTGACCTCAACCCCACTGAACACCTTTGGGATGAACTGGAAGTTCACACTAGGCCTTCTTGCTGGACATTAGTGCCCAACTTCTTGTGCTCTTGTGGGTGAATGAGCACAAATCCCCACAGCCATGGACCAAAATCCATAATAATGCCCTTGGTTTTAGAAAGGGGATTTTCAGTGTTCAGCTGTCCACATACTGTTGGCCATATAGAGTATCAGACCACCCTGCCTTTGATTATTTTCCTATAACATGGAGTTAGCAAAGACAACTGGGTTAAATATAGCCAGTTAATGTTAGCAAATTAGCGAGACTTACCTCAACATGCTTTTTCAAATTAGATGGAATTCATGCCTTCTAGAGAGGCAGAGGAGACACCTCATTTAATGAGTATTTGCTTACTCTAGCATATTGAAACATTTTACTGAGGTGGGGCCAGGGGCTCTCATCCTCGAACACTGCAGTCTGGTGGGTTATCCATCTTCAAATGCACATGGGTAGCTATAGCATTAACTACATTGTGTAGCATGAGTAGGTCACGGATATCCCACCCATATTTGTTAAGTTTCAAAGTCTGCACCATTCTTTGAGGGAACCAATAAAACAAAAGGTCCAGTGCAGATTTATTATTATTTATTTATTTACTGTTATACAACACTGATACTTTTGTTTGAATCTCATGTCAAAGGATGTCAGTTCCCCAAATGATGCATTGAGTTTTATTGAGTTTTGGACTTACTGTTTCATAATACAAACTTAGCTTTCCCATCTGAATGTGATTCATATGCTGAGGTGTTTGTTGCTGTTTTTCCCTCCTTGCCCTTGTCACACACATACCATAAAAAGTAATTCAACATTTACAAGTGAGAAACGATCTTTCCAGGCAGTCGTGTCCTGTGAATAAAATCCAACTCGACTGAATCTTAAAAACCTCTCAGTTGGTTCTATTATAATAATTCTGTTATGGTTAAAGGTCTCTTAATGAGCAATGAGTGAGCATGAATCTAAAGTAGTTCTTCTCCTCTTCCGGCTCAGCTGAATTTGTGCACTGCCGGTGAGATAGGGGGTGAGTTTGCTCAAAGGTAATTTCTTAATTTCTGTGCTTTCATTATGCCTAAAAAAGCAATCTCTCTCCCGTGACTGTGTCAAATTGACTCGGTACGGCAAAATGCACTCATCTGCATAGCTGTCACAACGCCTCATACGATGTGGCATCCAATAACTCCACAATGCGCAGAATTACCGGTGTCACTTTTAATGTGACATAGCCATTTACATCACACACACTGCAGGGACGCGTACACATTTAGAGCGTTTTGCATGGTTAATAGCTGGAATGTTATTTGCATTATAATTTGGTGAGGATGAAGTGTAATCAAGCTGCATTGACTCTGGGGGACTGTGGGGACACAGCAGGCCACACAGACGGAAGTGCACGGCAGCGCAGCTTGGGCCTGCATGGAAATGCGCCACGCAGCCGGCCAATCCAGTGCCCTGACTCAGGGTTCGTTTGCATATTCCACAGTTGCTTAACATCCAGCCAGTTTTAGGGAGCTCCTCCTTCTCATGTCCTTACTGCCATTAGAAAAAAAGTCTTTTTTTTATATACAGCACTGTGCAAAAGTCTTAGACCCATGCAAAGAAATGCTGTAAAGCAGAGATGCCTTCAAAATTAAAATGAAATTAAATGTTTCTACATAAAAAAAAATACTCTATAGAGCAGTAAACAGTACTAAATTAAACAAAGTCAATATTTGGAGTGACAACCCTTTGCTTTGAAAAAATGCATCAGTAGTCTCAGGTACAATTTGTGCAGTTTTATAATGAAATTAGCTGGTAAGTTTTACTGAACATCTGGGAGAATCTGTCACAGTTCTTCTGGAGACTTTGACTGTTGCACTTGCTTCTTTTTTGCATGCAAAACCCAGCAGCCTTCATTATTTTTTTTTTGTCTGAAAAGTAGTCTCTATGTAATATGCTGCTTTCTTTTATAAATTTTCTTTTGTACCATGTGCCATCTCTTTGCTTAACTTAAAGGTAAAAAGGTTGTTTTCAGGTTGTTGTGATGGATTTTTTTGTGATCCTTTCTTTTAATATTTATTATATGTTTAATGTATAATTGGTGTATTTGTATTTGCTTGTCTTTGTATGTGGTGTATTCCATTGCTGCAAAACAAATTGCCCCTAAGGGGACAATAAAAGGTTAAGCAAGTTCTTTAATGACATACAAACATTTTTTCTGTAAGATTTAATTTTTTGTTGGAATGTTTGCAAATATAGAATGTTTTTGTACTAACAATAATGCAATAAGTACATCTATAACACAATTTGTACAAAAAAAAGGAGGCCTAAGACTTCTGCACAGCACTGTATATATAAACTGATTATTAGTCCTGTGGTTCTCAAACAGAGGTGTAGCCAGGAAGTGATTTTATTATTTCATTTAATGACGTTACAGTGATGGAGTTCACTATCATCTACTATTAAAGTCATTATAGTTGTTATGCACTCTTAAAAGAAAAAAATCTAAAATGCGTAATGGTTGTTTAGTTTTATATACAGTATGTTTATATCCCAAAGTGATGCTTTTGATCCAGAGTGATCAAAAGGTGATGATTAATTATCTATAACAGCACTTGTTTTTCTACATTATCGTCATTCTACATTAATTGACAGTGGCTTGTATGGCAGATGCTCCACATAATCTAAGACAAATAATAAGTTAATAAGAAATGGGGAAAAAACATTACACCCTCCTTCAATTCTATGTTTTTATTTATAAGGCCCTAAATAACAATTGTGTGGTCCTCACTTCTTCAACTTCTATAAACTAACAAATAACCTCAGCTGTCTACAGAAATACACAATAGATTTCGATATGTATCATGTATCATTTTCCCCAAAAAGTAAACCAACATTCAGAAACCAGGTGGGAAAAATACGTACACCATACTTTACGACCTTTAGCAACAGTAACTTGGATTATTGTTGAGTTTATCAGGAGTCTCTCACATCGTTTATGGGAAATTTTGGCCCACTCTTCTTTACAGCATTGCTTCAGTTCATTGATGTTTGAGGGCATTCGTTTGCACAGCTCTCTTAAGATCGCACCACAGCATCTCAATGGGGTTGAGGTCTGGACTTTGACTTGGCTATTCCAGCACCTTGATTTTTTCTTCTTTAGCCATTCAGCTGTCGATTTACAGGTGTGCTTGGGATCATTGTCCTGTTGCATGACTCAGCTTCAGCCCAGTTTAAGCTGCTGGACAAATGGCCTCACTTTTGTCTCAAGAATATTCTGGTATAAAGTGGAATTCATCGTTGTCTCAATGACTGCACTGCAAAACAAGCCCAAATCATCAGCCCTCCACTTCCATGATTGACAGTTGGTATGAGGTGTTTGGTTTTCACCAAGCATCTCCATTTTGGTCTCATCAGTTCAAAGGATATTGTTCCAGAATGTTTGTGGTTTGTTCAGATGCAATTCTGCGAACTTAAGTACTTTTTGGAGAGAATGGGCTTTTTCCTGAACAAGCCATACTTGTTCAGTCTTTTTCTGATTGTGTTGTCATAAGCTTAAACATATAATATTCTTACAGAGGCCTGTAGGTCACATGAGTTATATCTAGTTAGTTGAGTTAGTTATATCTCTGAGCATTAAATAGTCTGACCTTGGACTGGATTTGCTGGACTGAATAGTCTCGCCTTGGATTGAAACACCCACTCCTGGGAAGATTGGCAACTGCCTTGAAGGTTCTACATTTGTAAACAATCCTTCTCAGTGTAGAATGGGGAATTTCAAATTGTTTGGAGATGGCCTTATAACCCTTCCCAGATAGATGAGCAGCAACAATTGTTTCTCTGAGGTCCTTGCTTCTTGGCATGATGTAGACACACACCTGACTCCAGAATACCAAACTGCCAAAAGAGTGTACTTATTTTTTTACCCACCTGGTTTCTGAATGTTGCTTTACCTTTTGAAAAAAATCTATGTTTTTTTTTTGTTGTCGTCTGAGGTTATTTGTCTATAGAAGCTGGTGAGGGTCACACCATTGTTATTTAGGCCCTGATAAATAAAAACATAGAATTGAAGCAGGGTGTACTTTCTTTTTCCCATGACTGTATATTTGTTGATATGGTGATGGATATTTATTTAACATTTATGGAAGTGCCTACACTTAGGAATAAAAATGTAACTTTTCTGACATGAGAGAGTCTTCAGAACAGAGGATTTTGCACGTTCTGGTTTCTCTGTAACATTTCAAAGAGAGAGAGAGAAAGAAAGGCTGGTGAGGGAATGACCAGCCCTCTATAACATATTTCCATATAGAAATATGTTATAACACTGCTATAACATAAATGATAATAGGAACTAACTTCTTTGCCGGATGTACAACAACTTTAAATGCAACTACAGATGGTTAAAATGACATTCATTAATAAATTTTAAAGTATAATAATTGATGTGGTATAGGAGGAATAAAACACTTTTGAATGTGGTATTATTTGAATTATAAGAAAAATAATCAACTTCACTGTGGTACCAGTTACTCTGGAGGTTTTCTTTTTTCTTGCCTCCATGCCTGCAAAAAGTATGAGCTAAAGGATGTCTTTAAAAAAAAAGAGTAAATGTAAACAGCTTAAGCTTCCTGAATACTGGGTTAAAGGAAAATAAATAAACTAGAAAAAAGTCTCCTCTGCCTGAAATGTAAGATTCCTAAGAAAATATTTGATTGACAGAAATGCTTGGATGTAATTTCCTAACAGTCATGCTTGAAAAATTTCTGCACATAATGAACTGAAAAATGCTCTGTCCCAGTTACTCAACATTCTCCAGAATCCTCCAAATGAATTCCCCAAAAGAAGGTAAAAAATTGTGGACGAATTCCTATTCATAGATTAATATTTAATATGAGCAAATCATTAGACACTGTCTATGCTCCGTGCACTCTAAATGGGGAGGGAATGATGAGATATGGAGAGTCTGGAGAATTAGAGCCACAGTTTGTCGCCTCTTTTTCACTGTCAGCAATGTCCAGCATGCAAGGCATGTGTTTATTCCTGTAATAAGATAGGGGAGTTAAATATTTGGTATTCCACTCATATAGAACTGGTTGCATAGTGTCATTGTTAATTAAACAAGTCTTCCACTAATCCGGAGTTGCCTCCTGAATAGACCTCAATTGTCCCTCAAGTAAATTATCCTCGGCACTCCCCATCCCTCTCTCTCTCTCTCTCTCTCTCTCTCTCTCTCTGCCCATGCTTTCCCCCCGTCTTTCAGGCCATTAATCATGTTTGTCATTCAATTGTAACATCGTACAAAATACAGATACAAAGCCAGTTCCTCTTTCACATACCAGCATCTTTTTCTGGACATTTTCAACATCATTAGCTGGCTGACAGAGGACATAATATCATACGGCACTTTGCTCACATACTTACCATTTCATTTCTCTCATATTCTCTACAGGAGGAGCAAATATTAGCAGGGAGTTTGAGGAGAAAATGGCGGTCATATTAGAAGAACATAATTAGTAGGTTACATACTGGGTTTGCAATAATGTATGTTGACATCGTGGTAGGTCTAGACATATAGGTTTAAAATTTAAGAAAAGTATTGTGTGTGTTATGTGCATGTTGACGTTAGTCAGCACCTATTCAAGTAAGCATTCGTAGGGCCATATTCAGAGTTAAGTGCATGTAGTGGGGATTTAATTCTTTGTTATTTCATTTCAGTTATTTAATACATAACAAAATTGTGCACATCGTATTTAGATGTCAGATGTCACTACAGACTTAAGTGCTATTATAACATGATGCAATGTATTGGTAATATACTAGACTCCTTTTAGATGTTTATTTCAATTCTTTCCATTTTCCTTCATTCATATATCATAGTATGTCTTTTTATTTTTCATTTTTACCTTGTGTCTTGCTTTTCTGTTACATTGCATTACGTTTGACAGCAAGGGGGAAAAAAAGACTATTTCCTTTGTCTTCCTTCCTGATCTTTTTTTTTTTTTGGGGGGGGGGGGGGGGGGCATTAAGGCAAATGCTTTTGTTTTAAGGTGGGGGGGAATTGGAAAAAAATTGAAAAAAAAAATAAAAAAAAAAAAAAAAATTAAAACATTAAAATGTTAAAAACA
>CM075016.1:11955305-12005695 GCA_037576675.1 Pangasius sanitwongsei | reverse complement strand
CCCCCCCCCCCCCCTCCCCCCCCCCCCCCCCCCCCCCCACCCCCCCCCCCCCGCCCCCCCCCCCCCCGGCCCCGCGCCGCGGGGCCCCCCCCCCCCCCCCCACCCAAGGCAAGTGCTTGTGTTTGAAGGTGGTCGTCTATTGGAAAAAAATGTCTCAGACTCTTCTACTCAAGAAAAATCTGTCAACCTTGAAGATGTGAACTGCATGTCAGAAATTTGCATAATCTGAATGGGGAGCTCAGAAAGTGTAACCTGTCTCTGACTACAAATAAATTTCCCAACGTAAATACTGACAGATGAAGTTTTGATTGTATGTGTCCAGCTCTGATTATGGCCCTTGAAGAGTTGACATGAACTTGTGCTTATGTTCTTCATTGTTGTTGTTGTTTCGGCTGCTCCCGTTAGGGGTCGCCACAGCGGATCACCTTTTATTGTCTGCATATTGATTTGGCACAGGTTTTATGCTGGATTCCCTTCCTGACACAACCCTCGCCATTTATCTGGGCTTGGGTCCGGCACTGGAAGTGCACTAGCCTGTGCACCCCAGTGGCTGGAGTTGGCGCCCAGCATGGGGCTCAAACCCACGATCATGAGATCAAGAGTCCCATGTGCTACCAACTGCCAATTTTGCCAAATATACAACAAACAAAAGTGATAATGGTGCTAAAGGTGTTGAATGATGCTGAAATGATGCTGTAATTAAATATGCTGTTGATGTTTCTCATTCCATTCAGTGCTGAAACCCACTAATTTTTTACCTATATAATCCAGGGTCCAGATTGTCTAGATGCTTATAAAGAGGTTTGTAAATTAACTGTCCTAATGGAGCCAAAGCCAAAAATTAGTCTTCTCATATTTCTACAATACAATTGTTATTCCTTACATTGATTGTTAAAAATGAAGGATTAGATATACTTTACTTCATGGGGTAGTTTTTTCCTAGAACTTATGCTTTTATTTGGAGTGTGATTTGAATCTAATTATGACTAGCAGTGCTGCTAGCTGAATGTACAATAATAGTACAAGGGTACATTTACACTGTACTATTACTGTAGTTTAATGTATGCTTAAAAACACAATCATTGCCATATTCAATAAATCCAGGGTAGTGTGCCAGAATAACTATAATTTAGTGACTCCTCAGCAGCCATAAATGCTGGCTAATTTAATGTGGATTCACATAATCGGCACTGTCACAGAATCACATGCTGCATGTTGCATTTTGCATACCAGGTTAACAACATGACTAGCACAGTAACGTTAAAAACCCCTACCTTATACCAGAAGGCCAATGTGGACTGCCTTTCAATGCTGCAATCCCTGTTACTCATGTACATATAACTGGAGTTCATGAACAAAACACGACCGCACCTTCTATCATATTGAAAGAATCTTAACATAGAGAATATGTGGAAACACATTTCCTGGTCCAGAATTTCTTTCCTCACTCTTATGATTACAAACCTTTTTTTAATAGTTTTTAACTGTAGTTCCTGAATAATTAGCAGCTTGGAGTTTAAAAGGTTAAACCAGCAGTCGCATGCTTCTTACAACAGGTACAAAATACTTTTTAAGGGTTTATAGGTTTCACGGTGTTTTCCAACACAGTGTCCACGATTAACAAGGAAAAGTCTACATTGCATAGATGTTCTTATAGTAGACATGCAGTATGCATGATTATCATGGATCTTTGCATTATCATGAATCTTTGCAATCTAACTTTTCATTTGCCACAATATTTTGAAAACGCTTTCTGTGTATAACATATACACGCAGTTGCCATTTTATCAAGTATACCTAACATATAGGTAGATTGTAGGTATGCAATTACTGACTGATACCAGATCAATATACTGTATGTATTGACGTGCTACATATTGTTATTTGTACATATACAAAAAAAACCCAACATAGAATAACTTATAGTGCTTTTCCACAGAACAAATGGGACCCCAGGTCTATCTGTATCTCAGCTGAGTGTGTGTGTGTGTGTGTGTGTGTGTGCACTCACTAGTTCACATAAATGCAATGTTTAATGTTTAGTGAAAACTGAATAGAGGAATAGGAATAGAGGAGTAGGAATAGGAATAGAGGAGTAGGAATAGGAATAGAGGAGTAGAATTTCACTTAAAGGCTACCCACAGACCTAAACATAGCCAAGTGTGCCAATACTTTAATCCTTACTGAAAATACAGAGGCGTTTGAGTGCAAACCTTTCTAGTTTTGTTAAATAACACACAAGTAGTCGTGCACTTTCTGGGGCTGAATATCTGATTTCCTACACAGTCCTTCTGTACTATAGGTAGGGCTTTCAGCTCCATCATGTAATGTTGTATGTAGGGCCCAAACAGAGTGAATAAGAAGCAATTTGGGATTTGTCCTAACTAGGATTATACTTGGATAATGGAGAAAAGATTAAATATTGATAAGAAAATGTTACTGTGGGCAAATAAAAATTATGAAAATTAGATTTCTGTTTAAAACTGCTTGTTTAAATTGTTGGCCGCTTAAATGTGGCAGAAAAAGGACTTTTTAAAACAGTGAGAAATTTTGGCTGACACTACACTAGCCTAATACTGAAGAGAAGCACTTCCATCCAGACAGATTAATCAAGCCGATTCTGTGTTTAATCAATAGGTGACATCATTGACAGCTGGGACATCACCCATATGTCCCAGCTTGGCATGCTTGCTACCTGGGCATGAAGGATAACCAAATTCAGCACTGGTACTCAGGCAGCGGAAATAACAACAATTTGGAGGATCATGAGTAATGTGCTGAGCTGAGCCATGCTGCACTGCAGAGTGGAAATGCACTATTAGTAAGGTGTTTTAGTGCACCATGGCATTGATTCTACAAGTCTCTGGAAATATACTGGAGGAATGTACAATATTCTTCCAACGGATACTCACTCAGTTGGTGTTTTGCTGATGGTGGTGGTGAAGACTGTCTAACACATAGCTTTAAAAACTTCCATAAGTGTCAAACAGGGTTGATATATGGTAACTGTGAAGACCATAGCATATGATTTACATCATTTTCAAGAAGTAAACCATTCAGTGAGGCCTTGTGCCTTGTGTGTAGAGATACCGTTATCCTGGAGGAGATCACACCCATCAGGATAGAAATGTTTCATCATAGGATAAAGAGACAAATTTGCAGTAACTAACCTTTAAGGGAACAAGTGGACCCTAATCATACCAGCAAAACATTCAGAAAACTATACCGGCAAAACCTACAGAACAAGAGAATCACCGGTCTTTGATATGCACCCATCTGCATTTTGTTATATATTTTTTGTACAGTACACTCATGTATATATAGTTGTCCTTGCCCATGGCAAACTTTTTCTTCCACCTGTTTTCAGTTACAGTAACATTTCAATGTAATCTTCAATCTATTCACAGTGCAGATTTTGCAATTTTGCATAAACTGATCGGTCCTCACCCCATACTTCAGTTGCTTCAGGCCCAGAATTAATTCCATAATTTGCAGTCCCAGGTGCAGAATCTGTCACTTGAAAAGTGACATGTTGACTTATGAATACGCTTTACACGTGTTGTTCAGAAATACCTTTTTTCTACTAATTTCAGATTTTTCTTCGTTCATTGTAGTGAATTCAACAAAACGTTAATGTCATTAATCCTCGGCTCCTGAACCCATTGCATGCTGTGACAGAGGCGGCACTCAGTGATAAGATGGGGACCAAAGATTTGCTGAAGGCATTAAAACAAATTAACCCTCAGATATTTCTTCTATCACAGATGTGCCGCTGAGACCTAGCCCTCAGGGCCTCCCATCCGCCTCCTCTTTCATGTGACCAAATGTAATCTTTCGCATTTCATTTGGACGCACATTATTATTTATACCACCCAGATTTACTGTGGGCGATGGCGCAGATTGGATTCTGGTCAAGGGTTCGGGTGGGCTGGGGAGGAGGTGCAGGTAATTATGGTGGAAATGAATGGAGGCCTGGGATGAGGTTCAGGGTGGGCTGCTGGGAGGGCTTTATTAAATATGGAGCCAGTTTGATCTGAGGCCTCAGGCTATTGACCGCTTCAGGGGAGAGATAATGTTAAAGGGAAAACAACAGGCTGACGGATGTACTATTTGTGTAGGGGCCTGATTGACGAGGGAGAGGATTCGTTTATAGAGGGAATCAGCACGTTCGAATTCGATCATCTCCCATCACTGCAGCCTATTTGTCCCCAACGTCTCTTCTGTTTCCCAACCTACAGTTTACATAAGGTTGCTCATGATCACCCATTAATATGAATGAATCCTCTAGCAGGATGAGCCATAGGGACCAAGCAGAGGTCTGGCAGTATGTAATTTTTACATCATGCCTTAAGGTATCAGCAGATAGGGCTATTGCCCTGAACACAAACTTGAGCAAGAAAAGCTCTCTTTTCCTCTCAGATCCTCACAGGCGCAGGTCAAGCACTTACATTAATAACACCAAAAAGGCATGTTTGGATGAGAGTTGGAGCTGAAACTCTTTGCTAAATCTGATCTTGTTAAAGGCCGCATTAAATATTGATCAGCCCCAAAGATACTCAATAAGGTGAGGTTGTGCAGTCAGTGTGCAATACTGAGTTGGAGCTCTAGACTGCATGAGTTATGACAGAATGTGGAGGGTCAGGCATGGACCCCGCTGGGAGATCCAGGGAGACAAATGGCAATGGAGGTGGCAGTTTTTCACATCGGTGGCACACAGAGACAAGGTGCGGTGTCCAAAAGATGCTAAATAAAACACCTCTAGCTTTTCAGACCTTGTTCAATGAATGTTTAGTAGTTAGAAGTGTGCGTGACATATTCAGGTATGCATTCACACCTAACTTTGCATTCTGAAAGTTCTGAAATGATTTAAACAGAAGAGAAGTGGTAATAAACTTCCTTTTCAAAGGCCTTTTCAAGTTGTCTGTTGCTCTAATATGTCTTTAACAATATTTGCATCTATCTGTCTTCATATACCCACAATATTTATGGGTCTCTTCATACCTTGTATGAATTATGGGTCATATTTTCAGTGTTGTCACGTCTAAACAAGTGTATTCTCGATCACTGCTAGAAAAAATAGCTGGCCAGATGTTCAACACTGTTACCAGTAAGCTGCTGCAAAAATGACCAATTACAACTGTAAAACTGTAATTAAGGAGAAAATACTGTACGTCCACAGTTTATTAAACTACATTTAAGCTGTAAAATACTGTATTGTCATTTTATACTGACATCATTTCCATTGTTGTTGTAAATGTAAATGTTGTAACTTACTGCAGACCGATAAAAATACTATAGTTTTCTACTCCTTATAAACAATAAAATTCAAGAAATAAACAATAAATGTTTTCCTTGTTTTAATTTACAAAATGTACTAAAACATCGCTTTTGTTTTCCAGAGATCAACAGCCTACAGGAGAAAACCTAAATCTAAACCCCAAAATTTAAGTATTTTCTTGTAGAAAAGAGAAAATCATGACTACCATTGCCAAATATACTGTTTGCTTAAAGTAAAGCATTAAGCTTTACTATCTGGCTGCCAGAACACTGGTATAATTAATTTAATGCTTGCAAAAAGCCCATCCCTCAACCCACAGATGAAAAAAAACATCCACCCACAATTTAAAAGTAGCACAGTTCTGGCCAACCTACTGATAGACTGCATGCAAAACCTAGAAATACTGAGATCAAGTATTATTTATTACATCTGCTCTTTCACTGGATGCTTATAACCATAATTCTCCACACAGGACTTCAGTTGGAGAAAATACTGTAGATCTGGCTGATCTCACCACAAGTCCCTCATCAAGCTAATCCAAGCCCCTGCAGCACCAAAAAAAACTGGAATCCAAAAGTCAGGTAAACACTACACTATAGCCACACTAATGAAGAAAGCAATTCTGCTAAATGAGGCCACAATTATATTACATGCAGTACAGTACAAAAAGAGAGTGATTTTTTTTCTTTCTCAGGAAGGCATTCCAAAATTAGCTAAGCACATCCATAATGAAACAAGTTGCACACCTGGTGATAAACAGTCTCCAAAGACCATAGAAGAGGTGGGGAGAGAGAGGGAAAGAAAATGCATCTTCAGCTTACAGAAAGTCCCTGAATTGTGCTTGTTGAGTTGCAGCTGTGAGCGGCGACGCTGCTCATTTCTCCTGCCTCATTTATCATAGTCAAAAGCGAGGAGGAGGTTGGAGGCCATGCTGGGTCTATTGTATTAGCAAACACACTCGTCAGAGCACAGCTCATTGTCTGCTTTTTACACCCCGTTTGCCAGCACAGTGTCCTTGCATTCCAGTAATGAGAGAATGGTTCGAGGTAAAGGTGTTAAAAATATAAATGTGTCACAGACAGTGTTTATTTATATTGTAGCCATTAATGATAAGGCATATCATATTATATTGTTTGAGAGGAGGCTCTTGAATAAGCATGTTTGTGTATGGAACAATAGATTGAATATACTGCATAATAAAGTAGGTTATTCAACATAAAATACTGGTTATATTAGGTGAGGTGTAATAAATTAATTTAAAATTAATCTAGCTCACAGTTCTGCCGGTGAAAAAGTAGCTTCGTCTTTATCTCAAACCAGGATAGGCTACAGGGGTTTAAAAAACACAGCTTCTCCCAGTCATGGTGTTAAATTGCTAGCATACTTGTGTAACTTGAGAAAACAGCAATGGCTACAGTCAGGAGCAAGCATAAACTGCAAAATTCCCCCAAATCGCTAAGGTATGGTGTATCGGAGCATTTTGGTTTCCCGGTAAGTTATGACACTAATGGCCAAAATGTTACTGTGTGCTGAATCTGCCAAATAAGAGTACCATACACCAGCTCTAATACCACAAATCTGAGCTTACATCACCTTCTGTGTCATTCAGTGGAACAAAGCAACACACACAGCAAAAACTCCCTGCTGTACTCAGGCAACATTTCCTAGCTGATTTTGTCTGCGCTAAAGAAATCACTGCAGCAATTGGGAAGTTCATAGCTCCAGGTATGAGACATTACTAGGTAGGAGACAATGCAGGATTCAGAAACATGTCTAGGGCTACAGAGAGCTATGTGACAGAACTTTTTCTCTAGAGTAATCTGGAATCTAGAGGAATTATACATTTTTGTGACACCTATTTGCAATAAACAATGCAAAAAAAAAAAACAAAGGTTTTCATTTGATTCATCTTCATACATTACAATACGGTGTTCAATTTTTTTTTTTGAATTTATTTAATCATCATACACTATATATGTAGTGGTTGTATACTAGAGAACTGTGTATTTGTGCACACACCTAACACACCACATAAAGACCTCTTAAGGACAACACCACAGTAACATCGTAAGAATGCAGCAAATGTTTCTATGTGTGTTGCGCGTAATGCACAGACGTCAAGTTGTTCATCATCTCTCACACGCACCGAAGTAACGATTCATCACTCTGCCCGTGCCCCCGTCCTATCAGGGAGGACACGTGTCATTCATCATTCCCATGGCAACTGTCTCTTCTCCGGACAGCTCTGCAATCAGCGGCCCATCAGACCTTCAGCATGTCTTAGCCTTCTTTTGTCCCTCTCTGCTAACTGTCATAGCCTGATAAGATTATCACAGACAATTCCACACCAGCGCCTAGAAGAAAAGAAGGAGGTTGTTTCTTTTTTTATTCATTTCTTTTTCATACTTTATTCCCTCTGCCCACAACAAGGCTTTTCTGGTCTCCTTTTGTCCTTCTTGCATTGAAGGGGGAAAAAAAGTGAAAGCATACAATATGCCAGTGCAGGGCTGGATCTTTAACTTGTAACAGTGACAGACACACAAAAGCCTGTCTGCTGTATCTGACAACAAATCGGAGAGATTTCAAGTTTGACATCAGCTTAGAAGAGAATTATAACAAAGCAAGGAAGTAGAAGGGAGAAACAGGATATGCTGCACGGTCAACACATTCATCAGCATTCGCTCAGTTCATTCAACACATAACTCATCAGCATTCGCAGCTTAGCTAACGAATGCCTATATACTCACTCGTATAATTAACTCACAAACACTCACCAAAGGACAAGCAGCAAGTGACAAAGGATGTGATATCATAAACAGAATAGAGAGGTTTATATCGAACAATATAAACAGCCTGTCAAGTTGGGGACACCTTACCATTTTTTTAACATTAACAAAGAGATTTACAATGACACACGTCAAAGCTGTGCAAGATATATCTGAAGAAGAAGGAGCCAGTGATGTCTGTAATGGAATGGCCTGTGCAGTCACCCAACCTTAAATCAATCAGGCTGCTCTGAGAGTAGTTGGATCGAAAGGTTCTGGAGAGAGAAAGGTGCCCTACCAATTCAATTCAATTCACTTTTATTCATATAGCACTTTTAACAGTAGACACTGTCACAAAGCAACTTTACAGGAATCTGGATGTTGATTAGGATCCATAAGCGAAACTGAGTTCCTGAGACAACATGAGGAAGAAACCGTGAGCAGAACTCGACTCTAAAGGGAACACATCCTCTTCTGCACGAGACCGGATACTGTAATTATACGTCCAGCATCATAGAATTAATATTAATAGACTATAATGTATCTGAGCAATGAAGAACAAATCCACATAATTCTGCTCATAGGAATTTGTGTATTGAGAAAATGATAGATATTGAGCAAGTTCTGTAAATAAAAGGTTTAGTATTGCCTTTTTAAAAAAATTTCTCCTATCATGCTGGACTTATGGGACTCCCTGTAGATCATTACTCTCCTACAACTAGGAAATCAAGCATTACTGAATATGTTGAAAGGATGTTTAGTCTAAGCATATTGTGAATAAGCACAGGACTGTTTCTATGATTACAGCAGAAGTTCTTAGATGGTAGGAATCTACAGTATCCAGGTGAGATTAACCAGTGAAGCATGGGTGAGACTTGGATGTAAAGACTTTTAGGAGGTACAGATCTTTAGGGAATCCATGTGGGACCATCAATAGCAGCAGAAAGGGAGTCAGAAAGCTGCAATCAGAAGCAGAACATGGCATGGCAGACCATCTCTGAAGAATACTTTGAATAAAGCAGTGTGTGCAGGAGTGAAGCCACTACGGTAGATTTATTGACGAACATACAGCATAGTTGAATTCATTTTAAGTTATTGTGATATTGCTTTCAACAAAAATAAAACAATTAATCTTTAATATTGTAACAGCGCTTGTAACCAACTTTATGTTCACTTTAAAACATGGCTTTCTTGTATTATTAAATGTGTTTTTGGATATTTTGGTAGTTTTTCTTAGGTCACCTTGTTTAGTTAGCTGTTTGGGCTGTGCATATACCTGTGTATAATTAAGTCTTGTTGGGTTCTGCCAGTTCAGCAGTTTTTATTAAGGAGAGCTTGTCATTAAAGAGCTCTTCTTTTCTTATGAGTGAGTCTGTTTATTATATTTAACATTTTGATGGGTGGCGTATATTTTTTATATTTGCAACAAAACATCTGCGACAAAATAACCTAAAACATAACACGACTCTGTCATTCAAAATGCCAATTCAAGGTCTTGCACCAAAAAAGTGCACTCTTCGGTGCTATTTTGAAAACTTGTGTCTAAGTACACTAGAAATCTTGAACTTTCAGTCTGCCAATATTTACGTCCTTAAACAACCGCTTTCTATGAATTTTAAAATAATGTCTGGGAAAAAAAAAACAAAGAAAATATTCAGAGCAGTGTGTGTGTGGAGGTCACCATCCAATCTTCCGCTGTCCTTCAAGGATTGATCAGAAGTGCTATGAACTGTGGTGGAGAACGAGAGGACGAGGAGAGGCAGAGGACGAATGAGTGGGCAGAAGAGAGAATAGAACCAGACGAGGATGCATTATTTATTTAAAGCCCTGATTAATAAGAGGGCCTTCATCATCGTCGCCCCAACTTCGGATGGTTTCCATTTTTAATGTTATTCATGGGAGATGAGAGAGAAAATTTGAAATCTCCTTCCTTTATTACCACTGCAAGAAAGTGTCATATTACTTAGGGGCTGATTACACGGCTGCCCGAGCCCAACTGTACGTGAATACTGTATTTGCAAACACTCATTGAGCTCTGAGAGTGGCACTGTAATCGCCTTGCCTGTCAGAAGGAGACAAGCGACGGAGCCAAATTACTCCCCCAAGGTTATTTCTCCTTCCCTCCTCAGCAATACAAACCTGCGAATCGGACATCTGTCAGCTCGGAGGTCTCAAACCGAGGGGCAAAACAAAAAAAGTTTTAGCCAACAACAATCTCATCTACAGCCAAATGAGATGGGAAGATGTTAAAGATTCTCATTACAAATCCCTCAGAGTGTCTTCAGTCAGTCCATGGTTTGAGACAGAGCAAGAATTGCTCCTGACAAACATTAATATGAATGAACATTGAAGGATGCGTTGCAGGGTGAGACAGTTTTCAGACTGAACGACTTCTTCAGGTTATTGACAGCTCCACTTGGGGACAAAAACACAGCAGGCGCTCTCAGTTGTGGCAGTTTGGATAATATTACAGGCTCATAGTGTTCAGTTTGTGGAGCAAGAATACAGTGGAATGTCCACAGAGAGCAAAAGAGAGAGAGAACACTGTCAGGAAACTGGTCTTCACTACATACATCAGGCTCTTTAAAACATCCCTCTGGGCAAAGATGGAGCTGTCCATGTTCTTATACAGGTATTAGCAAAGACAGTGCACACAAATTGTTTCCCCGAGAAATGCAGAGAGTTAAAGTCAGTCGCTCTTTCTCTGTCTTTCTGAGGACAAACTAAGGGCTGCTGCTCCGAGAGGACACCCCAAGGGCTTTTAACTATTTTACAGTAAGGTTCACTTCGAAAGCAGGTGCCATTGATATTCAAGAAGTCACACTGGATTTACATGAGAAAATGAGAGGGGGACTTTTCCTCTCCCCAGCGCAGCAATGAGGGTACTGTGCAAGTTCGATGTGCTGTAAAGTGACAAGACAAAGTTTTCTAAAGGACTGTAGAATTTGCTATGTCATTTAAATACACATTCCAAATATGTCCTTTTTTTCTGGTGTATATTTCTATTTCAGCTCTGACTGATATCAGCTCTCCCTAATTTATTTTTTTCTCCCTAAAAAATGTTTTTTTTTTTTGTAACACTATACTTAAATAGTGTTCATAAGGCTACATAGCAGCTATATAAGCCCCTCATGACAAATGACTTAAACATACATACAGTCAGGTACATAAATATTTGGACATTGACAAAGTTATCGTTATTTTAGCTGTCTACCACAATATATAGGAGTTGAAATTAAATAATGAATATAAGCTCAAAGTGCAGACTTTCAGCTTTTTATTTACATCCAAGTCGGGTGAACGGTGTAGGAATTACAGCACTATATATATGTGCCCCCACTTTTCACCAGAGTAAATACAGAGGCTTAATCAAAAGATGTAAACCATTGATAAGCCTCAAAAAACAGGAAGGCCAGGTTAGAGTTTGCCAAAAAAAAAAGTTCTGGAACAACATCCTATGGACAGATGAGACAAAGATCAACTTGTACCAGAATGATGGGAAGAGAAGTGCATGGAGAAGAAAAGGAACTGCTCATGACTGAAAGCATACCACCTCATCTTAAGGTTATGGGCATGTACACAGTAGATGTCAGTGGAACTGGTTCCCTTGTATTCATTGATGATGTTACTGCTGACAGAAGCAGCAGTGTGCATTCTGAAGTTTATAGGGTTATATTGCGTGGTCAGATTCAGCCAAATGCTTCAAAACTCATTGGACGGCACTTCACACTGCAGATGGACAGTGACCGGAAGCATACTTGGAAAGCAACCAAAGACTTTTTAAGGCAACGAAGTGGAATGTTCTGCAATGACCAAGTCAATCATCTGAATCCACCTGAGCATGCATTTCACTTGCTGAAGGCAAAACCTAAGGCAAAATGCCCCAAAAACATGCAGAAGCTGACAACAGCTGCAGTAAATTTCTGGTACAGCATCATCAGGGTTCTTCCCCACTCAGTGTCTGTTGATGTTTATGGGTTCCAGACTTCAGGCAGCCATTGAAGGCAAAGCATGATGTTAATTTTCCAAATATTTTTGGTCCCTTAAAAAGGAGTGGGGGGTGGCAATTTGGCAATTTCAACTCCAATATAATAAATCCAAATAATACTGTGGTAGACAGCTAAAATAACAATATCTTTGTAAATGTCCAAATATTTATGTACCTCACTGTAAGGATTATTCCAAAGGATTATTCCAAAAGTCATAAACTGACAAACAGTTTGCTTTTGTCAGTTATGATGTCAGGCTGGCAACAGCTGAGTCATGTGACATAGGTAGTTGTTGACAAAAGACTGTGCTATGCCACATTCTGGGCTGAAATATTTTGGAACATTATGACGGACTTGTAACTGACTAATACTCCGTCTACCAGAGGCGGATCTAGGGAGGGGCCCTTTTCACAACAATCTTGACCCCTAGTGAGGAACCCCTTAATGTGGAGGTATTCAACTCTGAAATAATTATTTAAAAAAAACACACATTTTCTAGTTGGACCTATTAAGGTGGTCTTCTATCTGGATCAGAAGGGTTTTTTTCCCCTTGGCTAAGTTGTGGAACAAGTTGAACAGGGTGCAACTGACACTAGAAAAATAACAAAATGATAGCAGCAAAAAAGAAATAAACATGAGTAAAATGTTTTAATATCTACCTACCTATCCCAGTGTACTGCTTCTACTTTACTACTAATTTGTATAATTCTAACACAGTCATGTAATGTTATTCTAAATATTGCATTTGTATAACATTGTGTATAACCTTACCAAGCAAGCTAGATCAGAAAATGCATAATGGCAGTGGAATGCTGCTTGTTTTTTGCTCTCTAGTTCTCTCCAAAATGAAAAAAACTGTAGAAGTCATAATCCCCCCAACCACCCCTGATATGCCAAAGTGACATAATGGAGCTTCACTAACAGATCTTTTTTTATTTTATCAAAAGATGCTTTAAGGTACATGTATATTCTGAACTCAGTATATCCTGCATATACTGTATATCCTGAACTATTTACACAAATTAAATGTTAAACTATTACCTTTTTTTAAAAAAAAAATGGCAAATGGGAAGATGTTTTTGTTTCAACCCTTCAACTGCCACTTGGCCATAAGAGCAGACTGCAAAAAGTAAATAGCCAACAAATCATGAGCACTTCAATTTAACACAAGAAATGGCAGGTGAGTTTCAAAAATACGAAATTAGCCCTCCAGTTGAAAAGGAAGAAAGAAAGCATGCATTTCCTGTTTATTTTTAGCATAGGCTGGTGGCAGCAGGTGCACTCTTACTTGTGCTTATGGCATCAATATAAATGAGAGATAATTACTTTTGTGACAACGTGCCAATTAAATTAGACTCTGCAAAACGACATAATAGCAATTTATTATGCTCTGGTGAGCAATAACAAACCCATCATAATTAACACTCCGGTCGCAAGCAAGAGCCGTTTTGTGCCACAAACACAATCTGATTCCCCAAACTAAGCATACGGGACAAACTCGATCTAAGTCAGATAATGGCATTAAAGGGTTCAGGCACAATGAGGAAGATTGATCTTGCACATTCTAATGAGAGTGTGGATGTGGATTTAGATGTGGATGTGGGAAGATGAAGAAGAACCCTATTCTTTGAGCTGTAAATAACAGACATAATTTTTGTCTAGCGCTAGTGAGCTTCAAAACTAGATGTTTTAATTGCTCTAATAGTTACTAGGCATGCAGTGCTTTTGGATCATAAACTCTTTTTTTTCTAAAAACCCGAAAGCTGTTGCCTCCCTTAGACTCCTGTACATTGAGCACTCTTCATCCTTGTCCAAGCTCTGTTCTGCCTTCATAGCCTAAGGACATGATTCCAAGTCAGAGTCTTCGCCTGTGGCAACACCTTTAATCTCTCATCACCTCCGTGGTTAGGATATGGCAGAACATGGTGTTCATGCACTGGTACGGACTAACTGGCTTTAGCAGTGATATAAACACAATATACCCCATCCACACAGGTAGTGTTCTATCTGTATGCCATCCATCTATATCAATATTTTCAAATAAACACTTAAACAGGAAGATAAATGGCAAGAATTAGGTAAATTACGCTATTAATAGACTATCTTAATGCCAGTCAGTCTCAGGGGGGCACTTTATCCTCTTCAAGCCTTTAATTGTGAGCTCTTGATTTAATTTTTTTTAAAAAGCAAAGCTTAAGTGAAAGCCTGTTCTACTTATTAAGAAGCCTTTTCACAAGGATTAATTATCAGGACCAATAATTTGGGATTGTATCATGCAAAAGGTTAGCTGTAGGTGACAAGAGAGAGGAAACAGACCTGGGGCGATGCAGCCAGAGAGCGCTGCTGTGCATTTTAATGCCCTGTGAAAATGAACTCGCCCGCAGAGCAAATTGCATTGACCTGGATCTCACGCGTTGATGGTGGAAAGCCAAATCCGGAGGAGAGCCTTTAACCCTTTGCCTGGGTAACAGAGATGCCTGACAGGTTTTAAATAGAGTTAGTGATCTGCTGTAGCACTGTATCAGAATGAACTTAAATGATGTTTGCAAATTTGAATGCTACATTAAGATGTATATTTATACAGCCTGATGAACACCCAGCAACTGTATGCAAGTAATGACACGCAGGCTAATGTTCCCTAATATTTCTTACTTCATATATCTGAATATGTATTACTTCCTACTTGAATATTTATTCAGAGGTGCAAATATCTAATATGAAATTAACTTTACTGATGTCATGCTTCTGAGAAACTTTCTGATTATTTTACTAAGACATCATTTAGATAAACTTCCTCGTTTTTAAGATTTGGTAAATGGTTTTATTTTGTCTGGCAGAAATTGGCTTCCACTAATTTAATACCTGCCCTTCGTCCAGATTATTTTGCACCTGAAATAGCTGTTTCCAGAGACCTTCAGGCTAGGTAAATTGCATTGTGGGTACAATATGAATCTATTTACATTGACACCACCCTGTATTTTGCACTTTTCGATAGAAATGCCCCAAAAAAAAATTTACAACACATATCACATCCAGATACACTGTTGATCCTCATCCCAGTCCGAATCCAGCCTGGATATTACCAAGCACATATTCACCTGACTTCTAGAACATCTGCTTCCTGTTTTCTCCCAATCACCATCTATTTATACTATTGATTCACACACACTCTTTGCAAGGTTTTGCCATCTCTTCTGTAGGCCACTCTGAGTGTTATTTCCTGATTGATTCCCTGGTTTCAAACTTTTTTTGTGCTTTCTTGGTTTGGATTCTGCTTTTTTTTCAGTATTGCTCTGTTTTTGTTTCTTTTTTTTTCTTTTTTTCTGCCTGTTTTTGTCCATGATTTTTAAGAATGTTTCCACCTCATGCTTACATCCATCTACTTCTGAATTGTGATAACATACAATTTTGTTCATATGAACGATGCAGTCCTATATTGACCCTATTAGTAAATCATCTTACACATTGTTTTGGGAATGTTATCAAGTTTGCACAAGTTTTTACACATGCAAAAGTTTAATAAATCAGGGCCTAGGTGTGTCTAACCCTTGGAACATTGAAGCAAAATAGTAAGGAGAATTAAAACTAAGTCAAGCCCAACCCAGCTTCCATGTATTGTTCAAAGTTTCATAGATCTAATACTTCAATAGTGTCACTTTTACAAAACTTCATGGCACGCACTCCTTGCCTGACCTGCACTAGTAATTAATCATTCACAGGCCAGAGTGTAACAAAAAAAGCATTTCAGCAATACGGTTTGAAAGTGATTGACTTAAGCTGATAGCATCTCTTGCAGGACAGCAAAGATCTGAATAAACAAATAAATAAGTAGGACAATAAACAAGCAAGCTCTAATCAATAGTATGACCAGGGCACTTGAAAAACAGTCTTTCTCTCTGAGCTCCAGGGCTGTGGAGAAGTAAAACAAACAGTGTTTGTGTAAAGGTCTTCCAGCCCCGATGGGCCCAACCTGCCATCGATTATGGTGATGTTGCTCACTGTTTGGTAACCTGACAAAAGGAGAAACAGGGCTCTAATGTGTACAGATCATGTTTGACCACCAGCTTAGGGAGCAGGGGAATCTGTCTGGGATGCCAAACATAGAGAAATGTTTTATGAATTTATAACCGTTACGTGACTCTGAAAGTGACATCAAGATAAACAAATCAAAACTAATTAGATGGACTAGTAAGCGTGTAGCAAGTTTGAACAAATTACTTGAAGTATATGAAGTTACTATGTTCAAACTTAATTCTATTCTATAATATTGTACAGAAAGTTCATTGAATCAAATTATATTTGTAAGAAAAGGAATAAAGTCTGATTAAAACATGTACCAGGAGGTTGAAAGAGACTGTGCAGGCCAGAGGAGTAGCTCGCTCCATCATAGCCCTGGCAGCTTCTACTCTCATCTGCTGGCCTGTTCCACTGGGTGCACACCTCCTCTTTAACAGGAAATCAGTCATGGCACTTCATCCATTTCTTCAGCTTCTGTGCAGCCTGCTCCATCCACAACATCTGCGCTGTGTGAACCACAAATGCCACACTGACTCAAAAGGAACACTCTTCACATCGACATTACTGGGGGGAAAAAACACCACAATGGAGTGTGCAAAACTGATCTTAAGAGATTGTCAAATTGTTACTTATTGTTAGTTTTTAGCTTCTAGTATTATTGTATGCAAAGAAGGCTTAAAGGGGATAGGCGCCTTTATCAATAACAAAAAAAAAATTTTTAACATGAAAAATAAATTCACAATGCACACAGATCCAGAGCAGGGTGATGAAGAGATACCACCCATCCTGGCATATGGAATAAAAATGTTTCACGTGGATGCAGGAGGAGTGGGAACGGTGGAGACACAGGCCGTCAAACACGTTCATATAGTCCTTACCCTCAGAGCGACCGTCATGCTCCTGTGACTTTACTACTTTCACGCCTCTTATTCTCTAATTCCAACCGCACCTGGGCCTCCTCTGCAGAAACACACATAAACTCAGCCACACACACACACACACACACATTCATGTATTACTATCTTTGAGGACATTAACCATAGCTCTGACAAGCAGAAATTAAATACACCCACTGCAGGAACAGTATATAGTAACATAATGCAGCAAAAAACACTCAATGAAATCGACAAAAATAAACAGAAACATGATGACTCAGTGAATAAATCATTTCAAGTGAAGCAGTACTGGCAAACATAGTGCTGGCAGTGTAAATGTGCATTTCCTTTTCACATAAATATGTTTACTGATCCTTAATAAGAAGAAGATATGAGCTGAATACCATAATGACTACAGACCATGTGCATTGTCAAGCTCACAGTAAAAATCTGTCAAGAGAAAGTGTCTTGTCATTATACCATCAATTACCTTTTTTTTTTTTTTTTTTTTTTTTTTTACCATGAATAGCATTTATATGATTTTTATTCGTTTTTGCTCTCGTACTCTGATGAAGGTTTTGTGCAGTGATATCAGTGTCACCCAGAAACTTTTGCTATGGTGAGATTATTTGTAATACAGTAGTGCTATCTAGTGGCATAAAAGAGAACAACTCCCAGGCTATAACACAACCACATGAGTTCAGTTATCACACTCGGGTAAGTATTGTTTTCTGCTGGTGGAAATCTTGTGTTACGTTCATCCATTCATCTTCAGTAACCACTTTATCCTGATAAGGGTTGCAGCGATCTGGACCTATCGCTGGTGTGAGGGGGGAATACATGCTGGAAGCAATACCAGTTCATTACAGTGCATTAGACACACACGCATTCACACACTCATTAGCCAATCTACTTTTTGAAATAGCTTTTGTGAGGAAAAATAGAGAGCTCAGAGGAAAACCATGCAGAAACAGAGAGAACATGCAAAAAGCTGATCATATTAATGTTATTCTAGACTCTCAGAAAAAATGGTACTGAACTCTACCATTGCTTGTTTATTACCCTCAAACCTTGTGTGACTTTAGTATGTGTCTTTTACCTAGAAAAGTGCACATAGCGTACTTTTAAATCTTCAGTTTAAATGGTAATTACGTATATACCGTGAATCTTTTTTAAAGGTACACTATATCCATATGTGTACATGAAATATACAAATATAAAAGTACTAAAGATAAGGAAAATGAAGGAAATATTTGACTTTAATTATTTGCTTTTGATTATTTGCTCAATTCTATGATTATTGGTTATATTTATGTTCATTTATGTTTTTCTGTGACTTCAACTCTGTAATCCTATGTTGACTGCACATAGGTTCTGCACATATACCTTCTGTCAAACATATTTATGGTATAGGTTGATTAAGAACTTCTAAATTTATGTTTCATATTCTGCCTGACTGGGTATGCTCATGGTGTTTCTGAAGATTTCTCATTTCTTGTGTTTTGGTACAGTGTGTGATTGAACACACCAATGTCAGAGGTGATAATATTCCTTGACCCAGCCAGCATTAGGCCTTCTCTCTTGAGAAAACCTGATCGGAAGATTCTTTAAGCACACAATAGACATCACAGTCTGAAGATCAACATCATTCTCCTGGGGTCTCATTGTTGCTGATTTTCTAACAGTTTGAAATCATTTCTAGACATTTCAGTAATCAAATTGTACACTCAGTGGTCACTTTAATAGGAATGCCTGTACACCTGTAAACCTGCTCATTTATGCAGTTATCCGATCAGCCAATCATGTGGCAGCAGCACAATGCATAAAATCATGCAGATCCAGGTCAAGAACTTCAGCTATAGTTCACATCAAACATCAGAATGGGAAAAAAAGTGTGATCTCTGTGACTTTAACCATGGCATGATTGTTGGTGCCAGATGGGCTGGTTTGAGCATTTCAGGAATTTTTAGAAATTTTCATGAATGTGTGAAGGTGTTGCTATTAAAGTGGACAGTGAGTGTAAATTATAGTGTTATATATCTTTAATTTTTTTTTTTTTTTTTTTAACAGTTGGGCTTTCTTTAATAAATAAGGCAAGCAAAGCTATTCCATTCCTGTAAACCATCTCAGACAAGTTACCATCGGGTGCCAGGTTTTCAATGGCTGTGTTGAGTACAGCAACACCTTGGACAGCTCCAGTAATCACCCAGACAGGTACACAATAAATGCTGCCTGATGTTTCACACTTGCACCTGAGCCCAGTGACCTGCTGCAGCTGACACGGAGCTCACTGTCTTGTTAATAGGGCTCATGCTGTGCCTGAAAGTGAGAGGGACGATTTCACTGTTTCACTTTTAGCCTTCTGTCCAGTTCCAGTACAGCAGATCTGTACACTTCCAATCTCATTGTTATAGACTGGTTATTTCAATAGTGCATCTTTAAAATTAAGAGATGACAATAACATAATGTTCAATATTCTTACAATACAATATAGAATACAATATTCTCATGTGAGGGTGTGCCTCAAACAACATACCTGCTCTGGATATTTTAAACACATGGCCAAAAGGCTGCTCTCTGTGTGTGTGTGTGTGTGTGTGAGAGAGAGAGAGAGAGAGAGGGAGAGAGAGAGAGAGATGTTTGGGGGGGTGGGTGGTAGGGGGTCAGAGAGAGATTGTGTCAACCAACATATTTAATTTTGGGCTCCCTCTGGTGGACATAATGTACATTATACTGAACTCATGTACTTACAATGAACATTATAACTTGCTTGGCTCATTTCATCCCAAATAAGTACATGCCCGGTTTCTAGGTTGCTGTTGCTGCATCTGACAGGAAATAACAATTAACAATGGAGTGTAGAAGTTATAACCCATTAAATTCCTTTTTTAGCCCATTAAAAGATTTAAGAGAGAAATAATCAGGTCCCAAACAGAGCCATGTGTGAATGTAGTTTCAGAACTGAAGCTGTTGAGTGTATTGAAGTGTCTTGTTTCAGTACCTTCAATTACTTGCCCTTGCTTTTTTCTTATGTGGGAATCCCCAAACGCCATCTTAAGAGTAATCTTGTTACTAAGACATTAAGTCTGCTAGATGACAAGGGATTGAGAGATTGCAGCAACATAAATGCAGATTTCAGGAGCAGAACTCAATGCTATCAGATGCAATTTCATTTTCAAATCAGAACCAAATTGCGGACAAATCTGTTAAAAAGTGTGAGCCAAAGCAATGAAATACTTTGAAATAGCTAATATTCTACAAGCACAAGGGCAAGTGCTACAAGGGTAAGTACATTCCTAAAATTGCCTCCTCCTTGTCTCTGTATACAGATTAAAGGTACGAAAGATAATGGTACTACAGGATACAGATTAGTACCCTTTTTTTCCAATTTGTTCAGCAAATGGTGTGATACACTGTAGGTGGTATAACCTCTGAGTTGTGAGAGGAAGTGTATGAGTGCACATGAAGTGACACAAATCCAATTTTAATGTGACACACGTGATTTTTGTGACACACATTTCTGACACCTGTCAGATCAGTGAGAACACGGACATACCACTGTGGTCATCATTATCCAGTGTCGGCACCATGGCAAAGCAACAATGGAGAATAGCAACAGCAGTGACTATATTCAGTGGGAGGATGGAGAAATCAGTCATTAACTTGATATTGAGAATCGATTCAAGCAAAATTGGAAGGAACCTCCCAAAACTAAGTAGTGTAGTGAAGCAAGTGGCCAAGAAATCGATGTGCACATTCAGTGGATAGGTGCGTTGAAATTAAAGACACATATGGGTCACTTAAATGTGAAGTGTCAAGATAGAGAGATCTGATTTCAGCAGCAAAAAAAAAGAAGAAGCTTGTAATGTGACTGTAGCAACTTAATCAGTTACAGGGAAAACAGCATGCCTAAAACGGTGAAATGAATCAGTTGTTATTCATGTTTCTTCTGTCAATATTGCTGAGCCACAAAATAGAATTGCATTAAATGAGATCATTATCTGTTCACAAATGTGTGACTGCTTTTGAGAATGATAAACTCGGTTCTCATTCATAGTCTTTCAAATATTAACATCTATCAGAGATGTACAAAATGTTCTGTATCATTAGTCATTTCTCGCAGATAATATAATAAGCTGTCAGCCACAATGGCCTAGCTGTTCCTCTCCTGTTTTATTTAACATTGCTGTTTAATGCAGTTTAGGTTTGTGGCTCTGCAACATTAACTGTAATTACATTCATGTCACCTAAAAGAAATGAGCTGATGTTGCTCGCTTCTTGATGATCGCTTAAACCTGCAATTTCACTTCTTTCTAAGTGGCGCCTTCTAGCCATAATCAGTATTGGTGGGTCAGTTAATGTGACAGGTTCAGACTGCTGTCAGCAATACATCATACTACAAAAACAGTGTGAATAACCTAACAAATCATGCTTATGGATTAAAGGAGATTTGAACATTTCAGCTTAAATGTGGACCCTTGTTGTTTACAGATCTCAGTGTGACTAATTTTGTGCTATAATACAATCAAAAGAGGTACGCAGTACGTTGTATTAACTACTGTTTGAGATTTATTATTTAATTTAATATTTAAATGATATCATAATAAAAATAAAAATCAAAATAGATAAAAATAAAAATACAAAAGAAAGAAATATAAATAAATAAATAAATATTATAAATATACACTACTCTGCAAAAGTTTTAGGAACCCTAATTTTTTTAAATACAAATTTTGTTAGAGATACAGTATTTATTTTATGACTTCTGCATGACTGAGTAGTACAAATGCATTTTAGTTTTCCAAACATTACTTTTTCCACAAAATTTTTTAATGTTTGTATGTCAGAAAAGAAAGTAGCATATTACATAACAGACCGTTTTTCAGACCAAAAAAAGCATAATGAAGGCTGCTGGGTTTTACCTGCAAAAACAGAAGCAAGTGCAACGTCTCCAGAAGAAGTCTCCTAATTAAGCGTTTTCCTTATAAACCTGCACAAACTGTACCTGAGACTACTGATGCAATTTTAAAAAGCAAAGGGTTGTCACACCAAATATTGACTTTGTTTAGTTTAATGCTGTTTACTGCTTTTTTAAATACATTTTTAAGTAGAAACATTTAATTTCATTATTTTTTAAAGGCTTCTTTGTATGTGCCTAAAACTTTTGCACAGTAACATACTGTATATAAAATATAAACTGATAAAAGGAAATTCTCCTAAGCCTATATATACAATAACAGTAAAGACATGCAAAAAAAAACCTGAAGAAGGTCACAGACTTAGGAGTCAGGTCAAACCATTCGCTGTTTGTCCATGACTCCTTAGTGCAGGAGTGTCCAAAGTCTGGCCCCAGGGCCAAATGCAGCTCATGGACAGATGTTAACCAGCCCTATTGAATCTAATGAATTATGTCAAATTGATAAGTATCTCCATTGGACTTCTGAAGATGTTGGGCCGAATATTTCTGTGACATACGCTACCCAAATCCCTCACTGCTCCTAGCTGCCACTGAAAACTCATATTACTGACATTTTTCTTCTTCGATGGTAGGTTAAAGTGTGTGATTTGGGGCATATAAATGTTACTCACAGTCTTCCTTGTTTAAAATGGAGGGTTTGTGTGACTCCTGACTGGTGTCACGGCTTTAATTTTGGAGGTCTGAGGAAATATACTTTTTTTTAAAAAAAGTCATCTGTACCATTATACTGATAAATGCGACAAAGTATTTTGGATGAATGTCAGCTAGTAGTAGTAGTAGTGATGTTAATTATTTAAAACACCATTCTGCAATATCAATAATGTTAATAAAATATCTACTGAAAATTATTAAAATCACATCTTATAAAACCAGGGGTCTCATTTATCAAAGCAGGCGTAGAACAAGTTCTAAATATGTGCGTAAGACCCGCCGAAAATGTGCATATGCATTGTTTACGCACAAAACTATGTACGCACGGTTGAAAAATGAGGCCCTAAATCTGCCCTGTTTCTCCAGCAGTAAACCTCAGACTGTCTCCTCCACATCTGTCAGAGCTCAGAGAGCAAAGTCAGTCCTTTAAGTCAGTTTTCTGTCATGGCCCTGTACAGTTTGCTCTTAATTCTTCTCTCCCAAGTCTTAAAAAACTTCTCTGTGATTAAACAAAATAAGCAAGACATTTAACTGTAAAAAAAAAAAAAAAAATATATATATATATATAAACCTATTTCTATACTAATTTCAAGCTTTAAATTTTCTTATGTTATTTCCACACCAATCAGCCATAACATTAAAACTAAATGTTAAAACTAAACCTGTCTAATTTATGTAGGTCCCCCTTGTGCTTTCAAAACAACTCTGACCCGTCGAGGCATGGACCTCTGAAGGTGTGCTGTGGTATCTGGCACCGAGATATTAACAGCAGATCCTTTAAGTCCTGTAAGTTGCGTGGTGGGGCCTCCATGGATCTCACTTATGTGTCCAGCACATCCCACAGATGCTTGATTAGATTGAGATCTGGGGAATTTGGAGGCCAAATCAAGAACCTGAACTCTTTGTCATGTTCCTCAAACCATTCCTGAACAACTTTTGCAGTGTGGCAGGGTGAATTATCCTGCTGAAAGAGGCCACTGCCATTAGGGAATACTGTTACTATGAAGGGGTGCAACAACTCGGTCTGCAACAATGTTTAGGTAGGTGGTACGTGTCAAAGAAACATCCACATGAATGCCAAGACCCAAGGTACCCCAGCAGAACATTGCCCAGTGCATCACACTGCCTCTTCTGGCTTGCTTTCTTCCCACAGTGCATCCTTTTGCCATCTCGTCCCCAGGTAAGTAACACACACACACCCGGCTGTCTACATGATGTAAAAGAAAACGTGATTCATCAGACCAGGCCACTTTCTTCCATTGCTCCATGGTCCAGTTCTGATGCTCACATGCTCACATGCTTTCAAGGGTGGATTTTTCCTGCTTCCAACACATCAACTTCGAGAACTGACTTTCACTTGTTGCCTGCTATATCCCACCTCTTGACAGGTGCCATTGTAATGAGATAATCATTTTTATTCACTTCACTTGTCAGTGGTTTTAATGTTATGACTGATTAGTGTATATACCAACAGAAAATGTTGCTTCTTTTTATACATACTGTAAATGCTTAAAATTAGCAAAATTATCTGCCAATAGAGCAAGACTATTTCCAGCTTGAAATTAATATAAATGTTTAGAAATAAGTTTAATCTTAAACCAATCTGTAATTTTATTAGGTATTATTAGGAAATACCTGATAAATCGGACTATAGTAAGTAATATTTTCGCTTGCTAAAATGTCATTTTTTGCAGTGTATAATTATGTATTTGTTGATCTTTTATGAACATTATTACAGCACAACTACTGGCCAAAACATGTTACTTGACATGTATATAGTCAGCTGTGCTGTGTGTTATGTTAACCACCCATGCATAGGGTGAGACTGTCATAAAATATTTTAGTGGGGTTCAAACCTGAAATCCACCCCTTAGCTACACATGAACTCTCTTGCCCATCCAAAATCTCAGAATCGCCGAACCATTTAGAATACACAAATTTAATCACTAGTGATCAGTTGTTTGGTGGATATAGGGGTGTACACACTACACGAGAGCTCACAGATGACTGGTCTTTCACCTGGAGAGATCCCTGACTAAGCATGCCTGATCCTCAAATTCCTCTTTTCCGCAAAAATAAAGATGAGAGCTGACACTATAGCTTGGTCACTATTTTGTATGAAAGAAGGACAAATAGACATAAGAGAAAAATGTTGAGGAAATATTGGTTGAGAAGACACAGGCAATTGTGTATTATTGTGCAATATTGTCTGTTCTGCCAAGAGAACTGGAGGCACAGTGAAAAGAAATATAGCATTTTTATACAGTGCACCACCAGGAATCTTGTCATGTTTGTTTTTATTTCTGCTGTTCCTAACAACCATTTGGGTATGATACTGTATGTCAAATGGAAGCAATATTATTGTGCTCACATTTTGCCCTCACCTTGCCACACAAATAGATGGATGATAGAAATGTATTCAGTGCACTAGGATTAAAGCAGAAAGGAGACTTAACTTTAGTTCCATCTTTTGGCTGATTTTTGAGAGAGAAAAAAATTATGAGAGCACTCAGTGGCCCATTTATGAGTATTTTTTTTATTATGACCACTGACTTGCTGCATACCTTACACAAACAGGTACATGCGCTATTTGTTTTTTTTGACAAGTTTAACTAAACTCCTGAGGCTTACTACACTTTAGAACAGGGAGCAAAACGCACTAAAAAGGACCCAGACAGCAGAAGAAATGGCATTTGGATGAATTTAGTAGGGAAATTGATCTTCTGGAAATAAGGTCAGTTCAAACATTTCAGGCGTGACATGGTGTCTGAGTTTGTATGCAAAGTGACTTGTTATTCAGTGTGTCATGCAAAATGCATATTTGGGTGGCACATCGAATTGTTCCCTTAAAAAGAGAATAAAGTGAGAATAATTATAATGACTATGTGTGTGTGTGTGTGTGTGTGTGTGTGCAAATTTACTGAATGCAAAGTATTTGAATGTAACTAATTTGTTAAAAAGTGCTTAAGTGGAATTCCAAGGTAAGCAGTTGACTGAGATATTGAAACAAAAAGCAGTCTGAAAAAGGAGATAATCTTTATATAAAATATTTTCATCTATGTAGCGTAAGCTCCAAAAAGACAAGCATGAAAATGTCACTGATCAGTTCAGTGAAGTCAAACAATTTTTGGCAAGGACTTCCTCACATTCCAGTAGCTGGCAACAGAAAGCATTCTCAGAGGAAATACTCTGAAGGCAGACAAGAAGGTGGCTCTATTTGCCAGTCGGTCATGTGGCCTGTCGATTCAGAAAAGTGCCCATCTTGCACTAGCGTAAAAGCGTTGTAGGTTGCTTTTTGTGTAGGGTCATGGAAATCCTAAACAGAAGAAGCATAGTTGTCTGAATTTGCCTTTTGTAAACATGAAGTGTGTATATCTGATAGCTGATTCATTGCGCCTTTGTCTCCTCTTTTTCATTCATTTCATTTTATATTTCAATAATCACTTTATCCTGGATGGACATGGTGATTGTAATTCCTACTCGGGAACACAAAAGCACAAGGCACGCAAAAGTACACCACGCAGCCACTGCAGGGTATCACACACTCATTCACTTCAGAGAAAGTTATCCACCCATTCCCCTTGTTTTAGGGAAGTTGAAAAGGACTGGAAGAAACCTGTTCTGACACATGAATAATGGAAAAACTTTGGAAAGACACTAATTTGAGCACAGGATTGTTTTTAATCTAATCAAAAAAAAAAAAAAAAAACTTGAGTAAGACAGACTTTATACAGCTACTTTCAAATCCTTTCATTAATTATATACTGTAGACATATTGTTCTCAAAGTGAGGTCTTTGACAAGCAGGCAAAGATTAAAATATTTAAAAGGTTGTGATAGATGTTACAGTTATTATTTAGCTCTTGTAGTAATAAGCCTGTGTGACTGGCCTCTAATATTAAAAGGGAGTAAAATTATGTCCATTACGTTAATGTGCTTCTTATAGGAAGTTGTTCAATTATTAATTTTATGCTAATTGCCCTTAGGACTATAGTGCTAAAATAATAACAATGTTCTGTCAGAAAGTAATATGTATCAGGAGCACTGATTAAGACTTATAGAGGGAAAATTAATACAGAGCACTGACATTTTTTTAATTGAAGATACATACATACGTACATACATACATACAGTATACACAATTTGCATAAAATCCTTAGCACCATAGAGCCCAAAACAATACAGGACTAAGAAGACAGTGACAGTATTGACAATAGGGTAACATTATGTGCACACACACACACACACACACAAGATGGTTATTGTGGTTCAAAAATCTATTACTTTTTTTTTTTTAAATGTCATAAGGACTGAAGAGGTGATTTGAGCTTGATTGAGAATAAGGATGAAACTTTAAATTTTAACAGGCAGTTTAACTTGTCAGCAGTTATTTTATGGCCTAATAAATGAAAGTCAAAACTTATATTACTGAGCCGTTGCAGTGGAAATGCCTGATAGAAACAGCATGAGTTATTTGATGTGACATCACATAAGGGGGTGTGGTCACATTCAAACTGGAAGGTGACCCCAAAAATCTTGTGGTATGAAAAATGCTAAATGCTTTGCCTAGTTTTTTTTTCATAAGGTTATAAAATTGTCAAGATTAATATATTACATATATTTGTGATGCATATATACCGTATAAAATGTACTGTTGTAATAAAATAAGGATAAAGTTAGCAGGTCTAATTTGTTACAGATGCTTACAATTGAATCATTTTCAAGATGGTTTGGTAATTTGGGCCAGTATGGTTCAGGTTAATTGGAACAGTCATAAAATACAGTAAGTGGAAAGAGAAAAGTGAAAGGGCATAAGGGATGAATGAATGGATGCATGGAACACTCCACAAGCATGGTTAATTGATGCACTGACAGATTTTGTGTGCATTAAATGGTGCTTTAATGAAGAATCTTAATAGATGAGGTGGACAGGGAATAAGGTAGACTGGGAACTCTAGAGCTTTACTTAGGCCTACTACTGGGCATGCAGAGACTTTGACTTAGTGTACCGTGTTCATTTCATTTTGAGATTGTTGATGTTTATTTATTTTTTAAATCACGTGTTATGCTGCTACTCCAAGAAATAAATTATATAGTGTTACTTACCTTTTAGCGGTGATATTTTTCAACTATGATTTTACTTAATCTGTTCATGATGAGTTTTAGAAAAGACTGGTGATAAATATGGAAAATATTGATCGTTTTGTTGTTATTGCTATAAGAAATGAATTACAGAATGCTGCTTAGGCCAACATCTTAATATGTAGTCTGCTCTGTTCATATAATATTAGAATATGCTGATTATTAATTGAGGAGATTTGAAATGTGATTTATTGATGACATGAATAAGTATACAACAAATAAATAGTTTTAAATGTGTCATTGATGACTAAAGGCCTAAACTAGTGAAAACACGCTGTCCCAAATTCCCAAACATGTCATTAAAAATGACTTTCAGAAAAAATGTCTTCACAAAAGGGTAAGTCATGCTTCTTTGGAATATGATAAACATTTTCCCTTCACATTTAAATAATCAACACCTTTGGGATTTCAGTCATGCTAAGGTATTTAATTTATATAATGTTGTTCCAAGGTTGTAATGGAAGAACTTAAGTGTACTGCACAGAGCCCTGACCTCAACCCCACTGATCACCTTTGGGATGAATGTCAACTACATCCCAAGAGTCCTCACCCAACATCAGTGCCTGACCTCGCTAATGCTCTTGTTGCACAAATGAGCCATGCTCTAAAATCTAGTGGAAAGCCTTCCCAGAAGAGTGGAGGTTATTATAACAGTAAAGAGGGGAATAAATCTGGAATGGGATGTTCACATATGCACATATGGGTCTGATGGTCAGGTGTCCACAAACGTTTGGCCATGTAGTGTAGTGTTTGGGATGAAAAAGTAGTTAACTGTCACAGGATTGAACAAGTAAATCAGACCAAAATTTATGTGCAATGACTACAGGAGTTAACCAAGTCAGCTGCATAACCGTCGGTAATAATAAACATGCTGTACATAAGCACACACACACACTGTCTAAACTCTGTCCAGAGCCTTCCGTAATACTGGCAAACATTATTTCAAGATTTCTGCTATATTTTTTCGCTAAGCATCCGTCCGTTTTGTGCAACACGTCACAAGATTTATTTTTTATCTTAGCTCACCGCGTTGGCGGAACCAACCAACGCTGTAGGTATTACTCACTCTGATTGGCTAGCAGTAGTCAGTTGACCCGCCTCTCTCAGATCTGATTGGTTAGTTTTGGGACATAAGGCGCTCTCATTGGTTGCTACGTTTGTTGTTTCCGCCACACGTAATCCCATGTTTTTATCGCGTCTTGGAAAGAGCTCTGGTTAGTTAGCGGAATTCAAGCACAACGCACCTGGTTTGTATAATATTCCTGAAGTTAGAGCTTAAGTGTTGTGTGGATGTTTTCCTAAAACAGAGCTTTTATATCACATATATTAGTGTCATAATTGAATATAGTGTTAGAAGTGACTAGCTGGTGGCTGGAGTTAGCTAGCTAGATTAGCTAACTAGCGAACTAAGCAGTGATGAAATGTCTGTGAGGCGGCCAGCTGGCTAATAAACACATTTGCTCTTTTACACGATTGAATGCTGTGACAGTGAAAGTCTTGACAGTGAAGTTGTTTAATTAACTGGACCAAATGTTTTGCAAGTGTATCCAACTGGCTAGATCAATGGCAGGGCGAAATGTCTTGATATATTTATTAAAAAGAGTGCTTTCCTTGGTTAGCTTGTTATTTGTTTACATTGGGAAGACACTCCTAGAATAAAAAAACCACAGTACTATAAGCAATGTGATCTGAATGTTACACCAGAAAATGACCAGCCCGCAATCCTAAATAATGTTTGTTTTGCAGCATTTTTGGGGGAAACTCACCTGAGGTTGATAATAATAATGTATCTGTTACACTTATTTATTATTATTATTATTATTATTATTATTATTATTATTATTATTATTATCATTCTGATCAATTTGTCACATATGCTGTCTGGTTCAGTTGTTTTGGCTGAAAGGTTCAAAGCTCAAAATGAGCCTGAGCACCTTGGTCAGACCCTGCTGAACCCTTGTCCAGCTTTATGATCATAAACCATCACTGCTCCATCTCCTCTAACACTGTCTTTCTCAGGATACACAGCGGTCAATGATGGCGTCCGACTCCCCGCGCAGGCCGAGCCGCTGTGCTGGAGGGGTTGTAGTTCGAGCCCAGGCTGCTACGTAAGCACAAGTCTCTTTATTTGTACTCAATTGTGTCATGTTCATGTGTGTCTGAGTTGAGTATGACTTACTTTGCAGGTTCAAAGTTTAAAGTTCCTTCACCCTTCTGATACTCTTCCTTTACAACAGTAGAAATCAATATGTGTAATCTAATAGTCAATATGTGTTAGAATAATAGTCAATATGTATTAGATATTCTCTATACTCTATACAACTCTCTATCTGTTTGTGAAGACATATAGTTACGTTGAATAGAGTGTGTGAGCTTGACAGATGGATCAAGTCAGCAGCAGCAGTGTCATGATGGCCGTATCGGTCTGGAGTGGTGAAGCAGGAGCTCAATTTGTGGATAAAGCTCTCTGTTTGCCAGTCAGTCTCCGGTCCTATTCTTCCCTGTTGTCACAAGCTGTGGGCTGTGACTTAAAGAATAAGGTCATGAGTACAGGAAATGAGGTTCCTCCTCAGGAATTGCTGGCCTAACTCTCTGTGATAGGGTGAGGACCATGAGAATTGTGGGGGTTCGGGGAGATTATAATGGTCGGCTCCTGTTTTAGCTGTATCAGACACGTCGCACTGAATGGAGACCCCGGGGGCACCCAGGACCCACTGGAGAGATTTATATATCACAGTTGACAGTTGACAGTATCACGTTGGGAACGTCTTTCCCAAGGGAAGAGCTGTCGCCTGGCATAGAAAAGTCTGGACTGAAAGTTCCCAGCCTGCTGCAACCATGACACAAAGACAATGAGTTAATATACTGTATAAAAATGATGACTATATACATAACTTATATATAACACCCTCTCTTAGGCTTTCATTTTCTACACTGTAGCTATATTAGTTGGCTCATAAGAGCCCTTTTTAGTATTACAATTCCTGAATGTGTCCCAGTCTCACCCTACTGCTACTGCTTGGTTGACACCAATACACAGCCAGCAAATATAGATCAAGCTAACATGATTCCAGTGGCCAGAAACCCACACTGATGAAAGTTAGAGGATAATTAACAGCAACTGTGCATGGAAAAAGATGAGCGATTGTCTCTAAAGCTGTTTTGTATTGCCATTTAACTATCTGTGAAAATGGATTTATCATTATGTCATTTACCTGTTTTCCAGGGAGCAGTCTTACATGGAAAGTGTAGTGACTTTTTTGCAAGATGTGGTCCCTCAGGTTAGTTCCCCCCCCCCCCCCCCCCCTTCCCGTTTCTATTTATAGGTTATAATCATGTTATGTCAACAATTGATTTTTTCATTTTACTGGTTAACTGGTATCGGCAGTTTAATGTTAATTAAAAATGTAAAGCTAAATAGGAAGTAGATGTTACACATGTGTATTGTTATACATCTGTATGAATTAAAGAATGCAGGAAAAGAGTCCCTTCCTCAGTGTCAAATGTTGTGACTCAGATTTTGGTTGTATAGACAATTAGTCAACCTTTGAATTCATTAAAAAAAATACATTGGTTTTATGGATTATGCTCAAGGATCATGTCTAGATAGATGGTTAATATAGATATACGGTATTTGCAGTAACGCTTAACTGTAACTTTGCCTTGAAAGTCTGAGTTTAATATCTCCTAAGTTCTGTTCACTGTCTGCTAAACTGTGACATGATTCTAATTAAAAATAGATGTGTGACTTTAATTAGATTCCTCACAGTGAAATATTGCATGCTTTCTAAAGGCGGGGCTTTGTGAATTTCTGAAGTGCCCTGTTTTCCTTCATGAGTCAGTTTTGAAAATGGACAGTGTTCAGTAGGGCTGGCCTGAATAATTTGAATACGTTCATTATTACATTATTAAGCTATGTCATTATCTTCCTACTCACTATATAAGTGCACCATGTAGGCAGTGAAATAATGACTTCTCCTCCCTATGTAACGCACTGTTGTATTCAATTTTGCGAGCCATTTGGGATTCAGCCGAATGCAGATAACTTCCGGAAAATTCCTTCATATGATCTAAATCATTAGCTACCTTATAGCCTTATAACTACTGTTCAGAGACATTGTCAGTTGTCAAGATGTATTCTTAAAGCATAGTCATAATCTATTATAAAAATATATGTTGTATAAAATACAAGGGGGAGTCAAATGAAAAACTTTAACTAATTTTTTTTTACTTTGCATTTAGTGCAAATAGGTGTCAAAAAAGTGTATCAGGTTTAAGGTAGCAGTAGTACATCCTTACTTTCACAACTACAGATGTCCTGTTTCTCTAATTCATGTTGCATTTAAGGTTTTTATTTGAGCCTCATGTTTTTACACCAAATGAAACATGATGTTGCTTAAAAAAGGCCATTTACAGGCAGAATGGAAAACACAAAGGTATAATTTTGGGAGAGTGAAGTTGGATGAGTATTTAGGTCCTCATTCAGGAAAAAACAGTCTATTCAAAGCCTGTAAAATGCTATTCAGGCCAGCCCTAATGCTCGGTATGGAACTGTATATCTGCTCAAGAAGTCTTTTTCTTTTGAGAGTTGTAGATAATTCTGTTTTTCAATTTTGAAGGCCTACACTGGGACACCTCCAACAGATGAGAAAGAAAAGATCATTTGGGTTCGGTTTGAAAAAGCAGACATCAATGGTAAGTTTCTGTTTTCACTTAACTTCTTGTATCTTGGACAGAAGAGATGCCCCACCTGCTGCCTTGGTGCCATCAGGCGTGTTTCCTTATCTTCTTTTTTGCATCTCATTTCTTTCTTTTTTTAACCTCATTATGTTAAGGTCCTGTGCTAGGGACTTGAACATTAGAAGTTCGTATCCGAGAACTGCCAGACACAGGAACTTGACTAAGGCTTTTCCACCTCATCTCTTCCAGGAGTGCTGTAGAAAAATGGAAATATGTTGCTCGTTTGGCCATTGAAAATGAAATAAACTTTCTTTTAAGTAAACTTTCTTTTTTAAGTAATTCGTTGTATTTTTAGTCTGCTGATACATTTGCACAATATCTTTTTTCCAAGCTTTATTTTCCCGAATTTTAGATGTACTTATTTCTGAAAAACATTAACAGTATTTTTCTTTGTATGTAAACAACACCTAACTGAGCTTAATTACGTTCCGTAAAACTGAAAACCAGAAAAACTAAAACATCAGTATCACTTTTCAGGACCAAGTTGACAAGGATTTGTTGTTATCCATCAATAAATGCATTCATATGTAGTAGGTGTGTTTGAAGAAGGACATCTTTATTGGATGAAATCGATGTATATTGTGACATTTTGAGTATTTTGAGCACAACCGGCGGAGTTGGCAGAAAGACGTCCTGTCTCGCACGTCAATATTATGTCCTACAACATTTTTTAAAAAGGTCTGTTTGATTAAAAAGGCGAACAGTATCAATATTCTTAATTTAGGACCAGTTTGTCCAAGGAAAGGCCAAGATGGACTTGCTTGAGCATGGACCTGCACATCGCTAGAGATATTTCTGCTTACCAACAAGGGGAGAAAACACACTTCATGTAGAAGCAAGTTGCTTTATAAATAATAAGAAATATGTGTAATAGTTTGTAAAAAGAACACTAAAGAGATGTATTTTGACATGCCGTTCATTCATCAATGTCCTTTTTCAGTCTTTGCAAAGTGATGCATTATGAGTGTTCATGCGAGGCTGACGCGTTTGGCAAAGACTGAGCTGTGTGTGCTGTGATGGTTCATTTCTCCCTAAAGGGGATGAGTGCCAGCTCTGCGTTTTCTCATCGACGTTCATGCGCGTGTGCCAGCAATACTGTAATTTGACAGCGGACTTGGAGCAGCTTTTTGTTTATAAAATGTCTCACTCTATTAAAGTGGAATATATACAGTAGTCCCATCAGAAAATGATTCTTGTTAAGCACATGGCTCATTTATCTTACATGCTTTCGATACACTAGAGTACCTTTATACATCAAAAAGACAAAGTATGTGCACAGCAGGCCAGTGTATTAGGTGGAGGCTTGTGTGCTTGTTTTATTGCATTAACCACGATTTTTCCATCATTTCATTAGTTTTATTTCTAAGCAAAAGTCAGCCTTGCAATCAATCAGCCAAAGATGCACTACCACATCTCTGGTTTGTAGAACAAGTGACTTGAATCGTCTGTAAAAAGATGTCCTGTGTCGCTTGAATCCTTGAAAGCTTTTTCATATCATAATCTATTGTGCAGAGTTACAAATCTAAATCAGTCAAGACACCCAATCCATATTCTTCCAATCACAATGCAGCAAGCAAATTATATAACCCCTAAGTGAGGCTTGAACATAAATACTATAGAGCAGACCACTGTTTATCTCCGCACAGGTTTTTCAGTGTTGACCCTCGATGCTGTTTTTACTAATCTGGCATTCACACATTATGGTGTACAAAGTTGAGGCTTCTCCTTACAAAAGGCTCTACAGCATGCTGAAAACATGCTCTTGCCTGTCACTTGTGTGTATCTGCTCCTTCTGAGATGCTACTCTGTGTGTGTGTGTGTGTGTGTGTGTGTGTATTTGTGCGCATATGCTCAGACGTGGCCCGCTCGCCAGAGTTCCTGGAGATGCATGGCAGCGGTGTGGACCCACCTCTTTGTCTGATGATTGGCTATGCAGACGGAATGCAAATCTGGAGTGTATCAGTAAGTACTTTATTCTCTTCAGTGTATGAAAGTCATCGATCAGTATTTGATCGCTGCTGGTGTTTCTAACATACGCAAATCTGTAGTTCCAGTTGCAGGATTCCATTAAATAAAATGTGTCCCACAGGAGTGACAGGGGAGCAGAATACCTAGTAGTGCTTCATCTAACAAAAATAGTTATTTGCTGCTTACATAGAGAAATATAAATATATGTAATATGTAGTGCCAGCAAAATAGTGCCATATTTCTAAAATAACCTATGAAAATTTAATTATTATTATTATTATTATTATTTTGCTTCATCTGCTTGTTGTTGTTTCGATTATTCTTTCTCTTCTTTTTGCTGTTTCTGCTGTTGTCGTTGCTGCTGTTGTTTGTGTTGTCAGTGATGTTCTTACGGTTCTTCTTGTTGCTGTTGTTTTTATGGTTTGTCTTCTTTTTCTTCTTATTGCTGTTGTTATTATGGTTCGTCTTGTTGTTGTTGGTTCTTTTTCTTCTTCCTCTTCTTGCTGTTGTTTTTCTTCTCCTCCTTCTCCTTCTTCTTCTTCTTGCTGCTGCTGTTGTTATCATGGTTCATCTTCTTTTTGTTGCTGTTGTTACTATGGTTTGTCTTCTTCGTCTTCATCTTCTTGCTCTTGTTGCTGATGTTGATGGTACGGTTCTTGTTGTTGCAGTTCATCATGATGATGATGATGATGATGATGATGATGATGTAATTACTGTTCACTGTCTGTAACAGTGGTGTAAGTCAGTAAAAGTACTGACAAAGCCTACAGTTTTTCATAAAAGTGTATTATGTCATGTCAGTCGCATCAAATTGATCTGTACATAGATACTGTTTTATTATATCAGCCAAATTATAAATTAAATGTTTATTTTTCATGCATGTGTAAGTTTATTTTGCCAGTGTGCCTATCAAGCTGAGTAAATGCTACATTGTGCAGTTCTTTGTTGGCGCCACTTGATGTCAGTAGTGGCAAAGACAAAACTTGTTTTGAACAAATTAATGCAAATTAAAAGCACAGCTTCATTTTAAGAAAGACTGAGAAAAGAGATGTATGTGGTATTCAACATTTGTTAGCTAATCATCCTCATTATCATCATACACAATTTGTAATTTTTATTTTTAGAATTATTTATAAGGCTTTTGTGTAAGTTTGAGGCGTTACACGATGTGATCAGATCTATAGCTGAAGAAAAGGAATCAAAAAGAGTTGAAATGAAAGATCTCAGTTTTTAAGTGGTTCAGTTTCATTTCCACAGGCGTGATGATTAAATAGTGGAAGTGCAAATCCAGTTGTCACTATTGACTCAATTTTTACTTCTTACATTGTACACAGTGTTGTTTCTGTATTATTTGCTTCTCAGTTCTCACTTTTCTCTTCTCAGAGATCTTTTATGCCACATTTTCTTTCTTTTTTAGTTGTCTGTTTTTCTCTAGGCTGGACTAGCTGCTGAAAGCTGCCCAGTTTCTGGTCATGAGTGACTGTGAAGTGTTTGTGACAGTTGCTAAGCCGACACCCTCCATAATGGCGTTGAATGGAGGTGGAGGAATGGGTCTAGCAGATCTGCTGTTTTGTGTGTGTGTGTGTGTGTGTGTGTGTGTGTGTGTGTGTGCATTAACGTTTCCTCAGAGAGAAAGGTCTTTGACTGGAAAGGTGTTGTTCACTGGTGGAAGATAACAAGCAGACTGCATATGGTAAAGTGACTGGGTGTTGGAGTGGAGAGGTGTCTGGAGCAATGACATGTAGCGGAGGTGTTGGTGCTGCCGTTTATTAAAGCTTTTCACTGCATACTCGGTCTGTATTAAAGGAATATTTCAGTGAAAATCTACTAACCCCAAGTGCAAGTGTGAAGCTTTCTTTTTTGTACCGTAGCTACACGTAGTGGTGGGCGATATGACAAAAATATCATATCACGATTCTCAGACATTTCTAAGATGTGATATTGTTCAAGATAGGTTTGCTAACAAACTAACATCAAAACCGAATCATCAAAAACTGTTTGATGATGCTTTATTTTATCTCTAGAAAGATGTTATTTTTTATTTTCTATGTTTAAGAAATGTAAAAATTTTAATTTAAAAAAAATGTAACACTAAAAAAGGGGAACAAATGTAAAAGTTTAAGTACAAAATTTTTAATATCAAACAAGCTGCATCAATTTGTAATGATTAAAAAAATTAATAAAAAGATATCACAGTATCCATGATATTTCAGAAACGTGTATTGCAGCATAATTTATCACAATATAGATGCTATATTGTCATGTCACTCAGCCCTAGCTATGACGCTAATCTCGTTTATACGTAATAGAAGTCTGTCTCACTTTTTTTTTTTTTTTGGTAACTGCACGTCCAAATCTTTGTAATCTAATGTTTAAACCAGATTTGCTGAATAGCAGACATAGTCTACAATAATAATTGCATTTTATTACAAATTTACATTTCAAGTCGAGCTGTATTATTCCAGGTGTTACCTGGTGTGTCTCTACGTTGTGAATGCAAACAATCTTGCTTTTTGTCGTCTTGCATGGAATAATACGAAAGAAAAATGTGAATCTGATTTTACAAAATGGCTAGCAAATAATGTAACATGGCACAGCTGCACGGTATAGTTTTATACCTTTTTATGGATTACTGTAACTCATACTGTGTTATAAACCACATCAGGAAGTCTGTGTGAAATTACTTCAGAACTGACCACGGTTCGAAACTTAGATTTATAGTGTGTGTACATGTATATGTACAGAAAGGTTTTTTTGTGTGTCTTTAATAGATTCACCGTGAAGCTAAAGCAAAGCTCAGGCATCAAATATATCTTAGATGATTGACAGCCTTTACAGATCTAAATCTGTAGCTAGTATGTAAGAAATAAAACATTATCACTTTCCTCATAGTGGCTACAAACAGACCTTCCCTCACCAGTCCCTCTCTTTTCCCAAAAAAAAAAAAAAAAAAAAAAAAAAAAAAAAAAAGAAGCTTGTTATGTTACAGAGAAACCACAGAGCCCTCCATCCTGAAGGCTTTCCCGTGTCGGAAAATGTAAAGTGACAGCTCTACCTCTGACTGTTACAAAGCACTGACACTGGAGACTCCTTCCAAAAATGCTAAATGACCATCTCCTCGCAGAAAACTACACGTTTCTTTGTCCATTTATGTGAAGTCCATGTGTAAGTTGTTACTATAAAAATGATACCATGTTGGAACGAGTACATTAATATAAACCTTGCAGACAGAAATTGTGTCAGAGCTGCTGTTATAGAAAATGACATCATACCTTCTGGCCAATCAGGATCAAGTATTCGACAGCGCTGTTGTGTCGTTGTAATAAATATTTGTAGTTAATATTGACTGTGTTCTTGAAGTGTAAATTAAAGGTCTATGAAGTTAATTTATTTTAAGATGCACTTTCTACTTTATAAGGTTTATCTCTTTTAGAGAGCAGCAGTCCAGGAGACATATCAGCAATCAGCTATACTCTTCAGTTCGATACTTACAGTACACTGTGTTGCAAACTTAAAGCTCGTGTCATGAATTCCAGATGTAGTCTTTTGTGATTGCTTGATGAATTTCAACAATCCACAGTGATCTGAATGAAATGGGCAGGTGTATAGGAATCAGACGTAATCTAGCATATTGCAGCTATCTCACAGCTGTAAATGGATGACACATGGACAATGTGCAATGCAAAATGACAACTGTATTAATGGAACACTTGCAATCTGGTACATTTTTTTATTTATTTATTTATTTATTTATTTATTTATTTATTTATTTATTATTATTCCTCCACCCTATTTGCCTGGGAAGGATTTTCTTGTGCAGTCTTTATCCATGGTATCATGCATTTTTTGCACTCTCAAATCACACCATATATTTGATGCCAGTTAATCTTGGTGGCCAAGTGACCTTTTTTATTTTTTATTTTTTAAATAAAAACATCACTGATCCTTCTCTCTGGGAAAGCTACGAATTGTACAGAAGAGCAATCATCCTCTGGTGGGATTGTCTGTTTAAAACACACGGATTATGTCCATTAATGTGATAATGCCCATTCTTTGTAATTCAACACACACACACACACACACACACACACACACACACGCACACAAACACTTATTTTCAGGGCTTTCCAAATCCGCCCACCCCAGACTCCCAGTTGATCTCCCAGATACAGCCCAGGCTTTTTGTGGTTTGATTTGGTTAGGTGTGAGATGGCTAGTGTTTGGACCCTCATTGTACTGTGGCTCAATAACAAATCCCTTCATAACCACAACAAAACCAAACAATGCATCATTTCATTTCCATGCAAAAGCTTTTTATACCAGTGGAAAGTATAGCTGGATCCATAGAAATGTATTAGTGAAAGCTTTTTATGATATGTACACACACACTTTTTTTTTTTTTTTTTTTTTTTTTGAGAAATAAAGCATTTGTGTTTTAGATTTTTCCAATATTACATCACTGGTACATTATACTCAGTTATACACTATGCTCATTAACTCATAAGCACATAAATCATATTTATAGTCTATATCATTGCTATTTGTGTACAGTTCTGTAAATTGATTGTGCTGTTTGTATTATCTGTGTTTTCTTTTCTGCAGCTGACTGGAGAAGCTCAGGAGCTCTTCTCTGTGCGGCACGGTCCCGTGCGAGCAGCTCGTATCCTCCCAGCCCCTCATATCAGTGAGTATTTTTCTTTTCATATCTCAGTGTAGTTTAAGGGGCTTCTGATATGAAGGAACCTTTAGCAGCTGAGAGCCCCGGACCGTCTTCAACTGAACATGTGTAACCTGCTTCAAATGTTGGGAAGCTTTCAGTGTTCATAGTGGTGCTCTAATTACACAAAGCAGGGGTGGACAAATAAGTAGTCTGGGTGCCTGGGATAAGCAGATTTCTTGTTTAGACTGTTTGCTTTTTTATTCGTAGTTGCTTGGAGGACAAGTTGGCTAAACTTAAACTTTAAACATAAACAAGCTATGTTTAAACATAATGCGCTTCACAGTGGTGCGCACCTCGATGCTGTAACAGTAGCACATATTTCCAAATCTCGCCGCCTGCTGCGCTAAACACATCAGCTGAGGTATGATTTGGTAGGACAATAAAGCAATTTCTACTGGGTGAATTAATCAGCGTGCAAAGATGAAAGACATTTTTTTTTCAGAAGTTTGACGCAAATCTGACATACAAACCTCCTGCTAGCACAACACGCAGTCGCCATGAGGTCAACAGGAAAGTAAGACTGTAGCAAGATTTGATTAATATTTTTTTGTGATGTGTGGAACACCTCTCGTAGCTGATTTGCTGAGATTTTGTCCAATGTGCTAACATGATGTGCTACTTTTGTTAGAAGAAACTAATAATCATAAACTTGGTCATTTTCCTTAGTCTGTATTAATGCACTTAACTAGCTCTTCAAACATTATTATATTGTATTAGCTAGTACTTTTTAGCCTGGGCAGCACACTAGAGATTTTACTTGCCCCATGCTAATGAATTTATGATTCGTCCATCCCTACAAAGTTACATCTACATTGCGTGACCATTTACAAAATGTTTTTTCTCTGAAGGTTCTGTGGTTTGTCTTTGTATTGACCCTTTAACTTGACTTCTAATAGCACAGTTTATGAAGTCTTCCTTCATTCTGCCTTTTGTTTTGTGATATGTTGAAATGAAAGACTACCCATTGCTCCTTAATTGCAGCGTGCTTGCCAGAGCCCTGCTGTTTTCCCTTGCTAATATTAAAATCAGCCCTTTAAGATCAGCATTGGCCTGCTGTCAGAAGCCTAGCTGGGATTTTACCCGTGCTGAGACAGGGGGGCTGCAGGCTTCAGAGACTTTTCCTCTTCTTTCATCACAACTCTTGTATTGGCCTCTACATGCTTTTGGTCAGTCCATTTGTTAGAGGAAGGAAATAGAACAGTCTGACAAAAGTACACACTCCATGCCTTGTTGAATTCCAGTGCACCTCATTTGGTAGGAAAATGTCTTTGTGGCAAGGATGAAAGTATCCACTTTATTTCTTGCTTCCTTATTTCCACGCTAATAATCAGGGTTCTTTCTAATTCTGAATCATTAAATAGTAGATTCACAGCTCTTTGTAAGCAGCAAGGTATAATTCAGCTACATGAAATCTCCCAAGCGGCATTTTAATGTGACATTTATGTCTAGATTTGTGTTCCGGTCTTTTGGCAGATCCCAACAATGCACAATGGTGACTTTCAATACAAGCTGGACATGGATAAAAGCTAGCTTCAGTAATAAGAAGCAGCAGATAGCCAACACATAAGGAGAACGGTTCTCTGCAAAATAAAATGAATTGTTCTACTGGGGAAACTGATTGCAATCTGTATGCTGCAAACAGTGTTGTACTGTAATGGGCCTTAAAAAGAATAATTGTTTCAACCGGGAGCCTGGGTGGGCGGATTTGGAAAGTCCTGAAAATAGGTGTCAATTTTAATAAGTCAAGGTCTTTCCCAGAATAAAGGAGGAAGTTCTGCTTTCTCAAAAGACACAAACCACAATTCTTTAATTTATGTTCCAATGTGTTTCTAACGGTTACTATATTTTGGGCACTGTTTAACCACAGAGGCAAAAGCCAGACATTAACAGTGAGCTAAAATCTGTAATGTATTAATTCCCTTGCAGCATGCAGGTTTTTTTTTCTGTTTTACCTTTGCATGAAATTGTAAATCATGTAAAACCTGGCCTAAAAATGATTTGTCTCCAGATTCAGTTGTTTTTGAATTTGAGACAAGAGTTGTCTTGCCTAAATTGTCACTTTCAAGCAGAAGGCAACAATTAGTTTTTGTCCTCCCTAGTCCGTTTTTACATTATGACTAGATATCGTGACCTGTAACGATGACAGGAAAGTTTTTTTTTTTTTTTTTTTTTTTTTTTTATATAAAAGTACTTTACAGCGTTAGGGGTCTCAGAGCAGCACATTTATACTCACACGCTATGCCACAGGGACTCTGCCTTCCTGCAGATGATTACTGTCATGGCACGGCTAAGTAAATTACAGCCTTGCAAAAGCTAACATCATCTTCAGTCTTGACATGATTGGAAGTTTCACCCCTTTATTTAAAAACAGAAAAATTAGATAAATATGGGATCTGTAAACATAAAGCAACATGCCTAAAATATGCCTACCGGCTTCTTTTTTTTTTTTTAAACCCATGCTCCAATTTCTCTAAACTCCCAAAATTAAAACCAGTCAGACAAAAGCCCTCTCCTAAAGCTTTGAAGTCTATTTTTCAACAGAAACAGTGCAGAGAGACTTGTGTTAACACATTATACCAATTGGCGTTCCTGTTCTCAACGCATGCTAAATGTCTTGCATGCTGGTATTTTAATTTCATTTGATCTGCATAACTCTCACTGTGAGCCCTGGCTTTATTTAGTGGCCAGTGAGGGTGAGTGTGTAGGCAGACAGGAAAGAAGTTCTTTCTTTTTTTATTTCCTTGAAAAGCCATAATTTGATTACAGTGTATCTGTTGTAATGCAATCAACACGCATCCTGTTGTGGTAGTTGCTTTTTATCATGTGTAGTGGGTGGCTCTGGCTGACTGACAAGATGCCTCACATGCACACAGCGTATGAATGTCTCTCTTTGTGCGGGTCAGTGGTTCATGTTCTCTCCTCTGTCCCTCTGGCTGCAGGTCCCCTGAACACTGACGGCTTTGCAGAGAAGCGGCCCCTCCTCGGTGTTTGCAAGAGCACAGGCTCCTCGGGGTGAGTGCTAAACAATGACATCACTTCCTCGCTGTGCTCACGTGCTGCTGATACATTTTATTATGAACCTGTTCTACTCACATGCACACACATGACAAAGCCTTGAATCCCTGCCTCCCATCTTAGATCTAATAAACTGAAAATAAAATTGCTGTTCATTGCAATGGAAGCTATTTAAAATCAAGCTTGATGGATAAAACTCTGCTTAGGCCACGTAGTCATTAATTTGTAATTCTTACATGATTAGTTCATGGTCTGATATGCATCTGCTGTATAGCTTGTGAAACCTGAGTGGAGACGCTTTAAACTCGTGCAACACGAAGTTAACTGCATGTGTTGATGGAATGTTCCGTTGTTGTCCGGTTTATGACATTTTCCCCCTTTTAACATGCAGAAGGAGCCCAAGCGATAGCCTTCCTTCTGTGTGACATTTAGACATTATGAGGCCCAAATCTCAAGCATGTTCGAAGACCTGTAATTTTGTGTACGTAACAAGCTGCATCAAAGGTCTCTTCACTGTGCTGATGGCCCAATGGAGCCATCTGTAGAGACACAAAAAAAAAAACTTTAGTGACTGATTGACCAGCTGGCTCCAGAGGGCCTGGACCAGAGGCTAGCTTACTGCTGCAACCCGTGGCAGTGCCTACCACCTTTGTCACACAGTCATCTCCATTGTGACAGATCTTAACTTAATATTTCCTCCTCTGGAAATAGGCTCTGTCTTCAGCCTGCTTTGATGGGGACCCCCACAGTGTTTCCATGACCTCAGTGCTGTACAGGCGTACTCTCACTCACTCTTTGTTTTCTTCTGAGGGTTTGGGTTTGACCCCCACTGACGGTTAGGCTAACGATGAAAACCTGACTCTTCTTGAAAACCGTAACTCGCACCCTACAGCTGAGTTGCATGGCCACTGCTACATTACACTGCAAATGTTTTGGTAAATAGTTCTACTTCCAACAATTTTTCTTATTCTTCGTAATTATTGTTTTGTATTATTTCCTTAAAGAATTCCTGGTCCGCATCGCCTCACTTCAAAGGAAATAGTTTATAAACCAAAGTCTTCACAATTTTTAGTGTATCATCATCTTGAAATAACAGCTTTTGTCAACCACGAGAGTGCATTCTGTCTTGACACTTAAATGGAAAGCACATTGGAGAGTTGGCTGAAATAGCGTTGCTGGTTTAGAAGTTGGTTCAGACAGCTTTAGGCTTAGATTACAAGATTTGCAAATTAAAGGAAAACCAGAAAAGGGAAAAAGCATGTGTGCTGAATCCTTCGTGGCCGAATTCCAGCCAGGCACACTCAACATAACTTTATCAATGGAAAGGATTATGCCTTAAGCCCAAACACTGCATGGCTCTAGTGATTTTCCTGACGGCAAAATACATACACCACACTTCATGCTGTGCATCCGTGCCAACAGGGCCTGCAAATTAGCATGGAATGCTCGTACTAGTCAGTTACTGGTAGACCCCTGCTTGAATCTAGAAGGGATTTGAGCGTCCAGCATCATCATAGGTGAAGGTTTCTTATTTTTAAGGTGTTTGCATATTTAAGAGCCTACTCCCATGCCATAAACATGTATGAAATAGGGGTTTTAATTGTTCGTGGCATTGCTGTTTTTTTTTTTGGGGGAGGTTAAAAGTTCAGCGTTTAGAAAGCCTGCTTTGTTCTTTGACATGTGGAGAAATTAAGTTGTTGGGCAGGCAGAAAACAGTACCCTCCCAACTGCTCCTTTCCCCTCGACTTACCACATCTCTTCAGAGAGGATGTGGGCATGGTTTTCCACTAATGCAGTCCTCCGTCAGTGCGGATATTAGAGCTGGGTCTGTTTCAGAGTTTGGGGCATGTGGAGGCTCAGCTTCTGGTCCTCTCCTCTCCTCTCCGGCCTCAGGTCCTGATTTTTTGGACTCCTCTCTGGCTCTGGGACACTGGCAGGCCTCCAGCACTTCACTCACTATCTGCCTTCTGAGAACTGTGCTGAGCCAGATGCTCAACTCAACAACTCCTCCTATTCAAATATCCCACAACATGTGGGGAGCCACACAAAGCACAATGTTATCACAGGGATCAGAAGTGTTTTAGGATGGTTCTAATTGTCCTTACCCAGTGTGACATGCATTGGGTAAGAACAATTAGGCATGTAGGCATTAGGCATGTAAAATCCTGCTGGCACCTAATGCTTGGTTATTAATTATACAGTAGGAAAGGAGGAAATCTATTTTGCTCTGAACATCTATTTTTAAAGAGACTTAGTGAAAACCTGTTTTAATGTTAAGCTGTACTTTTCATTCTAAACCTTAGACGTGAGATATCCTTTCTAATGTGTATTAAATGATAAATCTCTTGAGTGTTTGAGAGACAGGGATTTAAGAGGATTGTGGCAGCGATGCTTTTAAACCACTTGAGCTGAATTACACTCTCACACCCAGAATTGTGGATCAGACCGACCAGCTACTGACACTGTTTAATCGTCTTCATATTAGGTTCACTTTGTCTTTAATTGCAAGAGCAGTGAGTATTAGGGGCCTTGATACCTTCTTGTGTTGAGGACTTGCAAGTCACAACGTGACATATGATACGGTATGGCAACAAATAATGTTGCCATACAGCCATTATTCCTTTCTTCTTTACACATTGAGCATATGTCGGACCGCATGTGCGCCATATGGAGATATCCACTTAGAAACTTGTAACTATGGTTGGAGTTACAGGTAACTTGTCCTCAAAATCTAGCGTTAGCTTCCTCTCATCTTTTCTGCCTTGGTTAGTGTAGATTTTATACATTTCATGAGCTTTCTTTATGAAACACTGTGGAATTCTGTGGTGTCCGATAGCTTCGTATTGCCCATCACTCGCTGGTTAGGAGTGGTGAGATAGAATGCCACTTGTATACTGTATGTAACTATGGTTCTGTTAATATTGGATAACCACTAAAGTTTTTATCTTTCGGAACCAGCACTGACCAAGCAGAACTTTGCTGTGAAGTCAACAAGAAGCTTTTGTCAACCATGAAAGTGCATTCCGGGGAGAGATGACAGTATGACGGAGGTATTCATTGCATATACAAGATGCCAAATTAAAACAGGTATCGCTGATGATTTCAGGAAGAAGGTGGGAGAATTTAATGTCGATATGCAGTCCCCTCCGAAAGTATTGGAATAGCAACTCCAATTCTATTGTTTTTGTGATCCACTGAAGACATTTGGGTTTGAGATCAAAAGATGAGTATGAGAGATCCGACTGGTCTGATAGATCAGACATGTCTGATACATCAGAATTTCAACTTTCATGCCCTGATATCTACATCTAGTTGTATTAAGCAGCTTAAAATGAGGCACCTTTTGTCTGAACCTACCTATTTTTCAAGTGATCAGAAATACTGGAACATGTGACTGGAAAAAAGTCAGTGACATCACCAACAGCCTCCATAGGGCAGGGGTGAAGGTATCACAATCCACACAGTTAACCACACACAGTTAGCCACACACTGTTACCCACACACAGTTAACCACACACACAGTTAGCCACACACTGTTACCCACACACAGTTAGCCATATACTGTTACGCACACACTGTTCATGTTGATGATTCAGTTTGAAAAGAATGATGTGGTACTTCAACTGCTCTATCTCACTCTCACTCTTTCCTTTGTTCTACTTACATTTTAGTTTCTACTGAGTGCACTTTTGGTCATTTGTGGTTTTAAAGTAATTTGAGATATGGGCCACTGTTATGACTCATTGATAGAAATGGCATGCACAGTCCTTTCTTTTAGAATTAAGCAGAAGATAAGCACATTTCTTTCCCAAGAGAGATTCTCCACAGGAAAAACATTTGGAATGTACAGACCAGGTGCACAGGACCTGACAGATCAGCATCGTATAGTGGACTGCGCATAATTCAGGGTCTCTAAGGATAGGAACGTGCAAGCCTTTTGAAGTGTACCTTTCTTCTTTATTACACTTGTTTAAAAGTCTTTTCCATCAAAACGTTGTTTCTTATCTTTCCTATTAATAGCTGAAGAGGTTACACAGTAAGAATGGTCTCAATGCAGATTTTACCATTTTTAACTCTATTTCTTTTTAGAGATCCTCTCCATGTTATCCTTAGATTATCACAAGATATGTGGAGGTGTTAAATCAGGATTAGCTTTGTACTATATTTAATGTTTTTTATGTGATTTATCTGTCTGACCTCTAAAGTGAAGATGAAACGAGAGCTCTCTTTCTATCCGGTAATTACCTTTTGCTTCTCAGGAAAATCATGGGGTCATCACACTTATGATGAATATTTATTCTCCTAACTCTGCTGTATGCTGATGTGAGAATTAGGTGATAGATGCAAGTGGATATTAAGTAATTAAAGATTGTAAACACCAGGCTGGAATTACATGGTGCTTTGGTGACAGAACGATGACACTAATGTGTTACCAATATGCATGTGAATACATGGTAGACCCCAGAGAAAGTAGAGGAAATGTATTTCGGGAAAACGTGGAGCTGTGGTTGAACTTTTTACCCTAATTACTTTCCCGCTAATGCCCGCAGCATGCCGAAATCAAAGGTCCCCCTCAGGCCTCGAGAATCTTGTGATGTGGCCAGCGTTTGTTGTGTACTGAAGCTCAGCTCAAGAGAGGCAGGAGGATTTAAAGCACATTGAAAAGTGTGACAGAATATTTTTTCTTTTTTGAAAATGCCTTAGTTACCACCCACCTGACTCGTTGCTTACAAATATTGCTGAAATTGTTTTCATCTGTGCTGTACGTAGCTTTATTTGAAAATAAATTTGTACTAACGTGAGGTAGACCTGAAGGACCTCTCATGGGCTAATATCTCTATAAAGCAAAAGAGGATATTCCCATATTTTAAAATCATAACTACATTTAAGGAGTATTATATCAGTTTGAAAAGAATTAATCTATGATTTTGTGCAAGTTATTATTTTCAGTAGCCGGATATATTACGATCTGGTGTATGGCTCTGGTTTGTTTGGTTTGTTTTGCATTTTCAGACCATGTAGGCCTAGCTGTTTGTTCTCCATTAGGAATCTAGGCTATGTTTTCAGAATTTCTCTGGCAGCGAGATTTATTTGCTGGAAAACCTCTTAATTTCCTGGATTCTGTGTTTTATGGACCATTTCACTCAGGTTAATAAAGTTATGGATTAAAAGCTCTCTCTGAAGCATGACTGGTTTGAGATCCAGTGTGCACATCCAGTGTAAATTAGAATAACAGATGAGGAGTTTATGACCAAGTGATGAAATGGTCAGCATCTTCCATAATGACCATTGTCAACCAACGTGTTGCTAAAATTAACGGCGAAACCACGGCTGTGAAATCGGTACTGCTGAGCAGTGATATTTCCCATCTGGTACTGTTGCAGTGCTGGACAAGAAAAGTGCAGAATACATTTTATGAGCTTCCTAATGTGACGTGAAATGGATTTTGCAGGACTGCTCTGTGGCCATTTTGTAGAATTGTACTGTATGATTAACTAAGTGATGGAATGGTGTAAAGGCTGCATGATGCGGATGAAATAGCATATTGCGATTATTTTGCTGTACAGTATGATCATGATATTCCTTCATATGTATTATGATGTAAATTGGTGATCCCATGATGTGGCAAGCAAAAAGGATGGCTTGCATTAATTTTAATCAAAATTATCCTTACTTAAATACTTACTTACTTACTTACTTTATTTATTTATTTATGTATCTGTCTATTTATTTATTTATTTATTTATTTAGGCTGTATCACTGGCACATTTTATCAGCCATTTTATCAGAGGTCAGAAAGGACAAAAAAAAAATTGTGATTTGGTAGAAGGATTTAGGCATATTGCAGTTCTCTGTAATATTAAATATTGCACTGGCTCATATGGCAATAACGATTCACAAACGATATATTGTGTAGTCTATAAATGTATCTTATAAACATTGTGATATTTAGCCACTCCTAATGGGGAATAGAAAATTCAATGAGCCTGTCCTGTTTGTTATTTCCATAACCTAGCCCATGCTTGAAGCATTTTCTCACACTTGGCTGTCGTATAATGTTGGGGATTGCTGGTTGAAAAAAGGAAATAGAAGGCAAAAATTGTTCCATGCATGGAAAAAGGGCAGGTCTCAGTTTAACGGATCATGCTTTTTTTTTTTTTTTAAAAGTGCCCTTTGTTGAAGAAAACGTCTGTTTGACATTGATAAAATGGGATCACAAAAATCGTAGACAAGGGCATTATATTGGTGCTCAATATCACCTACATGTGTGCAGAACTGAAGCTCTGATATAATTTTATAAAGGTAATTGAAATTTACGGTCACTCTTGAATCGAGCTCTAGATTTTCAGTGAGAGGAAATTGTATTATAGATGACAGTGCATTGCTTCCATTAGAAGGAGGCCATTAGTTCTCATCCAAAAAGGTAATTGAAGTGACCAATATGATGATTTTTTTTTTTCATGGCTATCACTGTCCCATTAATCAATCTGGAAGCATATCATTTGTGTCAAATTGGCTCCAAAAAGCTTTAAATTGGATTGATCTGGTCTAGATAATGCTGAAATCAATGAATAGTGGCTATAAGACAAGTTTGAGAAGTTAAATGCCACTATTAATCTCAGGATCTGAATCCAGAGTGTTTTCTGCTGTAATAATAATGGCTCCTTGTCTCATTTCTATCCTAGTGATTAAATGGTGCAAGCTTAAAAAGAGCATCAAAGCAACATAAGAATAAAGAGCAGTAACTTTTCCAGATGCTGTCTTACATTTAACACACTGTGAAGCTGTTGCTGAAACGTGTTCACTCGCTTCGCTATTATTATTTGCTCATTTAGTTGCTATAAAGAGAGTAAGACACGGACACAAACACATGCAGCTTGGTTTTTGTCTCTTTTATTGGCCAGGCGATGCTGTGAGGGCTCCTCGAGTGCCAGGGCTTTAGCAGATTGTTCCGGCTGTGGCCTGTGAATCCATCTGTGCTGGAGCTGGCTGCCGGGCATGGCAGCGTGCGGCCTCGTTCGTGTCTGTGGTTGCTGCCACAGCTCTCAGAATTGTGGCGTTTACACGCATGCTATAATCCAGTCCTGGCTGAGCTTGTAGTGTAAGTGAGGAAAGCAGAATATATTGAGTTCAGCATGAAATCAGGGCTGCTGTATCCTTGCCATTTTTCCTTAAAAAGGACTGGATGTAGTGCCAGACCACAGCAGACTGTTCAAGAAATACAACAAAAAGTCTAAGAGGTACCATCAGTGTCTCAGCCTGTAGGGTGACCCAAGGTCTGCCATTCAATGCTGTGTTATTGTGAGACGGCCAACACACATAGCAAACCGGAACATTACTCACCCGCAGTCTCACAATGATGCGGACAAGTGGGTCAAACACATCTATTTTGGGCAGAAACAAAATGTGCTGTTTGTGTCTCATCACAGTTCCACTCACAGCTCCTTTTCTGTTGGTTGGCACATTTAAGAAATTTCTGGTTTTCCATCACAGGGCTATGAAGTGCAGTATGTTCAAGCATCTCATCGTTTTTCATTTACTCTGTTCTTCTTTCATATTTGACAGTTTGTGGCTGCTTTATGATGCGCTAATATGTGCATATTTTGAAGCACGCCAATGTTACAGCCACACTGTGTCATCTACTCATTACATCTGCGCAGTTTCTGCTGAGAAGGACTTTTGGGGGATTTGTCTCCTTTTGCTCCCCAGTTTGGTCACCTGCCAATTTTCAGCCATCAGCATGCTCTTCCCCATCATACGACAGCAACCGACTGGGTTGTTTACAGTGGTCAGGATAAGCAACAGACACAGCCGTGACAAGATACCGTTTCATGCCTTACCGTTAATGTCGGCTATAAAAAAGACAATTTGAAGTGGTTATGTTTTGTTTTGTACTGGCACTTCACACGTCTTGGACTCGAGGAGAATAAATGCGTACTCGTCTATCCAAACTTTTTTTTTTTAAACAAGTCAAATGTCAAATCAAACAAGAAATGAAAATTTTATGAAAGTCTGTGGAAACTCTTTTCCCTTTTGGTGGTCTCTGGTCTGATGAGATGCCTTCAGCTAAGTAATTTACCTAAACCTGTGATTGGCTTCAGTAAGCTGAAACAGAGGAAGCCACAATGGCTCTTGTTTTGAAAACTGATGTCACTGAATGATGGCCATTTTTTAAATACATTTTTACATAAAGTGCACAAGTGCAAACATGTGCAGACAGCACAGGACAGAACAAGACAGTACAATGACTAC
>CM075016.1:11933161-11954770 GCA_037576675.1 Pangasius sanitwongsei | reverse complement strand
TTCCGTGTTGATGTAAACACACAAGCCGCCGCCGCGAGCCTTACCGCACAGAGCTGTGTTTCTGTCGGCACGAAACGAGGCTAGCCCGGCTAGCTGAATGGCGGCGTCCGGAACTCTGTCGCTGAGCCACGTCTCCGTGAAAACAAAGACGCAGCAGTCTACTGAGCCCTGGTCAAGGGCTAAGCCATTTTCATTATATTACAACCGTCGAGACTGACTTCTTAATAGCATTTTTGCTCTTCTTTAGGGACCAGGACTATGATGAGACACCACCCATGGATTTCACATGTAATTGCCAAATCGTATGTCTGTGTCGAATCTGATCTATGATTCATAATCAGATCACTTTTAGCAAGGAGGCAGACATACAGTTCAGTTAAGTGACAGACATATCAAAATCATTAGTGGCTGCATTCGGAGCCAATTATTTTGACAGTGGATCACTAGTTATTGATTTTCTTTATTTACAGAGACAATCAGATCAGTCGAGCTGCATCCTCATTTCTCCGTTCTGCATTCCACCGTGACCTTTTCTCACTCGGCTTGATCTGTGTACTCTGATGCAGTCGTGTTGTGAGGCAGAGATGATTTGTACAGAGCAGAATTATCATTACAAAGAGAACATTTTTGCTTTATCAGAAACATCCCACCAAGCTGAAGTCTTGACACAGCAGACCAAGCAGTGCCAGCGAAGTTGCTGAACTTTTAATGAGGATTAATGTCTGAGGTCCTCTCTGCCAGCAGCCACTTTTCCTTCCCCCAGACTTGTGCTGATGTGTTACTTGACAAAGCATTTAATGTCAGATTTTGGTAAGGAAATGGCTGCAACACTTTTGAGAAGAATACTGATGCAATTAAATCGAGAAACTGCTCCTCTATAGGATTGTTTAGCTTTCAATGTGTTTCAGATGCATTCCAGTGAAGACTGATGTATTTGTGATTTGTGCTTTGTTAATAATTACTGCCATGTGTGTATGTTTCTTACAGGACCAGCCCTCCATACTGCTGCGTAGACCTGTATTCTCTAAGGACGGGAGAGATGGTCAAGTCAATTCAGTTTAAAACCCCTATTTATGATCTACACTGCAACAAAAGGTATCCTGTTAGTACAATTAATGGCTTGCGATTTCTTTTTTTACTTCTGTGTTAATTTCAGAATTGTTTGCAATATTCAGACCAGGATCTATTCCGGTTATCTATATGTACTGTTAATAGATTCACTCTGTGTCTTTAATTACAGGATTCTTGTCGTTAGTCTTCAAGAAAAGATCGCCGCCTTTGACAGCTGCACTTTTACGAAAAAATTCTTTGTCACAAGTAAGTAAACAATTTCAATGGAAGTTTTATTTGCACTTCATCTGATTCTTCCACCTTAAACTCCAGTGAAGGAACTCCAGTTTTGATTGATCCCTCACACACATTGACATCATTAAAAAGCACTCGCCTTTTCTTTTGTTGTGTGAACCTGCACAATCTCATCTCCATGCATGCAATCGGAGCACTGGAGACATTTTACCTTGTCACTCTGCACAGCTATACGATATCAAAGACCTGTCCCAGACTCCGTACTCAACAGGCCAATAATCACTCACCCTGGCCATTACACGAAAACACTTGTATACTCTCTTAAGTCTGTCCTTTCCCAGCACCTAACACTCTTTGGCTTCTACAGTAAGGGCCATTGTGTCCTCTGAAGTCCATATCACAATCCGAAACCAGGCCTTCTATCCCCACTTAAGCAATCGTCTGTTGTAAATTGCCATTAGCGTAGTTTTAATGGCTCTCATTGTCTGTCTGCTTTCCCAGTCCACGTCTGTGCCACAGGAAATGACCGCGGTCAATAACCCCTTACATCGTTAATCTCTCTTCTAAAGCTTCTTCATCATAAAAAAAAAAATCAAGACTAGACATGTTTGTTTTTGAAAGCGATTATGAGAAGTCATAAACCAGGGCGATATTCTCCATCACACTGTCAGCTCTTTCTCCATTTGAAACGGAAGCCCAGCTCCGTAGTATACGACCGCTTAGTTCAGTATGCGTCCGTGTCTTGCTAGAGATAGATGTGAGGTCTGAGAACAACAGTGAAAATAGTTCGGTTCCTGCACACAGGGCATGTTAAACACATGTTATCTTGTAACGTTGGCTCCCTCTGTCTTAGAGAAGCATAAAAAAGCTTTGCATCACTCTCTGCTTGTGGCTTACCTCAGGTTCAGTTCATCACAGCTTTAGATCTGGGCCCATGCACCAAATTATTGTCTGCATACTTTTTTGTCTGCACTCTTGAGGACTAAATTAGTGTCGGCACACTTCTGACATCTCAGAGGGATGTGCATACGAAAAGGAGCCTATTCACATGACTGTTTGCTGCTTATCAGTGTTTTCTCTTTTGTAGTATTTATTAGCAAAAACATTGTCACATTATATCACTTGTTATACTAGATGCGATTCGATTAATGGGGTGTGTATATGTGCACGCATTGTACCATGCAGACGTTTTTGGCCAGGCTGCATGGTGCCGGTGTTTTCTATATGGCTCTCAAGAGTCAAACTGTCTGGTGGTTAATAAGCTTAGGAGCCATCTTGCAGTCACTAAATGCCATGGCCCTCAATTTCAGTTTACACAAATTGGACTGTATCCTCAAGTGTGAAGATCATACCTAATAAATACTGCGCAAATAAATGCATTCCAGGCTATCACCTATTTCAACGTAGCAACTGTAAACAATAGCTTCCTTGAATTCTTTTGAGAAATACAGTATATAAGCTCTTTTCCACCTCAGGTAAATGACAAACTCTGTCATTGCTATAAGACTGTAACTGTTGTTTGATTCTACTGTTGTAGTGCTAGTTAAATTGTGTAATGTTCACGTTCTGCGTTGCAGGCTGCTATCCTTGTCCTGGTCCCAATCTCAACCCCATAGCGTTAGGAAGCCGGTGGCTGGCCTACGCTGAGAACAAGGTAGAAATCATAAACACTGTGTTTTTCTCTGTCAGAATTTTCAGTGCGTTGTGTGGACACTCTTAAATGCCTCAAATTGTCATGAGAAGAATATACTAAAATAATGCATAGAAAGTCAAAGCGTCTCATTCAACTTACAATAGACCCAATTTTATTGTGGCATGGTATTTTTAAAGTTTCTGATTTGCTGCAAGTTCATTTAATAGAGTGTTGTTTATTGTTGTTGCATGATTAAGGTCAGACGTTTCTCAGTAATGAACAGATGGGCCAGTGTGTCTGGTGTAGCGTAATGACTTTTGGCCAACATTGAGTGAGTTTTGTATTCCTAAAATGTGGAATGGGACAGAAAGTCTGGAGGAGGTAAGATGTAGAAGGGGTTAGGGGTTTAGGGATGTCCTAATGGCCCTCTCCAGCCTTTCTGTATGAAAACACCAGGGAGGCCTCTGTGGACTAATGATAATTGCGTGTGCGTGTGCATGTGCGCGTGTGTGTTTGTGTGTGCGCGTGCGCCCGCAGCTGATCCGGTGTCATCAGTCCCGTGGCGGGGCATGTGGAGATAACTCCCAGTCCTACACTGCCACTGTCATCAGTGCTGCAAAAGTGAGTAGACATTTCTATTTCAATGCAAGACACACACACGTACACGTATGTATGCAGCATACACACACACTGTGGGTGTAATTTGAAAGGACCAGACACAAATAAAAGATTCAGTGTAGCTATATGTATCTAATCCTAAACTTAGAAGTAATAATAAGTACTTTAACCTGGATTTAAAGACTAATTCTAAGCTGAACTGTAATCTAGTCTATAATTGTAACTATGGACCTTATCTAAACTTTAACCATAAAGAGTCAGTGTTTAGTTTATAGTTATGAAAGTTACTAGTAAAGCTTCTAGTAAAATTCTAGTAATAGTCATAAAATATTTTATTACAATGCTGTCAGTGTTGCTATATAAATATCACTAGTTGTCCCAGTAACTGATAAATCTAATTTCCACGAGGACGTCTCGGCTTGCCCAGTACTTCCTTTCATTCTTTTTCCTTTGAGTTATAACGGTATTCCTATTTGGACTTCTGTTGTGAATAGGCATATGTATTCTTGTAAAAATGTATTCTTTATTTTATCTGGATACTATATTTGATTTAGTGATGAAATGTGTTTTCAAAACGTGACAAAGGTTTACTTATTTCTTTTTGTCATGTGAATCATTATTCTCAGTGATAATTTCTCATGTTTTTCTCATTTTTCTTTTGATTTTTTTTTTTTCTGTTAACACCTTATAAGAGAGATATAGGAGTGGAGTGGTAGATTTTTTTGTAAAAAGAACAGCATTCAGCCACCCAAAAGACGTCTGTAGAATATTTTGGGTTTTATAATGCCTGTATGTTCAAGCCTTAAACTTGTATTTTTATCTCACCTAATATGAACGTATTTTCACTATTTTGTTTATAGTCTTTCTAACAGTATCTACGAAACCATCCCATAAAGATATTTCAGCAATAATATTTGTCCATGTTACGAGACATTAGTCAGTTTACCGTAGGCCTTACACTAATTCCGATATAATCCTTCTCTGACACACTCCCCAGTGCATCTGGTTTTAGGCTCCTCTCCCCAGCAGGTTAATTGATTTATTAAGCCCACATCTGTATTCCCAGGCCAGCCCACTCCCCTCCCTAACGAGCTCTAACGGCTTACGTGAGAGAAGCACCATTAGCCCTAATGGTAGCATACATCAAAAGGAGCGCCCTAAAGGTTAGCAGGGAGGAAAACATGGTTAAAAAAGGCCTGATGCGTAGACGGGGCCGTCTGCAGATGGAGCCATGATTTATAACCGTCTTCTCCGCTCTGACACGCCGTCCCTGAGCTGAGTGGCTCTGAGTGCGGCTGTCGAGGGGCCAGGGGGCTATCTCCCATCAGTCCTGTAACTCAATCACAATGCCAGGAGGGGGGGTGTGCCATGCTCCGGAGGGGGGGGGGGGGGGGCAATGGGGACTTTGGGGAAAATTGAATTCTGACGGCGCACAGACTGTGTAAATGAGTGGGATGGGACTTCGAGAGCAAGGCTGTCGCGCCAGCCACAGGACAGTGTTTGAGGTGACTCGGGTAGTGGCTCCAATGTTTGGTGTCTGTGTAAAACTGAGCAGTCATGTACTTGTGGTAAATGGATAGCACGGCTTAAGTGGAGTCTCTTGCTAGTTTCTCACTTGATGTAGTACTGAGCTGCTTGCTGTGTGTGTGCGTGTGTGTTTGTGTGCTGTCTAGGCCCCTGAAGAGCTTAATCAAGCATTCAGGCCGAGCAGCAACGTCAATACCTCATGGCGCCTGTGTTTGTTGGGCCCTCTGGATAGTGCTCTGACAAGCCCACTAACAGACTGTGTGTAAATTGCCTTGGCCCATCAATTATTAAGAGAAGCGTTTGCCGCCTAATTGATCAACGCTAATGTGTTTTCTAATCACTGCAGTTGGAGTTTTTAGTGCTAATCCAAACAGTCAGCATTGATCAAGGCGCTGGTCAGCGGGGGTAGGTGGTGGCAGATCCTATTCCTGACTCCTGCTGTCCCAGCATTTTCTTATCTCTCTGTTGCTCAGATCGCTAAGCTAACACACTCACACAGTTCATTCGCACGCCATGTGTCTGGATGATACCTAATGAATAACATATATTTATCTTACTGGAATTTGCACAACCATAACCGCAAATGCCCGGAAATATTATAAGCTCAGGGAAGAGTTGGAGTTGGAGATGGAGATCTTGTAGAGCTCTAATTTGTAATTTGTTGAATTATCTGCTGAGGGATCGGTGTAGGAAAATTTTAATCGCATGAAGTTATATCAAATACGCTTATCACTGTGGTCTCTCTTTTTTTTTTTTTATAATCTATGTAGTGTATATTTTTGTATAATAAATGTAGTTAAAAACTGGTGGTAGCTATTCAGGACACTGCATTGTAACTTTAAATTAATTTTATTTTTAATTAAATGACTTATACAGAATTATTACAGCATAGTCTAGTGTCATTTGAAAAATGTTTGTGACCGTTTCAGCATTAGGGTTGTATGATGCTTCTTGGTGGACGTAAGCTGCTCCTGGGCAAAAACAAAAGCGAGATGTGAATGCAGACCCTCTTGAGATCCAAGGGAAACTCTGTGTATGTTTGACATAAAAGAAAATTACCATTGTGTGAAATTAGTGAGTAATTGAAAGATTACACTCAAATTTTAATTACTTGAATAGTTAGTATTTAAATTCATTTTAATATTAATTCAACCAACATTTTACATTACAACAGGCAGAACAAACAATAGTTGCACTTACACACTTATGAATGATACCAGTTTGTATAGAAATGTTTTACTTTCTTAAGGCAATGTTTCATGGTTAAAAAAACCAACATTGCCTCCTTGGGATTTTTTAAAATGTATTTTCCCACAGTGATGTTTCATTGTTAGTAATATTTAGTTAGATTTGCAATAGATTAAATATGCGGCGGAAATAATATCTGAATACATATATGACACAATTAATCAAAGACTTTTTCTTATCAAGCTATAAGATTCATTCAGTCTAAAAGTTTAGGAAGTTTATTTTGATAAGCTTTTTTAACGTTTAGGTGAATAAAAGTAAGACGTGAGATCTTAAACATATGATGTACATATCTTGTTTATTTGCTCTGGTCCTAGTAAAGGATGATAAGCCCGCAAACCATGAATCTATGGCTTATGAGCAGGAAGTGAATTGAACTGAATGAATTGTAGTTCATCTGTATTTGTTTGAAATACGATAATGATTGTATCTTCAGTGTGGGAAAACTTCAGAGTGTTTTTGCCTTTATCCTTTTCTATTCCTTAGACACTAAAGACAGGGCTGACTATGGTGGGTAAAGTAGTCACCCAGCTTACAGGCACACTGCCCTCTGGAGCACCTGAAGAAGAGAGCGCGGCCCACAGCAGCACCCGCCGCAGCCCTCACCAACCCGGCGTGGTTACTGTCATAGACACACACACTGTGGGAGAGGGACAGGTACACGCGCACACACACACACACACACACACACACACACACACACACACACACGCACTACAGTGTGCATTTTAACAGCCAGTATTGTTTCATTTTAATCTTTTGAAGAAAATACATAATAGTTTTCGGGTTTTTTTTTATTCATTGTAAACATTATGTTAGTTGTAGTCTGGTAACTGTACAAGTAAAGCATAACCTTTTAATGGTTTTAAACAAATATAGGCTTTTTAATTTCTAACATGCAAATGCAGTAATTTCCAAAGCTTTAAATCCTTCTTAAATGAAACAACAGATTGTTTTACAACTCTACACCTCCATTACAGGCTTTTACACCTCCGTTACAGGCTTACTAATGCCTGTCTCCTTCTCTTTCTTTGAAGTGTGTTGAAATTATCACACGGCTACCACTTTACTGTTAGCATGCGTACACAGATCAGAGGAGACTGGAGTCTAGTGACGTGCAAAAACCCAGCCGTTTCCTCTCACCTCACGTGTTGCACATTGTGGCCAAGCACATAGCTCACAGTGCGTCTTAATTCCCTTCTGTATTCACCTTTGCAAAGTGAGTGCGCATAGAGGACAGGAAAAAAGGTTTCCTCTTTGTTCAATCGACTGGTTCTGACATCCTTGTCTCATTTTTATTTGTTGAGAAATGTCATTATTTTTCCTCATATATTTTGAGTGGAAAGATGGATTATTGTTTAATGTTTAATTTTCGTCATAGAAAAAATTTTTTGTTGATGAACATTTTTTGTTTTGGTGTTTGTCAGAAAAGGTAACACTAATGCCAATAGTCGCTTTACATTTACATAAATTTGTTATTTTTTTTTTTTGTAAGTTTGTTACACTAGTCTGACCTTGAATGGAAAACATCCTGAATCATTCTGCGTCGTTTATTAATCCCATTCAGCATTCTTTTTCAAGAAGCATTATGTCTTGCACTGATTTGTCATCACTATGTTATAAGGAAACAGATTCTGTAAGTTCAGAGTTCGTGCCAGGACAGCGACTGCCAGGCTTATGACTCAATACCACTTCCTGTACCTCAGCTGTCCTGGCACGAGGACTGCTGTAGTGAGAGATGAGAGCCAGGTGAGCAGAGGTGAAGGGAAGACTGGTCACACTCTGTCTCCTCTTTTTCTGAAACCTGAATGTGTCTGAAGATGAACACCATTCCACCCAAGAAGAACATCATTTCTTTTTTTAGACCCTCTGTTGTGGACAAGCAGAAACTGCTCCCAGGTGTTCATCTATCACACAGGATCTTTTTAATGGAGTGTCAGCTTAACAGGCCAGTTTAAATGTTTGCAGTTCTCTCGTTCAAGGATTTTTACTCAGACAGAGGTTAAGTTGGAACAGATTTCTCTCATGTTCCTTTTTTCTCCCCCTCTCTCACCCCGTGTTGATTTTGACCCGTGTAAACAGCTCGTCTGGTTCCCTGGGCTGTTAAAAATCTGAAGGTTAAACCAGAGTGTCCACAGAGGCTCGACCTCACACGCTACACCCATTCAGAGGTGTGATTTATTCTGCTTACGCACGCCTCCTGTTTCACCAGAGTCAACACTTTTACCTCTTCATCTGAAACCTGCGGAAAAACCGATGCCATAAATATTTGCCTCTACAACATGATGTAGATGAGACCTAACCTCACAAGAAGTAGGCCACTTTGCCACACCTGTTTCATAACGCAGTTTTTTCACGTTTCTGTGGCTGGCACACGTGTAACTGCACATGACAAGTCGTGTTTCGATGTGATACGTAAGGGCTAGAACACATATTCATCATATATCATTTTCCAATAACAGCACATCTCAAGTATTTTATTCCTCTTTTACTACATAATTTGTCAGTGATTACAATTTTTATTTTTATTAAATAACAAATCAAAGTACTTTTAATCATTTATAGTTATCTTTAATGTTGTGGAATGTTAGTTCCTGTTATCACTTACGTTATACCTCACCTCATGTCCTTTCCTCACCAGACTCTCTTTTTTTCTCTCTCTCTTAAATTTAATAAAAAAAAAAAAATTAAAAAAAAATGCAACTTTTCATACAATTTACAGAGAAACTGGAAGTCCCCAGTCCTATCCATTGTTGGAAAACTATTACAAGGCATTGACACTGGAGACTCCTTCCATAAATGTTAAATAAACAGAAACATCTCCTTATAGAACGCTTATTAGCATATTAATGATATACATCTTTCATGGTGTTTTTTTTTTTTTTTTTTTTATAAAGTCTGGGTATTGTTTTTCTTAGATTATATAGAGCGTCTGCCATACAAGCCCCTGTGTATGTTTTTACTATAGAAATAATAACCGATTAGAAGCAGCACATTAATATAAAACTATGATTTGAATTAAAGCCGGAAATATTGTCAGAGCTGCTGTAATAGTAAATGAATCAACACCATCTAACCCGTCAGATTCGAGAATTCAACAGCTCTTTGTTATAACTATGCAATAATTTACTGGCTAGAGTTTGTAACATCCTCCAGAGTTTTATCCTTCTCCTGCTTTTCATCTCATTCCCTAAAGAGTGCTTTTTTTCCCATAAATTTTCAGTCATACCTGAATCCCTGTAAAACATTATCTGTTGTCTGGAATGAGACCTGTTTTTTGTCACTGGGGCATTTTTTGTGAGTCTGAACTAAAATGTCTTAGTTTGAGAGCAAGGCTGTTTTGTGTTTGGACTGGGTTCTATTAAAATGAGCGGCATGCTCCTTAATGCAACACCCCGCTAGATTTATCACTCTTCTCTTTGGCCTCCTCATGTCTGGCCTTAGTTATAATCTCTTTCATGACTTGACTTTCACAGAGGGCCACTGACTAGAGAATGGTCTCTTGTGAAGCACCACCCCTCTCTCTCTCTCTCTAGCTTTCTTGCTCTTCTTTATCTTCTTTTTTGCCCTTTTCCTGTCTGTCTGCTTTCGCTTTCCTTACTCCTCCTTCTCTTTCTCAATCTCAGAGGTTTTTTTTTTTTTTTTTTTAGTAGGAACACATAAAGGATGAGTTACAGATCCATAGTGCTGCTCTTTTAACTGAGAGCTATTAATCTCTTTTGGATATCTATTAGCAGAGAGACAGTCTAGAGTTTCCTTCTGCTGTGTGTGTGTTTTAACTCTTTCAACACTTCATTTATTCTTTCATTTTTCAGGTTGTGGTCCTAGCTATTGTAGACATACATGATGTGCACATGAGCATATGTGTGTTTGTTTGTGTAAGACTGTATGTACATATGCGTTGCATTTTTATACCACAGCACTGCTTAATACTCAGTACCGATTGACAGAAGGTGTTGATTTATTTCCTCAGACGGAAATTGCGTACTCCATTCTAATACAGTATGCCATCCTTTCTATAATAATGTCTTACACTGAAAATTGTACGGCAAACGCTCCATATAAATGGATTAAAAAACGTGTGTAATTAATGATTACCACGAAATCCGATCACAATAAATTGTAACTGTTGGAAAATCTCTGTGGTGTGGGAGGAATAGAACACTTCAGGACATGCTGTTATTCAGGGTATCTGAATGATCTGAATCTGAATAACTGGCATGGTTACAGTAACTCCTTTTCACATCTGGCTACATCACACCACCCACTCATTGATTATTTTCCTGCTTTAATTAGGCTGCATCTCTGTATTCAGGCATTACGGTAGTGTACATTGCAGCGTGCTCTTCTTTGGCGGTAAAGTGAATGCAGTAAATTATATCTGGTTATGTTTGGTCAGCTGAATGCCGTCTGTCTAAGAGCATAACCTTTCACATCTTTCTTCCATACTATTTTATGTAACTAATCAGATTACAGCACATCACAGAATGTTTTTGCCAATAATTTTCTAGGTAAACGGAGTCATTTTTTAAATTTGACATCTTTAATATTGTGATGCTTTTGCGTGCATCTGTAGGTACTTGTAAGTGAAGACTCTGATGGAGAGGGAGTGGTCGCTCATTTTCCAGCTCATGATAAACCCATATCCTGTATGGCATTCAACCCGAGTGGTAAGTGTTCACATTTAACAGTGCCTTCCTGAACCTCAGCAAAGCACTGAAACCCCACATTTATTAAAGTTAACAGCTCTATATTTGCTCTTGATCCTAAGTGTTTATGTGCATATGGTGGAATTTGGGAAAGATTTGATGAGATGTCAAAATGTCGAAAAGCACCATGTAGCACTGCCAATGCCTGTGAAGTGCTTCACTTTCTAAATGTCACAAGATTTGCAGTGGCTTTGTGGGATGGTTTAAGATGTGTGTTTTTTTTTTTTTTTTTTTTAAAGATGTGATCTGATCATCTACTTTAGAAAGCGTCTGGCACCAGGCATTGAGTTGAAATGAGTGATTGCTGCCCCTGTGGCACAAAGTCTACATCCAGGCCTTTTAACAGACTAGCACACTGACTGATCAGTTCATGTCTGTCCATGTGAAAGTGCTAACTTAACCCTGATGTGTGGATGAAGTACTGCCAAAGCCCCCGAGCCCCGTCAGGTCCGGTTTCACCCCCTCAAAGATGAAAAGAAATTTGAAGTGATCACTCTGTTGAAGATGATGTGGGTCAAGTTGGTAATTCATTATACATTTACTTCCGCATGTCACAACACGCTTTACCTCACAGTGACACAGAGGCAGGAGTGACATTCATCACATCAGAGCTCTCTGAAAGTCTCATCATGTGATATAGCAGTGCCCTTGACCTGACCTTGCATGTGCCAGTCCTCTGTGATAGCCAGTCATCAGAACACCTTTGTGCTTTTGCACATCATTGTGTTTGTCCTTCCGGAAATCCACTACAGCTAGCGTATTGTGCGATGAGTGTCGCAGGTAGAGTGGCCAGTTAATAAGGAGGTGCTGAAAGCTGCTGCTTGCCAGTGCCCTTAGAGGAATCCTTCAAATACCTGTCCTTATTAATGCACTGTGGGAAAGTCCATGCAAGACGGCTCATTTTCCACCACTGCTTAGCTGTCATCCTCTTTTTCATTTCAGGTGCTTGTTAGACACGTCACTGCTCACTTAGATGATGAATTTCACTGGTGGGAGAGAATTTGGATCCTTCTGTTCAGTTCAATTTTATTTGTATAGCACATTGAACAAGAGAACTTATCACAAATCAGCTTTACACAAATCTGGATATAGATTTAGATCCTTGGAACTGAAGGTTTATTATAGGGCTTCTCAACATTTTTGGCTAGTAAAGCTATTTTGAGGGCTCAACCTTCTCAAGCATTCATTTCTGTGCTTTTTGTTTTAATACATTTAACATGAAAATACCTGTCAATGTTATAAACATTTTCACTTACATGCTATGTGGCAGTTAGAACTTTTACAGAGTTTGGCATGAGCTGCTGCAGCAGGGTTTCAGGCTGATATAGAGCCCATGTGCTGTTTAGATTATAGGCATGCACTGCAAAATATAGCATCAGTCTTGTATTTTGTAGTGTTTCTAGCTTGAAACTATGACTGTGCCATGGGAAATTACACTCATTTTTATTTTAAAAATAGCCGCTCTATGTACTGCTAGTGTTTGATGTAAAGCCGCTTTGATTAACATGACAGCGTGTTGGACACAATGCTGCTGTGTTCTGGTGTAAAATGGGCTGAAGAGGAGCTCCAAATTGGATGAAGGCTAATGAAATTTTCACAATAATAATCTCATAATCTCTTCTTAGCCATTTCACCTACGGCTATGTTTTTGGGAGGTGGGAGGAAACTGGAGAACCCGGAAGAAACCCATGCAGATGCAGGGAGAGCATGCACAGAACCTCCAAACAGACATCAGGATCAAACTGGGGATCCTGGAGGTGTGAGGCAGCAACACTACCCACTGTGGCACCGTGCTGCCCATAATAATAATAATAATAATAATATGACAGTTTTAAATATTATTAACTTTATGGATAGTAAAAAATCTCCTGTGGCCCCATCTGCTTCTCAGATTGAGAATCTATGATTTATTATATTACTGATAGAAAATGTATGTATATTGTGGTGGGAGGTGGGGGTGCATACTTTGTACTTTTTTCCCTTGATGCGCTTATAAGTTTAAGATAGGTTTTTTTTATATTTACAGTGGTAATAAAAATGGTGGTGATTCCTCCTGGATAAAAGGATGAAGGGAGAGATACTTATTTTTTATTCAAGCATGTCAATATTTTTACTCATATATACCTTGTCAGAGCCTTATTGTAAGAGAGTTACAATACAATGTCAGAGCCTTATTGTAATTATATGAACACAAACATGGCATGAGAGTATATGATTAGGGAGAGAGAGTTTGAACTGAAATGGCTGGTCTCTTGGGGGCGCTGTTGGTTAACCTTTATGCCTGTGAGCTGAGAGCAACCTTTGGCCTATTAACCTGCATGGAGGAGAGCTGTACTGGAGCTACAGCTAGTGTCCTGTTGCTCTGGTGAACTACACAGTGACCATCATCCACACAGCCTTTTCATGTTTGCGAGGTGGCTTGGCTACTTTGCAATGCCGAGCAAAATACAAACACAGCTTCTGCATTCACCAGAGTGTGACGTGCTATTTAAATGTTGTGTACTGTGAGTTTCTTTTTTCCTATGTTCTAAGGGTTCTTACGTAAAATAATGACGCAGAGACTTCAAATTAAAACCCTAAAAATCTGGTTTGACTGCCAAAATTAACTAAACTCTTAGAGCACTGGTACAGCTGCCTGAATGTCCAGTGAAAGCTTGACGTAGTGTTGTGGTAACTCTTTCTTTATAGAATTAGACAGAGGTCATGGTCCCGGCTCAGGGAGGCCCCACTCAGGTCCAGTGAGTGTTAAGCTTCCAGCACAGCTCTTTGTCAGCCGTCCCCTGCCCCATGCAGAGAGTACTCCAGGCGACTCGGTTTAGATAACAGCAGGGCGCACAAAACTTCAAACAGCTTAACCTTCCACTTGTCTGCTTCAGTCGGAAATAATGGGATGTGTCTGTTATCACTTCATTTGCCCAGGCATACATCGAAAGGACTGTAATAATTGTTTCAAAATTATGAAATTGCTCAGCACCAAAGAGGCTGGGAGAAATCCCCTAGTTTCTGGAGACTAAAAAGAGCCTCTAGACAGGGAATAACAAGGTCAGGCTGAGTATTCCTCATGAGTGGTCACACACAGACATGCAGTCATTTAGGTGCCTGACATCATTAGGGCACATGATCAAAAAAACAAGTCCTTCAGCATTGTTGGTTTCTGGCCTCCCGGCTCAGGGTAGAGGGATTGATTTTAATTAGCGGGAAACGCTCTCTGTCTCCTAGCCGCCTTGGTTCCGAGGGAATTATGTGCAAGAGCTCGCAGCTGCAGTGGAAAGTGTCACGTTTGCTGTAGGGTCGACCACAGCTCCCTCCGGAGTGGGTAGATTTCAAAAATGGAAAAGACAAGCCCTAAGACAATGCAGTGATTTGACACTGACTGGCAAGCACAGATCCCTACTCCAAAAAAAACCCAGTCGTGTAAGAAACCCAGCTCAGCAGTACATGTTGGACACGCAACAGAAGAACGAGGATGGAGAATGGTGGCCATGCGGGTAGCTGGCACTTGCTTTGTGGTTTTGTAAGATCTATTCCTAGGTGTGTAACTAAAGGCTACCACAGGGCACTGTGCAAACTTGTACGTCAATTTCATGTAGGCTTAATTTGGAGGGCATGACAGCTAGACTTCAGCTTAGCACCGAGTAAACTGCTTTCCTGTAAGTGTAATGTGTTAGCGGTGTGCAGCATGAGCGTGAGAGTGCATCGTCTCCTATAGCTAGCGGAATCACTGTTATTCTGTTTAATCACTTCTTCATGGTAGATCAGTTCAGCACAGCTCTGTTCTTGCTCGGGTGATGATGTCTAATTCATTATTACCAGCACTCTCTGGATTATGTTGAGTTCTGCATATTCATTCATTCATCTCCAGTAACTGCTTTATCATGGTCAGAGTTGCGGTGCATGTGGGACTTATCCCAGGAACACTGGGCGTGAGGCAGGAAAACACCCTGGATAGGACGTCAGTGGGCACACATACTTCCACATGCTCATTCACACCTCGAGGCAATTTAAAGTAGCTAATCCACATTCCAGCATGCTTTTGGGAGGTGGGAGGAAACCGGAAAGCCCAGAGGAATCCCACATGGGCACAGGTAAACATGTGAAACCTAATACAGACTGTAACCCGAGCTCAGGATTGAACCGGACACCCTGGAGCTGTGCGGCTGCGATACTACACGATGCACCACCATGCCGCCTGTTCAGCTTACTCTATAAAACATATTTTGAGGTGGTAAAAAAAAAAAAAAAAAACCCAATATTCTAAACCTGTACCCAGCTGTGTAGAAAGTGCTATGGACATTTTAAGACTCCAGCTTCAGAAGCGCTTCTGTAAAACGCATTTTTTAATAAGAGGTCATGCCTGCTCTGTCATTCTATAAGCTAGGAATGGAAGACAAGCTCCACATGCATAGAACGCAACAATGCAGCACCCTGTGAAGTGGAAAAAAAAAACCTGTTTATTTACCGTGAAATACGCAATATTTTTAATTTTTTTACTTTCTCTTTTGAGGAGCTCAGAATCTAATTTGCTAAGGGGTGTTTGTGTGTGTGAGAGAGAAAAACAGCAGCTGAGGATCATCTTTCAGTTTTGCACAGAGCTTGAACACAGTGGGACAGTCAGAAATGATTACAGGTTCTAGCTGAGAAGTTGTCTATTTTAATGCCCCTTGTCAGCAGGGAGCTCGGTTTTAGTGGAATTTGCCTCGAGCATAGACTTTGTTTCGAGAAGTTGATCACATTGTTAAATTTTTTTTTTCGAACCTCTTTTTGTTCTTTGGATATGCTTTTCTGCCAGATAAGTGAGCGTAGCAAAATCTTATCATGCATAGCTTTGTTTTTTTACCACCCCTGGACTGTGTCCGGGGATTTTGTGTGACACATTTTAGACCATTTGCAGTCTGATAACACTGCTGGTTTGCACGCAGCATTATTTTGTCAGTAAATATTAGTCGATTGCTTAGATGCATTTCTACCAACCAAAACATGTTCAGCGCAACAGATTCACAAATCTTCACAGTGATTATTGCCAGTTTTTTAATAATCTTGTTTTTATATTTCTGTTGCTTTACATAGAGGTAGCTTTTATAATGATGCATAAAATAACTTATAGCCTGGACACTGTATATGTTTTAAGGAAAATATGAAGATCTAAAAGGCAGCATTTCTGGGAAGAATACCGTATTTGATTCAAGCCAAATGTTTTTTCAATAACGTGTAAAACTATTTGATTTTTTTTTTGTTTTTTTTTTTTTGTTTTTTTTTTTTTTTTTAAGTCTGTAGCTCTACCACAGTAAGATTTCAATAGCTTTTTTCTGAAAGTCTATGTTAAACCCACATTTAAACCAAGTGAAATGAAGCCTTTCTGTCACCCCAGACTGCATCTTTTCCTTTTCTTCCTTGTTTATATATGAATGATCATCTACGTTGGCTTACAGCATCATGCTTCTACCCTTTGTGGCTCTTTGCTGGCTGTATCAGCTGGGCTGCTTTACTTTGCATTCTTTCAGGTCCCTGTGTTTTCCTGAACCATCAAAAACCTCTTCCCCATTCTAAAATGAATCGGCCATTGTCCATGAAGAACCTTGAGCTCACCTCCGTCTGAACGGCATTAGCATTGAAGCGTCACGAAGAACTGTGAAATCTGATCTGCTATGGTGAATGTTTCAGGGGATTAATTAGTTAACAGGACATTCTCTGAAATAAAAGAGAACATTTAGATGAAATGAGATTATCATCCGCTGTCTGGCAAAAAATACAAAGGATTACGCGTTTCATCTGTTCACCCCTCTTATCTGGAGATTGTGGTTTTACCAATTTGTTTTTGGGCTTTTAACATTCACACAAAAAGCCGCATAAGGCTGGCTAAGCCTCTGTGGGAGAATGTGCTTTTTCTACTACCACAGCACTGACGAGCTTTGGGTTATAAGTGGCGCAGTAAAGCACGGATGGATGTATAGTAGAATGTTTAAAAATGATGTGGACTTTAAATACAATTGCTCACGCTGAACATATTTACTTCCTTGTTCCTCCCATGTTTAGTGGTAAAATGCTTTTTTTAAATTCTGGCTGTAGAGCAAATGAACCATGATCACCTTTTCCCCTTTCACCTCTTTTCTCTAACCCCTTACATAAATAGTGGATGAGGTTTCCTAGCTTAGAATGTGAAGAGCTGCTCTAAGCCCGGATGCCACAGGAGTGCTGTGCCACGAGTTTGTTTGACAAGCATGCTCTTGGTACCAATTTGCCCAGACAAACAAGACTCCCAGCCACAGGATGCTGATGCTCTCCAGTCATCTGTGGAATCCACTGCACTCCTCCCTGCAGCCCAGAGGAAGGGAAACTGTATTACATTCTCACAGCTCACGGTGGATTGCTACAAAGTCAATACAGTCCACTAGAACCAGATCCGTCAGTACGTCCTTGCTAATATCAAAGCTGACTCCTGCTTGGGATCAAACAGCTCTGCTTTTAGATGTTCTCACTTGGTCTGTGAAAGATTAACAAGTTATTGACTGACCCGAGCCGGTCCCCTCCTCTCCTCCTCGGTGTTATCTGATGGTTGGATTGAGGGTGGCCTCTGGACTCCTCTGAAAGTGTTGCTTGTTTTAGGCCTGAGTGGGTGGCTTTGATGTAAAGCTGGAGCCTTTTTTATTGCACTCGGTGCATGTGTGTGTTCCACAGCTTTCATAAACACCTCGATAAGTGTAACACGCAGGGTGATATCATTGAATGAGTGGACACCCACATGAATACACACACAGTGTACATGCCCATGTCATTACAGCATTGCAACCAGCACCATAGACAAAGCACAGTGATTGATGTGGTTTATTTACTCTCTTTATCTGCACTTCAGAAGTGCATGTCTCTGGTGTAGAAGAGCTCTGTTTCCTCTGTACTGTCCCTCAGAGCTCTTTCCACACACACACACATGTTTAATCTGAGATTTCCTCTTTTTCAAAGGTTTTAGACAACTGTTGTTAATTAGGTTGGCTCTTTTTGTTTAAGCTCTCTGTACAGCTAAGATGAAGATATCAATGCTAGACAGACTGCTGACATCAACGGCACTGGTTTTAACCAAATGACTCGGGGTGACTTCATGGGTTTTCTCTTCTGTTTTCTGGTTGGGTTGTTGTTTGGGGGGCATCGAAATGGAGTTCAAAGGGCAACATGAGTCATGAGAGCCGGTGCAATGTGGTGTCCCACAAGGTTCTGTTTTATCCCCATTACTGTTCTTTTTTTATATTCAGCCCACTGTACATGTAATCCGCAGTCATACTGTTAGCTTTCACTTCTACTCCAATGATGCACAGTTATACGTGTAATTTCTGCTAGATTCAGTAGCATAGCTACTATGTGAAAGACTTAAAAGCTAAAACGGGGATACTGATATATGTACTTAATCCGCCCCCAATAAGGTCACTGATTTAGCTGTTCTTTGAAACTTCAAGACATATTTAAGGACCTTGGTGTAATCTGTGTTGGTTTATCTACATCCACTCTAAAAATCAATATAGCCAAAACAAGCCATAGCATATTATACCAGTATTATTCAACCTATATCAGCTGTCTGTTAAGTTCTTTCTTGACAGTGAAGTTCTGCTTATCATGTTTAAAGATTTAAATGATTTAGCTTCTGCATATATTGCTAATCTTCTGAAGCAGTAGAGCATCTCGAACAGTTTGCTCAGCTGAGGCAGGTCTACCGTTGGTCCCAAGGATCGCTTGAAGCTTAGCCTTTAGCTTAACTAGCTTGGACCCCCTAATCTTTTATATGTAATGCATGTTGATATTTTCGCATAAGTGCTATTTCAATAAAGATTGCATAATATAAGGTGTCCCTTTCTACATGGTAAAGAGCTTATTTTAATTGGAGCAAGTATGTTTGTATATTCATGTGCCCCCCATTTCTTCCCAACATCATAAATTATCCTTTTGCCTAGGGGATAAGGTGTTATAAATAGGATGTGTAAGAGGTTGCTTTAACGTCTCAGGTTCCTGAAATTTTGTGGTGGCTTACCAGCACCGAAAAGTCTGCTTTTTAATCTTGCTTCCTGTGGGCTAACCAACTGACGCCTCTCCGTGAAGCTCTGTATTTCAACAAGGCCACAAAAGCCCCAGCGCTGCCTTGCCAGTCTCCACTGGCTCTTGGAGAACAGAGTGTACCATCAGCAAACTGGTGTCTCAGTAAGCTGGCCAAGCCTCATCTGTCAAAGCCAGGGTAAGCAAGGGAGTGAGCGTGCAGGGCGAGGGAGAGGAAGCTCCCAGATAAACATACCGCAGCGCCTAAACTCCTAATCACTCCGCGCTTCCGTTTCCAGCCTCTATAATTAGAAGGCCATCTTTTCCATGTATTCCCAGTTGATGCAAAAGCTTCTTGTGGCTTGGCACCTCATTTGGGGCGTAGGTTAGTTTATGGCCGAGCCGTAGCTTGGTTTAGTCTTCTGATACAGCATAAATAGCTAACCGCCATCTAATTCACTGCCTGACTGTTTTTCTTTTTCATGTGAGCAATCTGTGCATGACCCTTCCTCCACCCCTCCGCACTGCTTCCTTTCTTGCCGCCCAGTGTGAGGGCTCAGCCACACCTAAAGCAGCTGCAGCTCTGAAGTGTGAACATGAGGATGCTGGAGCACAGGCTGGATGAGCTCATCTAGTACTTTAGCTATTTTTGTGTCAATTTATTTCAACCCTCTTGCACGTGTCAGCGCAAGGTCTTTTTATGCCCTGCCATTTAAGCTCCTTTTTATACATTTGTCAAACCGCTTTATAAAGACTTGTCTCTAATTACAGCCTTCTGAAACCTCAGCATAAAAGTTTGAGCTTTGGAACATGATGACTGTCGTGTTAAATTATGATTGCGAAACCTGTGTGTTGCTGAGTCTTGCATGATGGGACATTCATATCGGTGTAAAAATAGCTTGCAGATCTGTTGCACTGTTTGGAAAATTATATTCTATATAGACTATTCATGGGCATCGAGTTTAGATTCAGGCTTTTCTCGGTGTGGTTTGCTAAGTGTGTTGTTTATAGTAAGAGTCTATACTTTCTGTAACTTGACTAACATACAAGTGGTGGAATGAAAGGCTCAGTCAGCAGAGGTTCCACATGGATTCTCCTGTGGCTGGGCTTAAAACAGAGCCGCGCACTGTCGTGCCCTGAACACTGAAGGGTGAGCTTGGCATTTGTTTGTGTGCCAAGGCTGCAGCACATTATTACATTTCATAGACGTATAAACTTGTCTCTCTTGCCATGTTCATCCTCTAAAGGTAGCCTGCGTGCCATCTTGGTTTATTCGGGCTCATTGTTGACCAAAATGATTAACAAGGGCTACACTGTTTCATATCATCCAGTAATAAGCTAATCTTTCTATTTGCAGGTATGTTGCTTGTGACTGCTGACACATTAGGGCATGATTTTCATGTGTTTCAAATCCTCACTCACCCGTGGGCATCGTCACAGAGTGCAGTTCATCACCTGTACACCCTGCACAGAGGAGAAACTGAGGCCAAGGTAAGAGAGTGTACACACAATTCTTTGGTCTACACTAATGGCTGTAACTTTCTGCAGTATTGTACAGAATCAGATATTAATATTTTGGTAGTTAAATCAAAGTCAAATTCAGCAGTGCAACATGATCTTTTGGGATAGTTTATCAAATTGCAGCGCTCTGTCTGTTTTCCTCAGTCACGCACGCACACGTTTGCGCCAGCTTTTTTTCATTTCTGATTGTGATGAAATATTGCATTTCTGAATTCTTTTAATCATTAACGTAATCACTAAAAGTCTTTGAGGGCCACCCACAGTGTTTATGGTCCCTGTGTTCTAGATTCTCAGGAAATATGCAGTTTGAACATGTTTTTCATCCTCTTTGGATCCCTTTGTGTTTTCTAAATACTGTCAAGAGACATGACTCGGAGCACCGTGCAACTCTACACAGAGCAGGACTCGGCCCTGCCGCTGAACTCTCTCTGGCTCTTTCATGATTTTCCTGCACAGTGTGTGAGAGACAACAAACAGCCTGGCTGTGATCCTAGGGGAGTCCTAACTGATCTGAAGAGTGATGTGGACACAGACTACCTTTAGTGGTGTTGCAGTCCTCTGGAAGAACCCAAAATTGTTAGCGTTGTGAAAGTGAAATGTTCCTAGAAGTATAACTCTATTATAGGGATGATACAGCAACGATTTTCCTCTCTGGATGGACCAGAAGGAAACTTGTTAAATTATTTGAAGAATTCAGCACTACAGCTTTGTGCCAAATGTACTTTAGTAGTACCTACAAAAAGTGGAAGTAGCTGATGGAAATAATGGAGGTAGCTAAAATTCCATTTGAGTGAAAACTAAACCTTGTCTACACTTAAATGTACTCAAGTATTTAAAAGTACTGTGTGTGTGTGTGTGTGTGTGTGTGTATGTATGTATGTGTGTGAGAGAGAGAGACAGAGAATGTGTGAGAGAGAGTGTGTGAGTGTGAGAGAGAGAGAGAGTGTGTGTGTGAGTGTGAGAGAGAGAGAGAGAGAGAGAGAGAGAGAGTGTGTGTGTGTGTGTGAGAGAGAGAGAGAGAGAGAGAGAGAG
>CM075016.1:11913696-11933061 GCA_037576675.1 Pangasius sanitwongsei | reverse complement strand
ATGATTATGTCCTGTTTACTGTAGTGACAGATATGTGTGTGTGTGTGTGTGTTTGTGTGTGTGTGTGTGTATGTTATGATGTGTTTTCCCCCCAACATGGTCTCATCTTTGTATACAAAGAATAAGGTTAAGGTTAGATTTGGGACAGGGTTTCTTTATTCATGTTTATTCATATAAAATCAAAAATTTAAGTATAAAGAGCAACTGAGACTAACAATCCTTTCCAAATGATGATTGATTAACAGAAGTGTCGTCGGGAGATTGCGAGTTCCGAGGGAGCAAAATTGGTTGTGGGAGGGAAGGAATACTCTCCTGTCAGTCATAGTGACACTAGCCAATCGTGAGTGCCTGTGAGCTTGTGTATGCAGAAGAGGGCAGGTAGCGCTATCCTCTGTGTGTATTAGGCTGCTCTGTGATGCAGCATTAGCAGCAGTGTGAAAAGATGCGGTTGACTGAGCTCTTGAGAAAAGTTGGAGAGCTGCTGACATGGATCTTTCCTACTGGGAAGTCAGAAATTTCCCGGTTACCACATGGTCATGAGCATAGCATTAAAGTGTGGAGAAACAGCCTCTGGTGATCATCAGAGTCTCACTTCTGCCTGACTGTTTCACATTGAAGGCAGGCTTCAAATTTTAACAGCTTCAGTATTTGAGAATATGAGGCTGTGGCCAGCAGTCAGTCCCAGTGGCCTAGTGATATTCCCACACCGACTTTCTCAGCTTTACACGGAGGTATCTGGGTCTATAGCATGTGGATGAGAGAGTAAAAGAGCAGCTGCCATTGTTTAACTGCAGATCAGTGCAGATCTATGTCCAATTCCCAAGTAACTATTCATTTTTTTGATTGAATTGAAGACAAATACCGAAAGAATTGTAGTCATTATTTTTGCCTACTTTTAACAGTGGCACTGTAGGTACTGAAGGTACAGTGTAAAGATGAATCAAAGTGTGAGCAGCAGGTTATGGTTCAATCCAGGACAAAAAAAAAAGAGAAGCACAATTAACAGATTCCTAATGGTCTTGTGCTCTGCTGCACTGTCTTTCACGTTTATGCACAAATTTTTTTTTTTTTCAGCAAATTCAAACCAATTCAAGAAGAAAATGTGGAACAGTTTGAAACGTCCATGTACATTTGCAGTCATCCACAGTTCAGATTAAATGTTTTTTTTTTTCTTTCCAGTAATCATTAATATTTTCCAGGAATTGGTAACATGTCCCTGCATTTTAACGTTCAGTTTAATTTAATAGTATACTATGTTGTTGCACAAATCGGTTGGGAGAATTGCAGCTTTTGCAGCTGTTACACTGAACCTTCTTTTTTTTGGTTGGCAACTTGTGAGGTATTATTTGCTTAAGCAGAACTAATATTTATCCCTAAAGGCCTGTATGTATCCAGCAAAGTGTCATGTTTAGATATGCACACGATGATGCTCTCTGCTCCAGTGTGCAAACTTCTCACAAACTAGCACAGTCCAACGCACAGCCAGCTCTAAAAGTCTGCCTATCGTTTTGTCCCATTATTTCTCATGCTTACAAACACTATCATGCTGACTTGAAAATGATTCACTATCAAGCACTTCCAATAAGTCCTCTTTCACAGTTCAAACTTTGGACATTATTTGCAAAATTTTTTTTTTTTTTTTTTTTTTTTTACACCACATTCGCATTTCCCATGAAAGTCCTGTTATGTGCAATGTGACAAAACTGGATTTTGTGGAATTTTTCACATCACTCACAACTAAATGGGTCAGCTGATCTTTCCCGATAATGTGTTGCGTCCTTTTCACACAAGCCCTCCTGATCATTTCTCAGGAACTGTCCCAGGGTTTGTACCTGAAAGACTGCTGTGTGTGTGTGTGTGTGTGTGTGTGTGTGTGTGTGTGTGTGTGTGTATACACAGTACTGTGCAAAAGGCTTAGGCACATACAAAGAAATGCTGTAGAGCAAAGATGTCTTCAAAAATAATGAAATTAAAAGTTTCTACATTTAAAAAATACTATAAAGAACAGTAAACAGTAATAAATAAAACAAAGTCAATATTTGGTGTGATGACTAACTTTTTTTTTTTTTTTTTTTAAATTGTAGTCTCAGGTACAATTTATGCAGTTTTATAAGGAAATTAGCTGAGGTTTTCAGAGCATCTTGCAGAAGCAGCCACAGTTCTTTTGGAGACTTTGACTTGCTACTTATTTTTGCAGCAAAACCCAGCAGCCACGTTTTTTTGTCTGAAAAGTGGTCTCTCACGTAATATGCTGCTTTCTTTACTGACATAGAAACATTTTTCTGTAACATTTAATTTTGTGCTGGAAAACTAATGTTTGGAAATCTAAAATAATGCAGTCTGGAGCCCATGTTCTCAAAACTCAAATTCTGAGTTTCCTCCCTGGAGATGCTTTGTCAGGCCTTCACTGCAGCCACCTTCAGTTGCTGCTTGTTTGTGGGTCTTTCTGCCTTCAGTCTTGTCTTCAGTAAGTGAAAAGCAGCTCTATTGGGTTGAGATCAGGTGACTGACTTGGCCATTGAAGAATATTCCATTTCTTTGCCTTCAAAAGAGTTGCTTTCGCAGTATGTTTAGGGTCATTATCCACCTGCACTGTAACCCCTTTAGGACTCTAGGACACTTTACCAAAGAATTCCTGAGGAACATTTTTTTTTAAACAGCACAGTTATGGCAGGGACTTTGACTGTGATGTATTGTTAACATGTGAGTTCTGCACTTCCTGAAGTTTTGATGTGAAACTGAAACAGGCCTGTTTTCTCTGTAGGCCCAAACTTGAGATGTACTACAGCCTCACTGTTAGTGGGCCACACCAGGTTTGTTTCCTGGCCATGCATAGGCTTTGATCCTGCATTGTAAACAGCACAAGCAGCAGAGAGTGTGCACCCTCGGAGACACATTATCTCGTGCAGAACAAATAAGAAGAGTGATAATGCCCTGTGGGCGGACGCAGACACTCGGCCTTATCTCGCTGGCTTACTGACTGCGTTTGTTCTGACTACCAGAAAGCTCTTAGAAGTGTGCATTAATGTAAATACCACCCCACTGATGACCAACACTGCCCGTGACTCAAACCTCTAAGTGACCACTGAATTCTTCTGTTTCTCTTCTGACTAACTCTTTCAAAGAGTTCACATTGTTTGTGCTGGCAAAGTCCAAACCCTTGAATTGGCAAGACAGATAAAGAAGTAAACCAAACAACTAGTGACAAGAAATTAAATGATGTCACCCTTACTAATGGAATTGGTGTCGCAGAGCAGGAAGTGGTCACTGAGCTGCCGCCACTAAACTTCTTATCACCAAAAGAGTCAGACTGATGCGAGACTGATAGGCTGACAGTCTGATAGGACTAGAGATAGGCTAGTGCATTCCTGCAGGTGATGGATAATCACGAAAGGTGCGGCCGAGAATGTTCATTACGGCTGGCACGGTGTTGTGGGAAGGCACTTTAGATGGTCCGATCTCTCTGGAAGACTGTTGATGAGGATGAGCAGTGGCACAATCAGACTTCCAGAGGCGCCGCAGTGAAGAGCTTATCTCTAGCGAGCTTTGCTTTAATCAGGAGTGTGTGTGGCTCAAACGTGTGTATGGAGTGTGTCCTGATAGAGTGCGCAGGTTGGCTCCTTGCGCTTTTGCTTAAGAGAGAGATGCCATGTCTGTAGTGCAGAATTGTAAGACTTGCATGGCGGTCATCTTCTGGTGACCTCTTGCATACCAAGCCACTCTGCCTTGATAAGCAACACCTCGCTCATTCTTTTCTGTCGTCACATGGCCCACATTTTTGGGGAGATGTTATCTGAGATTGTTAACAGTCCCTCTGTTGGCGGCACTTGCCGGTATATACTAAACACCTGGTTGTAGGACCAAACAGGCTTGTGTGATACTGTCAACCAACCGGCTGTTCAGTGTGATTACGTCTGGAATGTATTACAGAAACAGCCGTGGAAGTCATGTAAAAAAACAAACAAACAAACAAGCAAAAAAAAAAGTTTTTTGTCCTTATGAGCTACATAGCCACAAAAGAAAAGGATGTTTTGTAGACAGTAACATTTTAGGCCTTCTTCAACACTAGTGTTCTTATTACCCCAAAGTTGCTTAGTTTCATGTTTTGTTCCTTTTATACCACAGCAATTTTCCCACAACGACAATTATTTGTTTATTAAAGAACGACACTACCTTTAATGTAGTGAAACGTTGGTTCCTATTATACTTTATTTGTAGCAGCTATAACCATTCGTTCCTCACCAGCCTCACTTTTTCTCTTTCTCTTGAAGTTAATATGGAACAACTTTTTCCTCTGACTGTTAGAAAGCACTGATACAGGACACTCCTTCCATAAATGCTAAATTAACAGTTGTCAAAGTTTCACCATATCAGCAATTACACACACATTATTTCAGTCAGCCTTAGGGTGCAGTTGCTGCCAGTGACTCACTATTTGTTACTGTGTTGGTCAAAGCGTTTAAAATATTCCTTAAAATGAGAAGCATCCTGATTGACGAAACTAAAACTAGATTTATGGAAGCATTTTTATTTGAATGCTTTTAATTCAACAAATTGATATTTTACATTGTTTAAGTAAATTGTGCGTTAATCATTATAACCACCTTCATGGAGTGACACTTGAATTGGTGTAGATTTTAGCTGTATTGCATCTGTAGGTATGTTTTTGTCCAAACGGTTTGAAAGGTTGACTAAATTGCAGATTGTGTCTTTTCCGCTATGTGTATAATACACAACAAGATGACATAAATAAAAGGCTGCTAGCCAGATTTATAGTCATGGTGTGCATCTTTTTGGAATGTGTGGTGGTTTTTTTTTTTTTTTAAATTGACCAAGAGTGAGATAGAAAGTTGGTGAGATTTGAGATTTTCTTTCAGATCCCAATAATGTTGTGTCGGTCTTTCCTTTTGACATATATTCTCTCTCTCTCTCTCTCTCTCTCTCTCTCTCTCTCTCTCTCTCTCTGTGTGATGCAGGTGCAGGGCATCTGCTTCAGTCCTGACTGCCGCTGGGTGGTGGTCAGCACGCTGCGTGGCACCTCACACGTCTTCCCCATTAACCCGTATGGTGGTGCACCATGTGCCCGCACACACCTGTCCCCACGTGTAGTGAACCGCGTGAGCCGCTTTCAGAAGAGCGCAGGCCTCGAGGAAATCGAGCAGGAGCTGAACAGCAAGCAGGGCGGCCGCTGCAGCCCGATCGCTGGCCTCTCCAGCAGCCCCTCCGGCTCCCCTCTACACGGTCAGCACACACATTGTACATCTAATGTACATCTAATACTCCTGCACAACACACAACTTTCACACAGCTCTGACTGCAGCAGCTTGTTTCATTCATACACCCAGACAAACTTATTTCTATGTCCTTAGTTCAAAATACAGTGATATAACAGCATACAAAATTATCTTCATATTGGGTGACAGTAGAGCTGTTCTGGTTGGCAAAGTTGCTTTTCTGTAAAGTAAGACACCAAAATGGATAAAAACATAAGTCTTTACCTGGCAAGCTGTCCTTGACATGTATTTATCAATTGTTTAATAACTTTAATAACTTGGCTGTGGCATTGGTATCAGGATTTGAAATTGGGATCTCCTGACAATTGGGAGACAGCTTATTGTGAATTTTGATGCTGCATCATGTAATCCATTGAATCTCAAACGTTTTTAGAACCAGGGACCCATTCAACTGTAAAATAAATTTCACAGACCCCCTCAGCACAGATTTCTTTTATGAATATTATCCAACTTTTTAAATATTAGGCTTTCCAGCGACAGAACACATTAGGTCCAAGTTGACATTATTTATAGTTCTTCTTGTTTTTGAGTTAGTGATGTTTGGATTGCTTGGAATAAACCCATTCAATTCCAGTCAAACAGTCTAATAACTATAATGACTCAATAATAATAATAACAAACCATTTTTACAATAAAACAAAATAATAGTAAATTATAAATATACATTATAGACCCCTGGCTATGCTTCACAAAGCCCTGTGGGTCCCTGGACCCCACTTTGAGAGACGTTGATGTAATCTATGAAGTCATGCTGCAGTACACGTGTTTAAGCATATGCCACCGCTGAGCTTGTACGATGTAGTTATGTAGTTCTTCCATATGCACAAGTCTAAAAATGTCTGAGATCTTGGATGACCATGGCCATTAGAGAGTTAATCATGTCACCTTAGAAGACCTTGCACCCAAACCCACTGCCCTCAGTGTCACAGCTCTGTGTGATATACTCTGTGTGCACTGGATTTGTCAAACACTGTCCATGGCTACAAACACACTTGATTGACAGTCTCACGAGCACACACACTCCGTGCTGACTGCCACAGGAGCTGGCGTGGCTGTCGACACTGTTTACCCATCAGTGCTCTCTAGTCCACAAAGCAGCAGTGGGATTAATCAATACCCCGTACACACTGAAAGCACCCTGCTGATGTGTGCTCAGCAGGCTCCAGCAGCCCAATGGGTGTTTGTGGAGCCCCCTGGAGAGACTCTAAAGGGTCTTACTTACTCTCTGTCACTCTGGGTCATCGATCGCGCACACACACACAGTGCTCACACTCTTTCTGTGCGCTTTCAGGATTTTGACTTGCACGTGCAGATGTCAGGGGGAAATATTTATTAATTACAATTACAGTTTGCAATGACCAAATCCACATTAAGCAGTTCAGATCTATGACATGGTAGTACTCAGTGTGTCTCGTGTAGCCATGAAAGTCCTCGGAAGATGTGTTTCATAAATCAGACTCACTTTTCAAAGCAGTGCATTAGGTCCACCTGTCACAAATTAGTTTTTCGTCTGAGTCTGCTCCTGCTGCAGTGACCAGGCGAAAACTGATGGAGAGGAATCCGAAGATGTGGCGGTGCACATTTTAAACCCTGTACAGGATTTTACTTCAAAGCACAAGACTGTCCTAGTTTTTATAACTTCAAGGCTTGTTCAGTGGATCCCCAGGCTAAAAGATAATAGGTTAATGGAGTCTGGCTTTTACACTCATTCACGTGTGTGTGTGTGTGTGTGTGTGTTTGAGAGTGAGTGGGCATTACGCTTTTCCACTACCTCTCTTCCCCTTTCTGTGGTCCCCAGAGGCCTGGTGAGTCCTTACTCTCCTAAAGGTCCTTACTTTGAACTGGAATGTCTGGACCACTCACTTCCTGTCAGCACACTCCTCCTCTTTTACAGCTCTTCATCTTTTAAGTTACCCTGTCAGGATTTATCAGCACTATTTAACCTTGGGAGTATGTGGGCTTTTTATAGAAAAGATTTAAATTTTTACTTGCATATTGAAATGCCGTTCACACTCGCCTTCTCTCACTTTTGTTCCAACATTTTGATTTAATTAAAACTTTTATAAAGTATTTAAATATTAATGAAGATATTTATATCACATCTTCATTTTCTGTGGACTGTCAGTATGACAAAATGGATAGTATTTTGGATACTAAACCCCAGTGTAGAATTCAATAAATAAATGAACATGTAATATTTGTGTTATTCCACTGATGTTTTTCACAAGATTTACTGTTTTTTGAGGAAATCAGATATTGGCAGACTTTTATCTGAATCTAGATTCAGTAGTTTTAAGGCCACTGGTTCTAAATCCCTCTCACACCGAAGATACTACATTCACTAGACTGAGTTTCATGCACAGATTTTCAGACAGGAAAAGCCAAATTAATCCTAATTGTGTTTTTTCTTGGTGATACATGAGCTTTGTGGGTGTGAAGCCAGCAGCAGATTCAAAACCTGAAAGGTTACAGCACAATAGTCATAACAACAGGCGTGTGCTTGTCGGCTGTGACAACACGTTGATTTGGGGAAGGAAATGGAGACATACACATCCTACACTGCTGACTGGATGCAAAAATAGAAGGAAAAAAAAACTTTCTGTGCTCCCTGTTTAATTATGGATCTTTTTTCCTTTCTATCAGTCGTGTATCTTTTCCTCTGTAGACACACTGCACAATTATTGCATAATAGATGCTGCTGTGTCCAGCTCAGGTACACTCAGGTACACTGTGTAGAGTTTCACTATTATTCCCTGATGCGTTTTTGCTGCTCATTGGCCACTTTAATAGGAACAGTCAGCCAATCATGTGGCAGTAGCACAGTGCATAACAGCATACAGACAGCGGACGGGCCGGTTTGAGGCTTTCAGAAACTGCTGATCTCCTGGGATTTTAGCAGCCAAAATTTTGTAGGGTTTACACAGAATGGTCCCAAAAACACATTCCAAATCTATGAGCAGAAATGCCTTGTTGATGAGAGAGGTCAGAGGAGAACGGCCAGACTGGTTCGAGCTGTCAGAAAGACTGTAATAACTCAAATAACTACTCTGTGATGAGCAGAAAAAAGCATTAACAGTTACAACAGCAGAGGACCACATCGGAGAGGAGGGAAGCCTGAGGCTACAGTGTGCGCAGGCTCACCAAACCTGGACCAAACCTGGACAGCTAGCTATGATGCTAGCTCTTAGTGTCAGTACCTTCAGTGGTTTGACTTTTTAACTGGCTTTTTAATATGGACCCTCCGCCTGTGTTACTGAGTGATCCAGCTGTGCATCAGCCCATCCTTTGTCATACTTGTAAATAAGAGGTGCATTTTGAAAGAAGCAGGAATGAAAATTCTTCTTGAAATATTAAATGTAAAAAAATACTTTTATACAGTATGTCAGTATATTTGCGTTCATTACATTGTGTTACATTTATTAGTCAGTTATTTGATGAATACTGTATCACTATATCACATTGTCTTAAATCCAGTGTACGGAGTTTCTCATTTAATTGCTTCATCAAGCTCAAATGAAGATTCTAGTAAATTTGTATGAGTTGTGTGTGTGTGTGTGTGTGTGTGTGTGTGTGTGTGTGTGGGGCTTGTAGTCAGGCGAGCAGATCTGATGTGCTCCGGCAGGGTCAGAAAACATACTCTCTGTAATCAAAAGCTGGCTTTTTCCCCCGGCACACACACACCCCTGAAATCCATCTCTGTGACTTTAACAGCGAGTTGTCTTAAAGATAAAGTGCTGCTCGTCCGCTCAGTAAACATCAGGCATCCAATCAAACCAAGCATCAAAGCGCTGCTCTTGTTTTAACATACCACATGTATCATCGTGCAGATTTATTGCTCTGGTTATAGTGTGTTGTGTCCGTGCCACGAGGCTGTAGTGTACAGAGTTGCATGCTGTTCCCTCTCTGCCCTTCGTGTGGCGCCGTGCTCTCAGCTTTGCATGGCGAAGCCGGCAGAGTGGCTTTTGGAGCTCTGAGAGCAGCGGGATTATCTCATAAGGCTTGAGTTGTGCGCCGAAATTTCTTCTTGATATGAATCTAATCCAACAGAAAGGCCGCAGCTACTCTGTGATTTGTGTTTTATGAATGGCCTCCTGTTAGGAATGTACGGTTTTATTTCCTCTTCTGATTAGCCCTTAAAGACACTGTAATAGGGATTAGTGCAAAATAAATTCAGATACACATTCCTCTTTTTTGAAAACTCAATTTTTCTAAATAATAATAAAAAAAATACTATTAGCTGAAAAGTAACATTGTGTGTTTTTTTTTTTTTTTCTCCCCCCCCCGTCACGGATAAGCAGGCTGTCATTGGAAAAAAATAAATCACTTTACACTTTAGTTGTTAAACATTATATTTTGCCATGTTTTCTACCGATTATTACAAACAAACAAACAAACAAATAAATAAGTAAATAAAGTAAATAAATAATAAGTAAACAATAAGTAAGTAAGTAAATAAACACCTTACTAGGTTTTTTTTTTCCACAACCAATTCTTAAGAGACCAAGCATTTTTATTTATGTATTTGTGAAACCAACAGTAAATGTACTGGTCAGTTAATACAGCTATTTTACTCTTTAATTGTTTAATAGGCATCAGATAAAAACAGTTTACACACCTTTCAATTTTGCAAATTTGTATTTTTAAGTGTCATCAAATTAATTTGTAGCTTACTTACAATATATGTCTTTAACGTTTATCTGTCTCACAAGCGTGTACGCTGTGTCATGTGAAGACTTGTAGAGAGGGCCGAATTTGGACTTATCAGTCATTGTGAGCCATGATGATGTTTGTTGCCCTTTCCCACTGTGCAGTAGTGTGTTTTTGACACTTCTCATGACCTGAGGCTCTACAACACAAATTCTCACCATCTTACAGAGAACTTCCTCCTCACTGTAGTTAACTTTACTCCTGACCTTAGAGGAAATGTCCGATATCAACATTTTATAGATTTTTGTTATATTCACTCAAAAAAAAAAATAATGATGGCAAAATTTGGTAAAATCTTTTTGTATGTATAAAATGTCTATTTTGACAGTGTCTGCATGGTTAGCTTAAACAAACAGGGCTGTGCTTTCTGTCTTTGATCATTTGCATCATTTTTAAAAGAGAAACCGTTTTCTATTAGAAGAGCTGTATTCATTGCTGTAAGCAGAAATGGAGGTTTGGCTGTGAATACCACTTTCCTGTGTGTTCATCTTTGTACTTCAGCTAATCACAACGAGTAGCTTGAATTGAATATAATGTAAATATTATTTAGACACTACTTTAAACTTTCTTTAGTGGCATTTTTTATTTATAAATGTGGGTTCAGAACAGGTGGTGTATTAGTAAAATGCTGGACATTTTAATTACATTTGCACATTTAGAAAATATGCTGTTATTCAAACCAGTAAATTTAGAACGCTGGACTTGCTCATATGTGTCAGATGTTTCCTTTCATTATTGTTCTTGCTATATGACCACATGTTCTTTGCTTCCCAAATGAGTCCCAAATTAACTATGTGCAAGCAGTTAAACTGGGATTCGTTCTGGAGGGGAAGAACACGTGGCATTATGGTGGTCACATTAATTAAAGGAAACAGTAACTCGGTGTTGATATTTAACACACAAAGGGCTCCTTATTTAGAAACCATGTATTTGTTGTTTCATTATTAGAATGTTCTTAGACTGCTAAGATTCAGCCAGGGAGACTGACCAAGGAAAGGGCAACCCATTCTGTGTTATTATATTTAAATTTGCTAAGATTTTAGATGCTACTACAACTACTACTACTACTACTAATAATAATAATAATAACAACAACAACAACAACAACAATAATAATAATAATAATAATAATAATAATAATAATAATAATAAGGTATTATATCTATCTATCTATCTATCTATCTGCATTCAAATCTACAGTGGCAAAAAGATATTTATTTATTTAGATGAATTTATCTGTTTGTTTGTTTATCTAAATTGAGAAGAAACTATTTCTCTTTTTAGGAATTAAGTTTTTAAATTGAGTAGATAGTGGCAAGTTTGTTTGTTTTTTGTTTGCTTGTTTGTTTGTGAAGCTACGTTGAGAAGAAGCTGTTTATCTTTTAAGAAGATTTGCTTTCAAAGAGACAGTTAATTAAATTTGTCAAACCTGTCTTCCTGTCTATCTATTTATCTTATATACACATAGACACACACTACTTATATATATACTTCAAAGCAGTACAGCAAAGGATCTTATATATTTATTTGGATGGGAAAGCTAATGTGGAATGAATAAGTGTATTATTATTGTTGTTGTTGTTATTGTTATTATTATTATTATTATTATTATTATTAGTAGTAGTAGTAGTAGTACTAGTAGTAGTAATGTACGTACGTGTTTGTATGTGTTAGAAATGGCACTTGCTGAAGTAACGGGCTATATAGGTTTAGCTGCATGTTTTATATAACGTATCGTGTATTGACTAGAACCCTGGCGCATTGCTGCATCCACAGTTCTGGATTTTTCTACATCTTCAAGGCAGTGTGTGTTTTTTTTTTTTTTTTTTTTTTTTTTTTTTGCAGATCAAAAAGCCTGCTGTGGTTTAGCATAAATATGTCCAAAATGGCCTTTTGTCATTGGAGCCTTCATGACTTGGAGGGCCAGATATGCTCCCCACTTACACATAAGTAAATTGACATGATCAAATTACTGTTTCATGATCAGAGCCACATGCTGAGGTCCATTGATTGAGTCTCTGGATGCCTTCCTGTCCATCCGCTCATGCCCCATTTGCTCACTGCGCTCATCGGAGGTGAAAGATGCAGCGCTACACACACACACACACACACACACTTTCACAAAAACGCAACTCTCCCAAACAAACTTGTTCACATATGGTTCTTGTAATAGTGTCATCTGAGCCCCTGAAGAGTACAGATTCCCAGTGTCATCAAGGTGCTTGCTGATGAGCTGTAAGTGCAGACATGCTGTATAACTTATTGAATTAGATTTTTGGGCATCTGTATATATTTAGCCTGAGTTGCTCAATAAGTTATTTATTAAGATGCAAATGTAGTTATTATAAATAATATTAAGTATATCATATTTAAATATCTTAATTTTAGAGTGTGACTTGGATTCATATCAGCAGGTCTACAGTTTTGTTTGTAGTGTGTCACTAAACATTATGTGATTATTTCATTATATGAAATGTTAATGCTATATGATGCTAAAGAAATTATTTTTTCATCTGTGGTGCTATTTCTATATCTTGGCCTTCTGTAAAAGTGTGCAACTATAGCTATTATTTAAGATTAAGTACAAACCAAACCACATTGTTTACCTTGTAAATGCAGAATTAAGTATCCCATCTCTCTTGTAAAAGCAGTTATGCTACAGCAATATGTCCTAATGTTCAGGACGTTTTACAGAATATTACACTTGCTGTCAATAAAATGTGCTGTCAAAACTTGCTGTCCCTAACATCCATTTAGTGGATGGCAGCTTGCCATGTTTGCAGATGCTGGCTCGACTCCACTGTGAGCTCGAAAATAGTAGCCCAGCATATACAGCTTAAAAAAAAAAAAAAAAGAAGAAGAAGCTGAGGCAACCTTGGCTCTCGTTCACCATTACCCAGGAGTCAGCGCTGATGTCTTTTCCACCAATGTCTGATTTCCTCAGAAAACAGTAAATCTTGTGAAGTTTATTTTCTTTGCAGCATCTGTGTTTTATAATGGTCCTTTTAATTTGTTTTCACTTTGTCCAGTGGGATTGCTTTTATCCGGCACTTTCTGGTCTTCAGTTTTTTTTTTTTTTCCCCTCCTGGAAGTGAGTATTTTAATAATGATAGTTCTGGGAATTGGCACAGCCAGACTTGACAGCGCTTTCCCTTTAGCAGAACAGCCATTGTTCCTCTTCCTCTCGTCTTCTCCCTGCCTCTTTTCTTCAGTCCCCGCCTCTTGTGTGCTGCACACTTCATCCAATACATGTCTGTGAAATTTGGACTTAGAGGGGGGAAAAAAAAAAAAGAATGGGGAAATGGTATATATATTGAAGTATTCCCATAGCAGGAGCAGGGCTTTATATAAGGCACTTCTTTGCAGTCTCAAATCCTATGCTGTTTCTCAGTGTTTAACATTTAAACCCGCTGAAATACAGTATATCATATAACCTCGTGTCGTAATTTCCCAGGGAGTGTTTCTCATGTTAATACAGAACAGCTTTATATGCTTATTAGATGAGAGTCCATGGTATGTGTGGCTTAAAGGTTCTTTTCAGGAGCGAAAGCATGGTCGACACTTTCCCTGATGCAAAAAAAAAAAAAAAAAAACAGCTTGGGAGAGAAAAACAAGATATCAGTGACAGGGCAGGCAAGTCTGTGCCATTAGAAGAAAATGCAAATGAGCGAGAGGGGGCAGGATCCTGAGGGGTCAGGTGACAGCATGACCCAAGCTGTCTCCTGGAGTGAGGCCTGCAACGGCTGTGGATTTGCATTGATGGATCTTCTTTCCATCGGCCTGTCACGTATGAGTGCGCAAGCTCTCACGCATGAGTCATTAATCAAATGACAGCTCTGTAGCCAGCATGGCTTGGAGTGACCAGGCACCTTACACACCTAGACGTGCCACTTCTAAGACTTCAGGCCACATTGACGTTTCCATCTACTTTGCATTCCGACTCGGCCTTGGGTGCGTTTGGGAGATGTGCGCTGGATTAGAGCTCTGTAAACCTGCTGTGAATGTAGCTGCCCCTGCTTTGTGTTTTAGGCAGACGTTAAAATGATGGAGAGGAAAGGTAATACAAGGGCAGAGTATGTCTTCTTGGAAAGATGCTAAATTCATTAAGATTTTTCCTTCCCCTTCTCCTCGTCTTTGTCTGTCAGAAGCACCATTATGGGTTTTCAGGCTGCTTCCTGTTCAAATTCCTTTTATTTTCTGCTGCTCTTGCGCACAAAAGGTAGCTGCGTTTGGGGTGTAGTGGTTTTGAAATGTGAAGGGCCCTTGAGAGCTAGGCACTGCGTGGAATAGGGCGGGGGTTTGTGTAATGTCTCCAGCAAAAGCCTGGCTTTATTGAGGACCGTGAGCCCTAAATAGCTGCTCTTGGGTTAGCACAAAGCCAGCGTTTCTGGGCATTAGTGAAACACAGAGAGTCTGGGTAATGATCTAAAACCCCTCTAAAACACTGGTGCACGGCTGTTCTCAGCGCTTTCACTCCCAGATAATCAGGTTTTATGTTTTAGAATTTTCTCATTGAGGGCTTTTGCTCTGTGTATAACCTGAAGTTCTACAATATTACTGAGATGATCTCAAAAACGTAGCAGTTTGATGAAGGAAACATAATGGAGTAAGAAAAACACTTCTTTAGTGATTAAGCCATATATTCATTCTATAGGATGTATGTTATTGTGGCTTTTGTTCACACTCACCCCCACACACACTCCCCGCACACACGCGCGCGCACACACGAAGAACTGAACACACATCACTGCTACGCCATCTTTGATAGATCAGGTTCAGTTTCCAGGTTTGGAATTTTTGGATAATTATACAGAATAAAAATGTAAGAAACAAGAATAGCTATAAAACCACAAGTTCACATTTATTTCAGTTAATGCTGTGACAATGACATTTCTTTGAGGGACTTTATCTTTAAGGACTTAGCTATTTAACTTTCATGTAAATGATTGACAGAAAGGAAGCAAAACAGTGCTACAAAAGTATATTAGTATATTAATATAAAAAAAACAAACAATAAATGTCCCTTGCAAATTAAACCAATAAAAAATTTTATCAGTAAACATCTTTTTTTGTAATATCATTACAACAATGATATGAAACTATAATGAAAACCCTTTTTTTTTTTTTTTTTTTTTTTTTTTTTAAATCAATTTACACACACATGCCACTAATTTATTTTGCAATTCCCAGTACTTTGGCGCAGACAATTTAATTGTGCGTGTGTAGTTGCTGTTGCATCATCTAAATTTATGCTACTTTTCTGAAAATTGATACAGCTCATGTTATGTTCAGTGCATGAATTTTCTTACAGTTGAATGCAAGCTTAAGCTTGTGTAGGCAGTTAAAGAATTATTGTTTATTTATGGTAGTAAATTCTAAAATGTACTTTAAAATAACAATAAAAGTGTACCTGTTGTCAGGAAACGTATCGAGCAGTTACTTGTGTAGGAGAACAAGTGAGTTACATTTTAAGGTTCTGAAGTGTTTAGGATTCATTGGCATTTGCATTACACCCTGCACTACTGAAGTAAACAAGCCTAATGTTACTTCATTATCACACTTCATATCTTTACTAGCCTGAGGGTTAAAGTATTTGAATTGGCTATGGATCTTTTATATAAACATGCAGCATATACTGTACATGCTGAGGCATGTAGAAAACAGGTGTGTTCTTTATATTAATGAAAATTCTCTGGTGTATTTAGGCAGACTGTAATGATGTTAATGGTGCAGCTGATGTGTCACTCACTGGTCAGCAGATATGTATGTGTGTGTGTGTGTGTGTGTGTGTGTGTATATATATATATATATATATATATATGGAGTCTGATTAGCTCCATATTTGCAGCAGGCTTGTATGCTGAGCTTTGCTTCAAACCTTTACTGCCCTCTACTTGTGTTTTTGTTTTTCAGATTCTCACTTCAAGAGAATCATTTAAATCTGTTAGACTCCACATAGGGACCTTTTTAACCGGGGAAATTACCGTTAGGGTATGATTGTCTGTCACAGGCTTTGTGTAGGTTCCCCCTTTGTGTGGGGGTTGTTTGACGAGTGGGGGTAATTTAAGCATGGCTGGTGATTGCGGTTGATTAACGCAGGCCTCTCTAGTGTAGCATCTTGAGCCAGTTAGCCTTAATTAGGCTTATGCTGGACACTGAAGAGTTGGTCTAAGAGATGTCTATGTGTGCTGTGGGTGTTGATAAATCACAAGAGAGGATAAGATCATGTTACTGTGAAATTAAACAGGTGAGATTTGGGACTTTTGCCCCCTCTGTTTGAAACTAATTACCCAGTTCTCAACATGAATGTGGATTAATCTGGCAGTTGCAAAAGGCAAGTAATGCACATTCAGTGAGAATTCATGCCCCAAAGAACATTTGAACGCAGTCCAGATCAAAGATCAAACTTTCTCACATTTAATAATAGCTTCTCTTTTAGCATGTGTGCTAACATATTGCTTTCACAGGCACTTTTAAGATCCTGTGTTTGTAAATTGCAGACCTGATTGCTGATATCTTGGTTTAAGAATGACATTATACTTTAACATTGTCACCTGTGGGCAGGATTCAAAGCAATATTCACTAGAGGGCAGGTCATAGCCCTCAAGTATTAGTTTCTTCTTATCTAGATGATCCAGATTGGTACATACAACAGATTTTTCTCGGTTTGTAGGATACATTAAAATATATACACACACATATATATATATATTTACTGTAATAATGATACTGTCTAGAATAATGCATAAGTATGCAGAGATGTTTGCATAGCTCTAGTTTGTTCAGTCTGTTCAGTATAGTCCGTGCTGTACTGCCTCCAGTATTTAAGTTGGTACTGCACCATGCACGTGCATCATGCTCTTTTTTTTTTTTTTTTTTTGTGCACAATAGACACGCCAAGATGCAGGGCAGCCATCCTGAGTTGTGTGCACATGCATAAAAACAAATATAACCCTTGTATACGTTCTTATGCCTGTGGCCCTGTGTTAAGCCACGCCAGATGGCAGCTCTTTATCTGTACTTCTTTCAGGCATGTTGATGTAGGACGTATGTAAGCTGCCATTTGATGCGTGCAATTCAGAAACTCCTCCCAACTCAGTCCTTCGTACTATGAATTACGAATACAGTATTGTCATGGCAACTAGCAGCAGGTCATCACCATCACCCATCTTATCCCTTCAAGCCTCTAGCACAGCTCGACTAAACCCACCATCCGTCAGGATACAGGGAAGATGTGCATCAAGGCCTTTCCTCTGTTCTGCACCCTGGTGGTGAAATGAACTTCTCCAGGTTTATAAACAGCAGAGTCACTGGCTGTTTTCAGATGAAAACTAAAGACCTACCTCTTCACCCAGCGCTTGAATTAGCGCCTAATCACAACAAAAAAAACTTGTGTGTGTTGTGTGGTGTTTTAGCTTGATGTTTTTTAAGACCCAGACCTAGTGACCTAACACGAGGACATGTTTTTGATGGAGACTGCAAAGCACTTCTGTAAGTTGTAAGGTTTATGTAACAGAAAAGTCCTACAGTAGTTCCGTAGCTTCAATAAATCACATGCTAACATGTCTTTTCCTTGTGTTGTTTTTTTTTTCCAGCCAAACTCACCAACCAAGAGTCCTATAACAACTTCACCAACAACAACATGGGGAATCCGCGGCTGTCCCCGCTGCCAAGCCTGACGGTGGTGCTGCCGCTGGCTCAGATTAAACAGCCCATGACTCTGGGCACCATCACCAAGCGCACAGGGTGAGTTTCTACACACGCTGTTCAGGATGAAACTAAGATTTAGCTACAAATTGGGTCCTCTTGTTTGTAGGGTACTATATTGTGCCATGTTTGTATGTATTTTTCAGTCATGACTGGTGGCTTCTTCTAACAAAAACATTTGCAGTCAGGAACTAATAAATGTAAGATCATACAGTTTGTATGACACTATACTGGCTTCCCGTGCTGGCTGCTTAGCTGCAGGGCTAGTCTTTGGACTACAAACGTCTCATTTTCTCAGGCTGATTTGGGGTGTGATAACATTTGTTTTAATGGCAAAATTGGAAATTTACATAGTAAAAATGATTTTATAGGAATGCTGATTTTAAAAGCCTTTGTTAATCTTTATTCATGAATAGAATAGAATTTATTTTTTTTAATCACAATTTATCACTCTTCCCCTTTGAATATGTCACTTGGACGTGTCATCTTGCTGTGCTGCTCTACTCTTGGCAAATCACATTTTTAAATTTCTCATTAGTATCAACGATATTTGAATATACGTGTTTGTTAGCGGATAGTGCATTGTCCTATAATTGGTGTGTTTTTTTTGTGTGTGTGCATAGAACATAAGACAAAAATGATGAAAGTGAGGCTTGTAGCTTATTTCATGCAAACTGTGTCAGTTTTCAAAGCAAGCACGAACGATTTTGCATCTGTTGTGCGGACGGGATTTAGATTTCTGTCGTCTTGATGTGTATGGTTCGGCTGGTATGCAAACCCAGTGTCGTGTTCTCCTTTATGTCGTTCTTTTCTTTACTCATTATTCAGGTATAATTGATGAGTAATACCTGCCAAATGCGCACCATAGCTTGCGGATCGCCTCCATGTAATATGAACACAACCTTAAAGACTAGTCAACCGTATCAACGACTGCAGTAAACATTTACATACTGGCTCGTCATAATTACGATTTATTCCAATTGTTTATTTTTATTTAAATGGAAAGTTTGAATGGGAAATCCACTAACGAAACAAGTGACGCAACAGGGGCAATGGCAAAGCGATAAAAACAGAGATGAGGTACTGTGGGTGGAGGAGTGGTGGCTCATGTTTTAGTTCAAATACTTGTAGATTTATGGAAATGTCAAACAGATTTTTTTTTTTTTTTTTTTGCATGAATTTGAACAATTCATAGTGTGGAGTTATATTACCTATGTGTAATGACAGCACTCTTCCTTTTTGCTCCTTCTTAAACTACAGATTGTAGTAGATAGGATTGAGTGTAACTGTTTAATACGTCCCCTTATACCACAGCGCTGTTGAATTCTCAAATCGATTGGTGTTGATTAAATTCTATAACAGCAACTCTGACAGTAGTTTCAGGTGTAATCCAAATCACTGGTTCATATTAATGTGCTCGTTCTAATGCATAATAATTTCATAGTAACAACTCTTTAACAGGAACTAATCTAAGACCAATTGTGTGTGTGTGTGTGTGTGTGTGTGTGTGTGTGTGTATATATATATATATATATATATATATACACATATACGCGCACACACACACACACACACACACACAGGTCTGGAAGTATTTGGACAATGACAGAGTTTTTGTGATTTTGCCTTTATACACCACCACAATGGATTTGAAATA
>CM075016.1:11897332-11913596 GCA_037576675.1 Pangasius sanitwongsei | reverse complement strand
TATATATATATATATAAAATGTTATTTGAAAAAGCAAAATGGTTAAGCTTTCTGGGCAGAGAATATTGCTTTCAGATCTCTCAGTACCATGGCAAGCTGGATTCTTTTGTCTTAACAATCTCTTAGCAAGAGAGAAAAAGAGAGAGGTTGGTGAGGGAATGAAGTAAGTGATAACAGGAACGAACTTAGCTTGTGGACATTTTACATTTACAGCAATAAATGTAACTACAGTTAAAATGGTTAAAAAGTATGATGTTTTAATAAATTCAAAATGGCAGTTGTTGACTTTTTTGTGCAATAAGAGGAATAAAACATTTTAGAATGTGCTGTTATTGGAAAGTAATCAGCTTTGGGGTGGTAACTTACACTTTGAGCCGCATCACACTACTTTGTCGCTTATTGTTTTCCTATAACAGCGCTCCCTGTTGTGTTTTTTCTTTACTTCTTTTCCTATTTCTGTAGTAACATTTAAGGAAAGCATCCGTCCTTTTCTTTAACATGGCCCTGGCAAATGTCACACTTCTCCACTTTCACTATTGCTGGATATCAGGCTGTTTACACATTCCCTCCCTCATGTCTGTGTTTTCTTTTGTGCAGATGCATTTATTTTCATTCTCGTCACGTTTTCCACTTTTCGTGTTCTGTCTGTCTTCAGCTGTGACCAGCATGTGAAACCTAAGCAGAAACTCCGCTCTGTAACACGCCTATGTCAGAGTCTGCCTCAGATGATATCCGTCCATCCAGCCCTTCCTCACAAAGCCTTAGTGCTGTACATGTGTGGGTGAAGGGACACGTCTGAGCTCTGCACAGTGCCTCACTATGAAGGGAAGTAGATATTTGACATCAGCAGCCTTGCACCAGTGCAGGGCAGAGCAGGTTGCAGGTTGGAAGCCTCTCCTGCCCTCTTGCGTGTACGATCAGACACTCACACTGACTGCGCAGGAGCAGTGAAAGCCCATCTGTCAGACAGCACAGGCCTCCGCACGGTGTGTGTCTGTACGACACTCTGAGCACATGCATTTACACCTGTATGAACAATCCCTCTTGGCAAGATGGAGGTGGAACACACCAGGTGCTCAGCCTTTTGTGTGTGTGCTGCGCTGCTGTGTGTTTATACACTCATGTCTACTTCAGCCTGCAGACGCATATACACACCCACACACGCACACGTGCATGTATATCCAAATAGGGTCAAGGATAGGGCAAAAAATCGATTATTTACTGAAATCCCACACACTCCAGTGGTAAACTGGTACAAGTTTAAAGCTATGAGAACCATAACCTGAAAAAATGAAAGCATTGTAAATGTGTAGTAAGTCATTTGCAAAATAATCAGATTTTAATCATAAGTATGAATTTCTCAATTAATGAAACGTTCAGCTGTAATTCTTGTGAGTTTTATTCATTGCCTAATATTTTAGCTTTGACTTTTTTTTGTTTACTTTATTTATTTAATTAACAGAGGCAATACATTACGCATTATTTGTCATCAGTATTTATGATTTAAGTGGCTAATTTTCATCTGCTGTCCCTGGGAAGGTTGATGTTAAAAAAAAAAAAAAAAAAAAAAACAGATACAGTATATGGTCAAAATTATGTGGACCCCTGACCATCACACCCATATGTGCTTGTTGAACATCCCATTCCAGATTTAGTCCCTCTTTGCTGTTACTTCTGGGAAGGCTTTCCACTAGATTTTGGAGCGTGGCTGTGGGGATTTGTGTTCATTCAGCCGCAAGAGCATTAGTGAGGTCAGGCACTGATGTCAGTTGAGGAGGTCTGGGGTGCAGTCAGCATCCAGCTCATCCCAAAGGTGTTTATCTGTATAGTATGTTCATATGTAGAATTTAAATTAGATAATTAATATAAATCAAAATAAGACTGTTCCTTAGTCAAAGATTTTTACTTATGATCATTCATTTATCACTGAGGGAAATTGCAAGGATGCTTCACAACAAATCTTGCAAAAACAAAACAAACAACAAGTTACAATAAGTAAATAAGAAAATAAAGTGGTAAGACTGGAGCCACATCCACCTTCACGCCCAGTGTTCCGAGCATGACTCCGGATCCCCTGCGACCAGGATAAAGCGCTTACTGAAGATGAATATATAAATGAATATAATAGTAGTGGCAAGTGATCATCTGTAAATGTCAGAAAAAGATCAGATGTCTTCCAATAGATTGTCAGGTCATAACAACCATAAAATATTTAAATTACATTAATTTAAATTACATATATAAAGTGAATAAATAAATAAATAAAGTGAATAAATAAATTAAAAATAAATAAATAAATGCCGTGCAGGTGAATGTGAACGTGTGGCATGGCTTGTACACAGGAAGGAAGAGTTATAAAGTCTCATGGTGACAAATATTATGTAATAATATATAATATTTTTAATATATAATATTATATAATAATTGATTTCGTTGTTGAGCAAAATAATCAAAATGATCATGTAAGCATATTTTTGTTGACTAGTATACAGAGATCCCCGTGTTCTGATAGTTTCTGATAGCTCTTTACATACCTTTACAAACTGCAGACTAGTTTTTATGTCTGTGTGTTTTTCTGAGTTCATATGATTTTTTTTTTTTATTTTTTATTATTATTACTGTCTGTTATATTACACAGTCCAATGCTATTGAAATAATAGTGCTGAAGTGATGTGACTTAGTAGTAGAGCGTCTCTCGAACCCGACATTTTTTTTATACGTACAATGAGAGTATCATGTCATACACACTACATGAGAACACTGGGCACCATCATGCCTGTTACAGCTGAATGACAGTCTTTTTTTTTTTTATAAATACCAGCATTTGTTTTAATGGCATAATTTCTGTAAATTCAATATCGTCTGTAGTTTTATTTTCAGCTGCATTGCTAATGTTTAACTCTTGTGTGTCCTAAATCACATCTTATTCACTACATAGTGCTCTGTTTTTGTAGTTGTCCAAAATAATAGTAAAGAATATCCCAGGTGCTTATAAAATCTCACAATGCAACTGGATAATGTCCAAAGGTATATCCTGGCATGCACTGAGTACCCATAATGCACTGTTTGTTTGTAGTGAATAGTTAGTAAGGCACCATTTCTACCACAGGGTCTCTCTCTCTCACTCTTTCACTCTCTCTCCTCTCTCTCTCTCTCTCTCTCTCTAACTGCAGCCAATCAGAGTAAGGCCAGGGGAATGTAATGATCATGATTGGTTATACACAGCAGCCAATGAAAATAGTGAAGGCAGGGCTTAGTGATGTCAGTTAAATAAATAGCCTGAGTGTGTTAAAAGCTGTTCCTCTCTACCCAGCATTTAAGTGGTTAGACGTACAGCTTACTGAACCCTGTTCTGATGTTTATTCTGTATTTAGAACAGAATTTTTAGTCTCATACGTTTAATTTTTGTCACCGACAAGAACAAATTTTATGTGAAACCATGCTTAAATAATTATGACTTCCATTACGTGGAAGTAATATTTCCATATTCTCTAGCACTAACATCTGGTATCATAGTATGATATCAAAATAATCTTTCTGAAAGTAATCAACTGATATCAAGACCTTTTAAGTTTTTTTTTATAGACACAAAATCAGCTAACCATTCGGTTTTACTTATGAATGTAAAACAGTTTTTATTATTCCAGTTTAAACCCCTGTCAAAATGATCACTTGTGTTACCACCATGAACATTTAACCCAAGCCACAGGCACGCTTCCATGGGGACCTGCAAAACACACACTCGATTTTCCGTTTATCCTTTAACACAGCTGGACATTTACTGAAGCAGTTTGGCTGAAGTACCTCACTTAGGGTTGGAGGCAATTGAGGACCAATCCTGCAACCTGCTGGACTGATCATGTACCTCTGTATTGCCTTCATCCGCCAGCTCGAGTCTCTGTGTCACTATGAATCAGGCTATAAATCAGAACATCACACGCAAAGGCTCATGTAAGCCAACCCAACTCTAACAACTGTCCTCAGCATGCTGCTGCCATTCTCACCATGTTGAGTCGATCAGTGAAGCACACGTGGTACATTAGCAGCTGTTCCGTAACCGTTCTCCAGTAAGAAGCAGATTTAAAGAGGATATCCATCTGTTTGTTTGGATTTGTTTAGAGAGTGATAATAGAGATGTGAATCTTGCTCGGTAGAGCAATGTACATTACTACCTTTTTATGGAATTATACACTCAAGGGCAACTTTAATAGGAACACTGTACACCTGCTCATTAGTGTAATTATCCAATCATCTGGAGCAGCGCAATGGATCAAATCATGCAGATACAGGTCAAGAGCTTCAGTTAATGTTTACATCGAACAACAGAATGGAAAATCTGATCTCAGTGACTTTGACCGTGGCAGGGTTGTTGGTACCAGATGGGCTGGTTTGAGTATTTCAGAAGCTGCTGATCTTCTGGAATTTTTGCACATAACAGTCTCTAGAGTTTACACAGAATAGTGTGAAAAGCAAAAAAAAAAATAAAATAAAAATTCTGTGAGTGACAGGTCTGTGGGCAGAAATTCCTTGATGAGAGAGGTCAGAGGAGAATGGCCAGAAAGTCTGTGGTAAGTCAGATGACCACTCCTTACCACTGTGTTGAGCAGAAAAGCATCTCGGAATGCACAACAATAAGGTTGAAGCGGATGGGCTTCATTAGCGGAATGCCACGTCGGGTTCAGCTCCTGTGTGCCAGAATCTTAGGAGCTGGACAGCTGAAGATTGGAAAAAGACCAGACGATATTTTACATTGATTTAAAGTGCAATTTGAGCTACACCCCTAATAGTGCTGATGAAATACTCCAAGAATTTTAGAGAGAACTTTTGACACAGAATACAGAACCCATTCTCCTTCAATCGATAATGGATAGTGGACTTTGGTTCTCATTTCTCATTATTGCTTTGAGGAAAACTTTTTTATTTTTATTTTACTGTTAGCAGTTAATATCCAATGTCCATTTAATTCTGCAGATTATCAAGTGTCCTAAATGGATCTTTTGGCCTTATATTCTTAATTGTGATGAAAGATTGAACCAGGAATAAAAAACAGACCGTGATCTCTCTTATAATTGATCTTTTTGATATCCTCAATGATTGTTTCTGTGATGCTCTGTGTTGTTGACCAATTAATTGGACATTAATGGTTTTTTCATGTATGTGTGTGTATCTTTCCCGTCATGAAGACCCTACCTCTTTGGGGCAGGATGTTTTTCCATTAAAACTCCATGGTGAGTTTTTCCAATTCATTCCCAGCATGCTTCACTTTGTATTCACTCCCGTGAATGACTGCATTAATTTTGTACATTTGATATTTCAGCTTGCTGTTATCAGTTTTTTTCCCCCTAGAAGCCTGTGGTAACACTTAATATGCTTTTTTTCTCTTTCTGTCTGTGCTTCATTACGTATTATTTGATGAGAGCTGATAATTTTCTTCAACAGCATATATAATCATAAATAATAAATAGGTTCTTTAATATAACCATAAACAAATACAATTCAAATATTCTAACTCATTTCTCCTTTTGAGTTATTTCGAGGCATTTAAAAAAAAAAAAGCATATAGTTAGTCAGTGAATTTTGGATTTTTTCTGAAATTGTATATTTACGTCTTGTGAGTCGCTGAAGTTGTTTTCTGAGTATAGCAGCCTGTTGTGGTGTCAGTGTGTTCATGTGATCATGGAGAGTGTCTCTGCGTGTGATGGGTTTAATCCCTGAAGCACTGTGTTTCAGGAACATCACAGAGCTTCACTTATGCAGTGCTTGACTTCAGGCCAGTTTCCCACAATTACTTATCCATTGCTTGCTTCATTTATCTTGTTTGGACTGAAAGACAATGATTGTTTAGTCAACCGCATCATCTCTGTGCTCCGATTCATCTTAATTTGTGATTTCTAAGACCTGGCGACTTGAAAAAGACACTGAACTCCACAGGGGAGGGGAAGAGTGATGGCTGAGGCAGTCATGCCTGTTGTTCTTTTGATTTTAGGACATAATTAGTTAAGAAAATTGTAATTATACAGTAGTGCTGTTGAATTCTTGATTGTGATTGGTTAGAAGGGGTTGATTCATTTTCTGTAACAGCAGCTCTGAGAGTAGTTCTAGCTACAAGGTTTCTAATAATGCACTCGTTCAAATACGCTCTAATCTAAGATGAAAAATAAATGGATTAAAAACTTGCTTTTATTTGACACAAAACCTGTATAATCATTGATGGGCTTAAGTTTTTTTCTTAAGGAGATGTTTATTCATGATTCTCAGGTGTCAGTGTTTGTAACAGTCAGCAAGCTATGGGAAAGTCTTCAGAGCAGAGAGTTGAACACTTTTTTCTTTTTCTCTGATTTTTTTTTTTAAGGATTAGTGAGGGAATGACTTTTTATAGCTGCTATAATATAAGTGATAACAGGAGCTAACCTGTTTTACAGATGTCCCACAACAATAAATGACTCAAAACTGTTGTTCATTAATAAATGGAAAAAAAGCTGTAATCCTTCCCAAATTGCTGTGTCATAAGAGGAAGAAATATATTTTGGGATTTACTGTTATTGGAAAGTAGTCAGGTGGTAACTTTGCATCAGGCCACATCACACTGCCCCTTCATTGATTATTTTACTATAACAGCATGCCCTGCTATATTTTATTCATTACTTAGGGCCTGGAAGAAAAACTTAATCTGCTGATCTCAGGTTTGTAGCAAAAACAAAATGATCCACTTCATTTTATTGCAAAAACAAAAAAATCTAAACATTTTTCATAAAATACATTGTTTGTATTTCACTACAGCATTAGAAATGTTAAGGATATTTAAAAATAAATATTTCTATCTATTTCTAGCAGTCCCAGTGATAAAACTTTGAATCACCTTGTGCCGTAGTTAATCCTGATTAATCATGATTATTACTTGGATTAAAAACATCTTCACTATATTGCTTAATCTTATCACCCACGCCTGCAAAAAAAAAAGGCCAGCCAACACCATGGGTGTATTTGACTAATACAGATTAATTGCATGCACATCTGCACATGCTGTTTCATATTTCCTGGAAATGTTTGTAGTCACTGTGTATTTCATAGATAAGCTAGATTTATGAATGGCCTAATTTAACTGGCCCACTTACAAGGAATCTCGGGCCATTAAAAGAATCCCATTTGTGATCATTTTGGTAGAAAACTTCCACTAGATGGTCTCGTTAAGGTTTTTAAGCCGCCTTGATTCTGCCTCTGAATAAAAAGCATGTGCTGCCTTCCCCTTGGTCTGAGAATGAGAGCTCCACCTTATGATCAAGTACTCTTCTTTTTAAAGTCTTCTGTTTTCTGTTTCTATGCTCTGAGAATTCAGAGACATTTTGTTCTGAGAAACTGTAATATCCTTAATGATTTCCTTCCTAATGAGTTGCTAATGCAAGTGGCACCAGTTCCATTCTCTTCCCTGCACTTCATTTACTGAGATATTTTCTTGAGTTTCTCTTAATTGAATGAAATAACTCTTCAAATGGCCCACGGGATCACATGACAAAGGTTGAACTGTGAAGCCGATGAAGCCAAACTTCAGCTTGTCTTGTGATAAAATATTCGACGTGTCCTTTGATGATGCGTGTTTTTAAAAGATTATACCTTCGCCTCTGACTCAGATCCATTCATGCTTTCCACGAGTAGGAGTGTGGTTAGAGCCCCAAACCGTTATTACACAACCGCATGAGCTCATCGTTCAGTTAAATCTCGCCGCACTCCAGGCCTGCGGAACTTGCATTAGTGGCTGTTTCTTCGCGGAAAGAAAAGTCGCACAGGAATGAGAGTGGCTTTCTCAGTGGTGTTGTGATGAGGTGGAACGATGGAAATGGAGGAGAAAAGCCCTCATTCTTGCCTCAGCGTTTGATGCACGTCTGTGCTGTTTACAGCGGAAAAAAGCACTCAAGTGGCCACCATTAGCACATTGTGTACCGCAGCCATGTGCTCTGCCTGTATTTGGGGGAAAAGATTGTGGTAAAACAATAAATATAATGTTGAAGGACATTGCCACATGCTTCTGAACTCTAAAACGGACCCTCCTGATGTACGCCGACCATATGGCTACCTCGGCCATTCCTCCAAGTCACGGCCAGTTCTGCGCTGTGGCTCTTTGTAGCTCTGACAGGATCTAGAGCTCTGCCATATTTGTTTACTACAGGCCCTGAAAATAAATGGCGGCTGCTTCTGGTCCTCGATGGCGCCTTGCCTGCTCCCAGACTCTAATGCACTGGGACTTTGATCGTGGACATTACAGATTGAATTATGCCCTTGAGGAAAAGCTATTAGCTCAAGTCAAGAGGCCTCATTTGTTAAATTAAAAGTGGAAATGACATGCGAGGAGTCTTTTCAGTGAATTAGTAAGACAGGGAAAAAAAAAACCCTCAGAGTCTCTGCGTTAGGGAGCAGCAGAAGTAGAAAGGAAATACAAAGAGAGGAAAAAGGAAAGAAAGGCTGAAGAAAGAAAATTGGAACCAGTTCACTAACATTCATCTTTCTTTCTCCGGCAGCACACTAAATATGTTTATTTTTTATATTTCATTGATATTGGGTTACGTTTTTTTGCAGGATGTTTTCAGTGCCAATATTTATTCTGAATAAACCGCACATACACATGGTCTGCGGAATCGCTGCAGCCTGCGTTGTCTGTCATGAGAGCTGAAACCCCAACACTTTCAAGCCACTTACAGTGAGAGTAAGAGGAAGAGTGATTTAAAACGCAGACATATCAACGCCAGCGGTTGTTTTACTTAAAGAACCAGGACATTGTGAACCGAGCTGTGATCTGGCTCTGCTGGCAGCTGCCACTGACCAAAGCCTCTTCAAAGAGTTTCACTTAAAACCTCACTGGCAAGATGCTTCTCAGTTGCCCAGGCTCAGGACTGCGGCCAGACCTGCTGCGCAGCTCCAACCAGCGCCATGTGCCACTCTCGTTCTCATAATAATAGGCTGTTTTATATTCCACGGTTGCCATTTATACATTAAAACATATCCTAAAGAATAATGTTATTCCCGGGTTTTATTATTGAAAGCTCTGCGCAAAGAAGAATGAGGTGATAGTGTTTCCTCTCCACCGATCTGAGCTCCTTTGATTTATAGAAATTAATGTTAAGGCATCCTGGAGTCAGGTTATGTTTCTTACGGAAGTGGAAAGAATACTAGATCTTGAGGCTTAAAGGAAAACTCCACCCTGAAATATAGAGGTTTGTGATTGTGCAGTGATTGTGGTGCTAATTTGTCGGTTGGCGCTGTATTTTCCTTATTCTTGTGAGAAGTTAGCAGTTTCAGCCGCTCAGACATCACGACAGAAATTGATATTGCTATCACAGTTACAATGCCGTTTAATAGAAGAAGAAATTTCAGCGTTAAAAAACATAAGGGATAACAGTCAGTTTTATGCTGTTAGCTCCTAAAAACAAAAGGGCAAGAGCTTCGTTTCTCACTCACCATTCTCCAGAGACATTCAGTGTCATGTTATTGGGAAATCCAACGCAGAAGTAGTGGAGACATCAAACGTTGGACTCAAGGTCCCAGAATGCAGTGCAGCTATAGTTATGAGGCAGAGACTTGGCTTAGCGAGTTAGCAGTCTGATGACTGACACAGTTGTTTCGACAGTGGTATTAGCATGCAAGTTGCAGCTTTGGAACTTTATCTCTTTGAGCAGAGTGTACAGTTGGGGAGGTGAGAGAGCTGGACAGAGTAAAGGACTAAAGTGCTACCGGGTAATATAGGAGCCTGTTAACCAGTAAAAGTGACAAAAGACCTATATGTCAATGAAAGAAGTTTAAACCCAAAAAAGTCAACTCGGAATTTTATTATAAAATAACTCCTAGATGCTGTTGAAGCTCATTTTAATTATAAAAATTAAGTCATTCAGGGTGGATTTTTCGTTTAAAGAGGGGAAATCCACTACACATTAGACACTTTTTGTGGTGCGCAGTGTTGTTTTATCATCCACTTTAAATGGCTGCAGTTAGCTGAATGAATTGTATCTTAGCTGCAGTTAGCTGAATGAATTGTATTTTTTTTTTTTTTTTTTTTTTTTTAAAAGCATATTTAACTCTTCACTTATACAACACTAATAAATACCCAGCAGTAGCAGCCCTTTTTTCTGCACCATAGACCTCATCCCATGCGTGGTGCTAGCTAAACAAAGACGTCATCATCACTCCTCATCCTACGAGTAATTTACGACTTGCTGACAGCTTTAGGGGAAGTGAAATAGTGAGAGTTGAGCACAGCAACAGGTCAATCGGCACCTAGCAGTGTGTCATGCAGGGCAGAAGGGAAGAGTTCAACTACTGGACAATCTGTTTACATTAGGCTTCAAACTAGGCTGGCTTGAAAAGATTTTATATTTATAATATCTGCAGCATTGTTTTCACTGGTTCCAGCACTGTTGCACATCACAAAATTAAAATGCTTTTGAACACAGAAACACAGTGCATACATGTTTCCATTCCAATAGTGTGTTGATTAGAAGTGGCCAACATGAAGGAAAACATATAAATGATTTACTACTTCTGTTATATGCCCAGATTGTTTAAAGCTTGTTTTTTAACCAGCTTTCCTAGATCTATATGTTCATACACTGCGTGTGTAGTTGTCTCCTGTGTCTTCTCTTAGTGCTGAGTGTCTTACATGGCTGGATTTTACAGTAGAAGTCAGGAATGAGCCACTTACGCCACACTGTAGTTCCAGTTCAGCTTCCATATGGCCGCCCCATTATGCTGCTCAGCCATTTTCTGTGTTAGGTTTCATCAAACCGGTTTTGGCATGCAGAATAATTCAATAGCCTATAATAAATTCTTTTAAAGGCCTAATCTAGAATGAGACGTGTACACACAGCTGCTCAGCCTCCATCTGAAGCAGATTTATAAGCAAATGACAGCAATTATGTGACCAGCTACATTTTGCCAGTATGTGTGAGAAGCTTTTAGGGCCACAGAGCACAAGTAGTTTTATTAGTTAGTTTTTTTTTTTTTTTTTTTGTGTTGTGATGTCTTCATTATCTGAAAATATTGAAGTGCAGTTATAATGCACTATATTTTAAGAATGTTAATTCATATAGATTACACTTTATAAAATTAATCTATTTATTGCATGCTTTCCATGCAACAGACAAGGTAAACTTTGCAAAAGTTGTTGAAATGTTTGAAATGACTTCTGACATTCCTGCATTCTAATGTATTGTACGTATTAAAAAACAGTTATAAAAACATAAAATAACAAGTAGAGCCAGCAGGGATGCCTCCGATTCAGATTAAGACAATATTCTGATTCCGCAAATTCTGATTCCCACCTCTGGAATATGCCTGTATTAATTGGAAATTTGTTGCATGTAAACACCTTATTCAGAAACTCCACTGAAAGGAGATTAACAGATGCTTACACTACCCTTTCCATTTCGAGGCGGTGTTGTCGGGCATTTTTGATGGTGAGAAGTGTTAGAGTCCTAATTAAATTAGTGTGGAAAAAGTAGTAATAAAGCTATAAACTGAGCACTCTTCAGGGAATAACAGCGGGAAAGGAATAGCGCATGTGTAGATCGGCATACTTACAACAACCATGTATACCGGAATATTCCGATGCCTATACGCATATAAACGTCGTATTCAGAATATGGCTGCAATCCAAATATAGACCTTAAATGGAATTTGATGTGCACGTGGTCTGTGTGTCCAGCTGTCCAGCTGTGTGTCCTGCTGTCTGTAAAGCAATATTTGGTGTGAGGAAGGCACTATATAAATTGAACACATTATTATTATTATTATCATCATCATCATCATCATTGTTGTTGTTGTCTCATTCTGGGATGTGAAATGTTCTTGAATCATTTGAAATATATTATTCATGTGTGGGGAATGTTGTTTTAATTTATGCATCCCAACTTGATGTCTTTTCTTTTCACTGATGTGGCTTTGAGTTTCCACTTTGCTTTCACTCTGGGCCTCAGATTCCCTAAAGCAGACTGCAGAAGCCATTCTCTATATCCCTTTCAAAGAACTCTCTCTCTCTCTCTCTTTCTTTCTCTCTCTCTCTCCCTCTCTCTGTGTCGCTTTTGTTTTGCTTTTCTGTCTTTCTCTTATCCTTAGTTTCTCTCTGTCTCCTGCAACTCATTGCTGTGTTTGTTTCCTACAGTAAAGCCAAGCCACCTCCCCAGATCTCTCCTAGCAAGTCTATTGGAGGGGAGTTCTGTGTAGCTGCTGTGTTTGCATCTTCACGCTCTTGGTTCATCACCAACCCTAACATGAAGAGAGAAAAAGGTCAGAGCTGCACACACAATGCATAACTTGTACATAGTAATGTAAAGTAAATAAAACACTATTCACATGACTCTGCAATGCTGAGTTGAATACGAAGGGATTTGTTAATGTTGCCAGACAATTTATATTTATTTAAAACAACACTAAAGTTTCATTGGTTCCTTTTGTTTTTAATAGTGAGTTGTCCAAATGAAATAAAAAAAAGATGCATCTACTCTCTATAGATCAGTCTCGCCAGGCCGTGGTTGACTCTCTCTACATCGCAAGCTGCTATGGTAATCTGGTTGAGCATGTGCTGGAGCCTCGGCCAATCAGCACAGCACAGAAGATAGGTGATGACACACCTCTGGAGTTAAACACCTGCCCCAGGGCATGCTGGACTCTGGCCAGGTGCAGCCATCATTCTTCTGCATTATCTGTACTTGTCATGGTTTTACACTGCTTATGGGAGCTACAAGCTACCAGTGTATGACATGTAGAGCATTCCTTCATGAACAGAAATTAGTGTTTATTTAAAGGCATCCAATATAATCAGTTTCTGCAGCCTACATGCTACGTTTGAACACAAAGCATTATCCCATGGCTAACTTTGTTAAATGAAAGTGGACAGAATGACTTAGAGTTGCTTTGATAACTTTGGGCTTTGATCAGCTCATGAGTGTAAACTGATAGCATCTATAGCGATGTATGTTTGGGTCAGTCCACATGAGGCAAAAGAAATGGAAAGGCTGCCAGGCGTGTGGGAATTGAGTCCATTATTGCTCAGCAGGAGACAGCTGTATACATCTGGTTCTTTGATATGTGCTTCCTAAATTGATTTCTGTGTTTGTTTTGAGTAGAACGCCGCAGTGGAATGAGCTGCAACCTCCTTTCAGCAGCAGCCACCCCTTGGTGCAGGCCTCAGACTTGGTGCAGTACTATCAGTACCTCCTGGCTGGCTGTAAGTACTAGACTGTGTGTGTGTGTGTGTGTGTGTGTGTTTGAGCATGAAACCCATAAAATAGTTAGTACAGCAAAGCATGTCTCACTGAATAATACTAGATATTGCCCACAAAGCGTCTGCTTTTAACATGATTGCTGTGAAGCCCCTGAGGGTAGAACCCTCTGAAGGTAGAAACTGCTGAGACTAGAGCCCCCCTGAGGGTAGAACCTCCTGGGGGTAGAACCCCCCCTTAAGGTAGAACCTCCTGCATGTAGAACCTCCTGAGTGTAGAACCCCATGAATGTAGAATGCAAAACACTGAGAGCACGCAAACTATATCTATCTATCTATCTATCTATCTATCTATCTATCTATCTCACACTCTCACTCACTCTTTCTGTCTGTCTATCTGTTTATCTGTTTTTCTGTCTTTCATCTCTCTTGCTGTCTGTCTCGATATATTTGTCAGTCTGTCTATCTATTTATCTCTGTCTCTATCTTTCATCTCTCTTGCTGTCTGTCTGTCTGTCTCTCTCTTCCTCTCTCACTCTCTCTTTGTAATCTATCCATCTGTCTGTTTGTCTGTTCTGTCTATATCGGTCTGTCTGTGTATCTATCTATCTATCTGTGTATCAGAGGTCAGGAAAAGGCTCATATACACCTCTGTGTGTGTGTGTGTGTGTGTGTGTGTGTGTGTGTGCACGCGCGTGTGCACGTGTATGTGTGCATGTGTGTGTGTACGCGCGTGTGTGTGCATGTGTGCATGCGTGTGTGTGTGTGGCAGCATCTTGAATCAGGCCTTTGTCGCTCAGCCGTAATGTTTCTCTCCTAGACTCATCATGCCACTGAATTAACTCAGCATTCAAATGAAGGCAATTTATGTGGCTTTTAAACCCATGTAATTCAATAACAAGTACAAAGAGAGCGGGAGCACATCTAAAAGGCAAGTGGAGGCAACTGCAGGGCAGGAACGCTAACTGATGACCATGTATCTAATACATCTTGAATAAATGAGCATTTTAACATTAGCGGGTGAATTGTAAACATAAATCAGCAATTAGCCCTCTGAGTCCTCCAGTCAGAGCTTCACATTTGTTCTCTCCCGCTAAATCCCCACTGCCTCACGGGTGGAATATTCCCTCCAAATAGCCTGAGATCTGTCACGGTGATAAAGTAGCTGAGTGTGAGTGGACATGGCAGTAGTTCTTTGTCACTGTGCTTTACTAGGGGCAAGTGTCTTAATGAGTGCTGTGTTAACATTTCTGCCTAATTATAATTAGCTGGATATCTCTAACACTGTCTTCCTTTCTATGTTCCTGAGCAATATAGAGTGGGCTCAGCTCAGTATGCGCATGATTGTGGTTAGATTTTGCATCACATTGCTATATCAAGTGCAGTATGTCTCAGTTCTCACTAATTCATGAAGTTCATCTCTCCTGTCAAGCCACCTGTGGCAATGAAAAGTGACTATTGAATTAACAAAGCATCCTTTCTTATGGTGGGTGGTGAGAGTGCCCAGTGATGCAGGGAGAAACTGAGCCCAGGTGCCACCTTCAGTTAAACACAGAGAACAAGCCTAGAGAATCGCTTGCCTTTGCTATGAATATAAATGTTATCAGGCTCTCGTTTTCCCTGTAATATCAGATGAAGCCCACTATGGAGGAGAGAGAGAGAAAGATGACAGAAAAGAGGAAGCGATAGCACAAGGACACCAGCAGTGGGCAGTTCCCAAGCTCTGTGGGCTGAGGAAGGACAGGGTTTCCTGCGTGTCCTCAGCCCACGCGGATCTGTGGCAGCGCCATGTGATTGACAGGCCCGCTGTTGCCTGTATATTGGATGACCCAGCTGATTAAAAATGCAGCATGTGGACGGTGGGGTCAGAGGAGCTGGAGCCTGCTGGGCTGGTGATAAAAGCAGCCGTGGCGCCACTTCATGGTCACTATCTCCACCTGTCCATCTGCCCAGGCTTCGGCTGTACTCGGAGGAGGAGCATTATCCAGCCTCCACCGATTATACCCAGCTGATGGGGAGATAATGAGGACGAGCTGGCCTGCAAAGGCTCCTCTGGACATACTGACAGAGCTCAGGGAATCCTCAGCTAGCGACATTAGCCGTCTTTATTATCAGATGCAGGCATCTGTGTGTCTGAGAGCTCCCTAATGAATGAGGCTGAACCTTCAGAAAAGGTGTGAGGGCTTTCAAACAAGGCAGTATGCTACATCATATTTCATGAACGTGTATTCGTGTAGCTGTATGCGGTGTGTACTTGGACACTTCTGACTGGCCATAGAGTCGGGTCAAGGAAAACAAGCTCTGAATAATTTACCTCCCAATACTGTGACTGGCTCCAGTTTAGCAGTGCTGCAGTCGGAGCCTCTGCTGCCCCTCCATGACTCATAATGCTGTAATTGTGGCTGGAGAGGCTACCAGGCCTGCAGCTTGCCCATGCATGCAGCGACCTGGTCAATAGCCCTAATTGCCTCCGTGGGGCAGGAAGCTTAGACTGACTGCAGGGTAAAAAGGGCAGCTTTGGCGCCATTGCTGGGTCAGCACACAGGCGCTACTGTCTAACACTTCAAGGCCATACACCACTGAAATGGCTGATAAGATCCTTAGCCTTGTAGTCACCCAGAAATGGTGTTATCACACTCAAACCCAGGATGTGTGTCATACCTTTACCAACAATTTTTGCACTTTGTACCATTCAAACGTAAATGCAGATTTACCAGAAAACATGCCATGTTTCCCTTGAAATTCCCATTAAGCAGGATGTGATGTATAACTACTCAAGTGTAACAATGGGTTTGGTGTAATTTATGTATTTCTTTCTTGACCTAATCACCTGTCTTCTGGGTCATTACCCTGTGTTCTTGGAGTCTTCTGTTAAATTGCATTTAAATACGTGCATCTTGTATTGTGCCATTCGTCTGACAAGGAATAAGCTGCGAATCCTCCATTTTTACTGTTACTGACTTTGGACTTTTCCTGTGCTCTTGTTTAATATACACTGCCCTCCAAAAGTTTGGAAACGCCTGAACAAAATAGGGTTTTTGGGCAATATCAGCATAAATC
>CM075016.1:11883680-11897232 GCA_037576675.1 Pangasius sanitwongsei | reverse complement strand
AAGAGGATTTATGCTGATATTGCCCAAAAACCCTATTTTGTTCAGGCGTTTCCAAACTTTTGGAGGGCAGTGTAAGCCGCCTCAGAAAGTTTCATAGAAGTAAAATACCTAATTTATTTTACCCGGTAATGACCCAATACAGTAATTTCCCAGGAATTGTACTAGATCTTGTTTCAGGTGACTCGTCAGTCTTCTTGAACCACTGATTTCCCATGTATGTGAGAAGGTACATGTGGTAAACAGGCTTAATCTCATTTTTCTTACTTCCTGCTGCAGTCTTCATAACTGGGCTACTGTCCCTGACATTCCCATACCACTGTTCTACTGTCCTTGCTGTACCCTGCCAGACTGCTGTAACCCTAACCTTATAGCAAGTACAAGTCTTTAAATTAAAATAGTTAAGCCTCCTCCAGTATTATGTTTTCAGGTTGTCCATGCCTCTGTCCATGCGTCCGTCTGAGATGTTCATTAGCACGATATCTCAAGAACAAGTGGTTGAATGTTTGTAGGATGTATATGGCATTATCATTGTAACCAGTGGATGAACTGATTAGATTTTGGAATTGATCCAAACAAGGTCAAGGTTACAACAAGATCAGATGTTTGAAACGGTTTATCATTAGTAGTTTCCTTCCTGTATGAATTATATTTTAAGGCATATAAATTAGTAACAAACAGGACTGGACTTGTTGGCGGTGGAGGCGTTTCCCTTGACACTGTTGGTTTTAACGGTTTTACCCTTACTTATTTCATCAAGCATAACCAAACTAAGTATTTTGTAAGTTTTTAAAGATTTTGGACTTTCTATGGTTTGACAATATACTAGGTCATGAATGAATAAAATTTACTTCATCATTTAGAATAATGGTCTTGTAATCTTGGTTTATTTTTTTTTTTTTCACCAAGTGAGTATTTTAGTTACAAGTGAATATGTGTAAATCCTCTACTCACAGTGATGTGGCAAATTCATGTGGTTAGTTGCTGCTTCCTGTCCACAGCCTCCTCCACTTTGTACACTACAGTATTGGGGATGAGTTGCTGCTTCTACAGCTTGGCTATTATGAACCCACTGAAACCTGATCTACAGAACCAGCTACTGTTCTTATGTTTCAATTATTGATTAGTCAACACTTATTGTCGCCAGGCCATGGGGCCTCAGGGGAGGATGCAGAGCAAGACTTGACTGTGTTTAAGAAGTAACAGGACCTGGCTTTGTTCTATGCTGTTGGAATACAACACATGTCGTCATACTGTAAGACTGATGTGTGTGTGTGTGTGTGTGTGTGTGTGTGTGTGTGTAATGAAGCATGCTGGCATGGCTAAAGCCTCCCTTTGTTCTGGCTCTTCCAGTGGCTGATGTTTTAGTGATTGAGTGGCAAAGAAAGTAGGTTCCTGTTTGTGTGAAGAATCAGTATATGTTACTCACTGACCTTGGCTGAAACACCTCTTGAGGTGTATTGAACACCTGCCATGTACCTGAGATGGGAGTGAGAGAAGGAGAGAAAGATGGACAGAGAACAGCAGAAGCTCCTTGAGTTTTCCAGATGAGATCTTGACAGCTCTATTATCTACTCCTTTATTAAATACATTTGCTACTACGCCATGTGCTATCCCGGAGGTGGGAGGACAAACAACTGATTCCGCACATTAGTCTTCATTTTTAGCGCCTGCTTACTCAAGCCTGCTAGTGCTCCATCTGTCTCTGTGCTACACACGCAGCCATAAATCTACTCATAGCCCAGAATGTGTTTTTTTCTCACTGTTCTTGTTACACAAGATGTTTACTTCATCTCATCCTGTTTTCTTCTTCATCACAGTGTTGCCTCCAGGAAGCCCGGGGCCCATCACCAGGCAGGGTTCCCATGACAGTCTGGCCTCGGACCACAGCAGCCAGGAGGATGAGGAGTGGCTCTCTCAGGTCAGTTCCTGTATCATGCTCTTTGTAGAGGTTAAAAAAAATTGGTCCTATCCATAACCTTCCTTTTTTGGGTTAATTCCTCTCATTTTTAGGTTAAGTCCAGTTTGTAATTTTTTTTTCAATTTGTTAATGGATCAATAACAATCAAATGTAGGGAAAAATTGCAATTAGAAAGCATTTATGCATTCCTAACAAACATTAATTTGTTTGGCTGATGCTTTTATCCAAAGTGATAGGACTGAGTTGAACAGATGAGGGTTAAGGGCCTTGGTCAAGCATCAAAAAGTGACAATAGTGACAAGTGGCAGTACCAGGATTTAAACTCACAACCTTCGGACCATCCTTAGTCCAGAGCACTAACCACAGAGCCGCCGCTAGCAATACTGGCATGTAAGGGATCTCGCTAGTTCTTTGTTTCAGGTTTTTTGTACGTTAGAATGTTTTCCTCCTTGAATTATTTCCACTCCCAACCGGAGCAAAATTTTTCAGTTTTGCCTCTTTTCTTTAAAAGGCATTTCATGAAGCGTACATAGTTGTACCTACATTAATTAACTGTCATACTGTATGTAGATAGGGTTAACTCATTTCGGTTTCGGTGCTATTCTTTTCTGTGGCTTCTCATATCTAAAACATGCAGCTAGCAACATGACAGCTGCAGCTTTACATTATTGAGTTGGGGTTTTATTGAATGCTCTTATGGGTCCCAGCTAATGAACATTTTATGAGCTAATGATATGTACTACACACGTAACTTCACAGGACTTCTTACATGTGATCTTCTATGGCCACTGTTGAATTCTCAACATGAATGTGTATTACGAATGTATCTACTTTTCAGCTTTTTTTTAATGAAATCATTAGTACTCACCATGACAACTTAAATATTCTCAAAAGATTCTTTCTGGTTGGAGAACAGGATTGGGATGGGACAGCTTGCATGAAACATAGTCCCCTGTGTGAGCTGTGGCTGTGTGTAATGAGTGCAGTGAGTGCTGTCAGTGTGAAGTGGGCTCAATATGTTACTGCTAAGTGTGACAGGAGGGTCAGGGGAAACATCTGGCTCTTGCCCCTGCAGAAAAGCAGCACTACATCTGTTTGTCTCAGGGCTGGGTGACACTGATGGTGTTAACTGCAGAAAAAAAGTGCCTCATGTTGCACTTGTATTCCTCCCTGGGCTCATTTTCACATATGTGACTGGAGGAGGAGAGAAGAGCAAAGCCCTCGGCCTACTTTATGAAAAGATGGATGAAGGAGTGGGGGAGAAGGAAGCTGGCAGGACATCCTGTCTTTTCCTTCTCACCCTCTCCTGCTTGATATTAGTGGTGTCTGTTTCTGCGTAGGGTTGGAAAAAAAGAATCAGTTCCTTGATGGATTATAATTTTCTCTTTGAAAGTTACATTTAAACACTAAATTTGTAACAAAAACGACATGTTTTCAGTTGTATTTTTTATGCAAAGAAAATCATGATGCATCAACACCTTGTTTAGCTAAATTTTACATTTCATAACACTTCCTGGGAGCCACGTAAAAATCTTTCAACATCGACTGGTCTTCACACAAAAATAAGTTACACAGTCAAGTTTGATCCCAATTGGCTTTTTATTTGTTGTATATGCTCACTACATAGGCTGTGACAAAGGGAGAGCTTGTATAGTGTATGTGACCAATAGAATTTGGTCATTTGGAGTGCCACCACACAAAGCCATCTGAAATTCGAGGACTCATTCCCGCCCGAGACCAAAACACAAGAAAAAAGAATTCAAGGGTTAAAAGTGGTTTTAAAAGCCCAGCAATCACTTTTCACAAAACCCACCGAGAAAGCTAAAAAGCTGCTACTGAGGCTTCATTGAGTGTTGGGCATCACCTGGCCAAGCACTAGAAGTCCCTTCACCGACAGTGAGTTTTTAAAAGAAGCAATGAATGTCACCACTAATATCTTATTCACGGACAAAGAAGAAGACATAAAAATGGCAATGTGCCGCTTTGTCCAGAAACAGTAATGAGAAGAGTGGAGTTGTTATCCGAGGACATTTCTGATCAGATTCTCAAGGATTTACAAATGCTTTCCAAGTACTGCACACGTCTGACTAACAGACACCTGAATGACTGCATTAGGCTGGCAGCCTCAACCTCTGCTCCAAATTACAAGGCACTGACTGAGAGTTCAGGCACAATCATCACATTGAGTAAATGAGTCAAAATATTAACACTCTGGCCCGTATAAATCGAATTGTACATGCTAACTGTGCATGTTGTATTAACATGTTTCTGTTAATATTGTTGCCTATTGATATTTAAACTGTATTCCTGTGTCACTGTGATTATTGAATCCTTAAATGTAGATGAACTGCTTTACTGTTAGTAAAGTAAAATGACATTACCCTTGGTGCTCTTTTTGTTTCTTTTGGCAACATATAGTGTGGTAGATCTCGCTTCAAATTTTGTCTTCCAAAGTGATCTTGTACTCGAAAAGGTTGAAGACCACTGAGTTTGACGATAAGATACATCAGCATAGATCATTTTTTTTAAAAATAACTACGTCATAGCACCCTGAATTGAAATTCAGTTGAATCGTGAGGTAGCATGAGAGTTACACCTGTTCTTATATACCCCATTAATGCAGTGTACTGGGAAGGTATTTAGTGTGTGTCTATTTGCATACACACATGCAAGTACATGCAGAACTGTTTTTCAATCCCTCTGAGGTGCTGTGGTTATATAGTCACATATAGACATGTGGTTGTAATACTGTATCACTTTACATGAAGTATAGTTGTCTTTCTGCTCTGTACACAGAGCCAATTAACACGTAGCTGGGTGTTTTCAGGTGGAGATAGTGACCCACACTGGCCCTCACAGGCGGTTGTGGATGGGTCCTCAGTTCCAGTTTAAGACCATTCACCCATCAGGCCAGACCACGGTCATCTCTTCCAGCTCGTCTGTGCTGCAGTCCCAGGGGCCCAGTGATACCCAACAGCCCCTGCTTGACTTTGATACTGATGACCTGGAACTGCACAGCCTCAGGTATATATACACGTGCACACACACACACACACACACACAAGCACAGTGTTGACACAGAATAGCATTGCTTGTATCACCATCCTTGATCTACAAAATGCATAAATACCTTCTTTTGCTTGCAGTGTGCATGTATGTCATGAATATATTTGTTACTGTGTGTGCACGTGTGTGGTGTGTGTTAGGATCCAGCCTGTGCGCTCTGAGCCTATGACCATGCCCGGCTCCTCTTGTCTGATTCCAGAGCGTGTAGGCCAGGCTACAGTCATCGATACCGGCTCAGGTAAGACACAGCATTGTCTTCCTCTTCCTTTAAACTCAGGTAATAGCAGAGAATCATAGTAATGAAGTTGTGCTGACCAGCACAAAGCAAGTTATACAACGCATATTTAATATGATCTGTAAAGGTCTAATATGAAAACAGATTAGCAATGTGATAGATGTGAAAGTAGGTTTCTTATCTTTGCATAAGACAGACTGATTTAATTCGAGGACGATTTTACATTTTTCACACTACTTTGAGGTTAGAATTATTTTTCCATGAAATAAAGGGTTTCCATTCTCTGCTGTAGCATCAATTCCATATTATTTGTAAAAAAAAATTTTAATGTTTAGTCACTATATCATGTGAAAAATGGATGTTGCTGTGTCTCTATGAGCTGTGTACATTTTGGAGTGCACTGTTTTGACACCTCAAACATCTGCCAAAGCGTATCACACCACTTAATGTAATGAACAATCCCAAGCCATGCCTGTGCATGGTTACTGTTATGCTGGCAACTACAAGACATTATAGATGAGTTTTGTGAATCAGGAAAAGTGTCACTTCAAAGGGTACAGAATTGTCAGCGCAAATGAAGTGATTGCTAAGCTGAGATTGTGAAATCACCTCAACAAACAATAGACAAAGATGGCAAAACACAATATAAGGCCAAACACTTTGATCAATTTATTGCACAGCTAACAGCAGGGTTAAACATTAACACAGTGCTTTACATTAACATTCTTTTCAGACAAACATATTTATCTGGTTTAGCAAACATTGTGACCAATCACAGAGGTCAATCTATAGCTGAGATTTTTAAGTATATACTTTTTGGCTTTATAAATTGGTAGAATACATCACTTTTACATGTCCACTGGGTATTTCTTTTGACCAGATATGGAGCTTCAAAATTGAGAATGTCTCCTCTGGTCCTGAAAGCTCATCAGCAAATACTAAGCATTGACTGGAGGTCCAAGAAAATAGGGCAGGGCTTGTGATTGGTCACTTGTCAGAAATGTCAAGTTGTATGTGGTTTTAATAATGCTTGGATTCGCATACATCATATTATTTTATTGTCAGTGTTGTTCAGCTCAGAGCAGTTCCCCTGGCATGTACTTCTGTCCTCAAACATGCCTCTTGTTTTTTTTTCTTCCTTGAACTACCAATCAGTTCTTATGAGGAAAACTGTCATACTGTTGTCTTACAGTATATTTGTTCATCTCCAAAATGGAGCATCCATCTTTATTATCCAGTTTGAACCTCCCCTTTCCTCCTCCTGCCGTTGCTTTCTCTCTTCTCTCTCTGTCGTCTGGAGGAGAGCTGTAAGAGTCAGAGCAGGCTTTTATGGCATGATGCTTATCAGTCTGTGTGTGATTGCTCAGCGCTCAGGGCTTTGAGCAGCCTGGCGCCTCCTCTTATCACTGCTCATCGCTTTGTCTTTGTGCCTTCAAAAGGCCACGCGGCTTGCTGCGTCCCACAGCTTACACACACACACACACACACACACATCTTCCACTGGGCTTTACCACATTTAACCAGGAATCTGTGGTGCACTGCTCACACTACATTTTACATATTAAGCCTCAGAGCAGCTGCTGTTAACTTTTTATTTCTGTTATTTCCTCTTGACTCAATGAAGAACTAACATTATCTAAATGTATCTGTCCGGATACGTATGCCAACAATATTAGACGTCCTACAAAGCACTTTCGAAGTAAGAGACGCACTCAGTTCCAGTGTCTCAGCTTCCCAAAATCAATCGGACTTGTGCAGCCAGCATTATCAATACTCTTATCTGGTGCCCGAGCTGCTCTCGGAGCCGTGCTAGACTACACAGTGCTTTGTGCAGGGCAAGACAGGAGGCGCTTAATCTAGCCCAGTCCATGATAAACCGTCCACAAGCATCTTTTGATTTTATTTTGTTATGACTCACTGGAATAAACACCCTATCATTTGTTCGACTATCCACAAGCACTTATCCTTACTGCAGTGTTTGTTGTGCGTGCGGGGGGTCGCCGACGGGGAAATCAGCGGGCGACAGCGCATGGAGAGATGCAGGTCTGTTATGATATTGCTGACGCTGCCTGCAAGACGCAGTACTGATAGCTGACGGTGTGTGTGATGAGCTCATTAAGATATTTTGCTGTGTGTTTATATGTATGTGTGTTGCCACACTAATCTGGTTTTGATGCTGGTCTTTATCATGCTCCCACTGTGAACACTGATTGTAATCACCGCTAGTGTCTTTGCTTTACTTCCTACCTTTAACTCTACCTTCCTAAGGTTGCATAGTCAGGTGCAGTGTGTGTGTGTGTGTGTGTGTGTGTGTGGGAGAAAGATGTGAGCCGAGACAAAGCAAGGTCTGTAGTGTGTTTAGGTTTTGGCCGCTCTGTGCTGGCCGTGCCTCTAGGCCGGAGGAGGGGGGTAGGCCTAAGCACTCCTCTGGTTTCCTCTCCCAACATGGCTGAGCGCTTCAGGCTCGGGCACCTGGACTCTGCCCGGCTCCAGCAGTAACAGATCCTGACCTGCACCCCGTAATTACCCGCATGGGCATAAAGACAGCTTGTTGCTGGACATACTGCTCACATTCAGGCCAGGAGGATCCCAAAGCAGGAGGAGGAAGAGCCCTCGTCACATGATCCCTCCCATAATGAGAGGTGTTTTTCAGCCACCTATAGATCGAGACCCCATTCCTGTGACCCACAGTGCTCTGAGCTAGCCGCTTCTGTCTGTTTGAATAGCATCTTGCCCTCCCTCCACACTCACTGACTCCTTTTTTACTTTTGCCACTGACCTGGAAGTCCCCAGCACAATGCAGATTTTCTTGGAAGCTGCTTTTCTGAGCAGGTCATGAAAGATGCCATTCTTATCATCTTGCTATCTGAGAATCAGAGTTGTATCGTGCTGTCTGCTATCCCTCTTGTGTCCTTTTCTCTTTCTCCCTCCTTTTTTGTGATATATTTTGAGATGACACTAAATGGGTTCAGCACATTTGTAGATTTATTGTCTTGTCATGGGTTTTTTTGTAGTACTGAAGTGAGAGACAAATGGATTGAGCATATGGAGGAATCTGTGAATGAATGTGAATTTAGTCCAGTCAAGGTGTTAGTGGATTTGCATGTGTCTGTATCCATGAGACAGATCGTCTGTGTTGCGGAGTATTAACAGCTATGCTCAAATTACAAGTCGTATTGCTCAATTCTGAATTTTTCTCTCAGATCTTATCTTGGATAACCATTCATATGAACAGCCCTGAATGCCACATTTTTATTGCAAGGTGTATGATTCAAATGCATCATGAAAAACAATATTAGAAAGAAGTTATTTTTGCACTGGATTTTGTCTGGCAGCTTGTCAACAGTTCATGATCAATGAGAGACAGTAAAAAAAAAAAAGTGACAGATGCAGAGCTTCTGCTGTTTGTGCAGTTATTACTGACACGTGTGTGCTTAGAGGCATTTGCATGCAGAAGAGAAGCCAGTAGGGATAAACACATGCACAGTCAAATGCAATGTGAAAAAGACACATTTCCGATATGGTTCAGATCTAGGGCCACAAGTGAAAGTGGCCCAAATGTGAAAAGCTCAGATTTTAACAATTTAGACAATTGCAAACTTCGTAGGGCTGTTTATGAGACTCAATGTGAAAATCAGGGAAAGCAAGCTGGCAGCCTCTGTGGTTGCTTCCTGCTGACTTTGTGTGTGTATGTGTGTGTGAAGTGCCAGGGGCAGGAGATGGCGAGCAGCTGCTCTTTAGAGCAACTGAATGGACAGCAGTGTGTCAAGCATCTGCTGTGCGCTTTCTCTGAGCCTCTACCTCTGCAGAGCTGCAGGGCGACTGCATGGCAATGCCACTCCAACTTGTTCACTGATGACTTAAGACTGTGTGATTTTTATGGTACACAGCTGTAAAACACTGATCATATCTAGACTGCAAAACAGCATAGGGTGTTATCACTGTCGCACATCTGAGTTCTGCCAGAGTGACAGGAATGACATTTGCTGCTAATATAACAAAAAGTAAGAAGCTTCTACTTAGCAATCTGTGGCAGACCATCTTAAGACTTATTACAGCTTTATAACTTTAGTGTTTCAGGGGCCTGTGGGCAAATTGTATCTTTATGGGCAGCTGGACACTGGAACTAAACATACATTGTTGTACACTCCCTTTATCACTTAATACTGTACTATACTATTGCAAACTGTAGTATATAATATGCAAGACTGCTCTGTACTGATATATACTATATCATGCCATACTATGCCATACTATATTGAACTATACCATATACTTTGCTATACCGTACCATACCATACGACAATGTAATGTACTGTACCGTATTATACTATACAGTAAAATACCACTATATAATACCATACCGTACTATTCTATTCTGTAATATATCCTATTATACAGTACTGTACTATACTATACCGTTCCATATAATACTTTACTATATCGTACTTTACAATACCATATTATACCAGACTATGCCGTATCATACCATAGATTACAATACCATGGCATTGGGCCTGTCAGAACAATTATTTGTTTGAATACTATTCAAACTGTATAATTTGAAATATAATATTAATATTATACAATTTGAACAGTATTCAGTTATATTATTTAAATAATATTCAATTATTAGTATTCAAAGGCAAAAACTTGACATTCAGATATCTTATACTACTTTTATTTGGCCAAGTCTATGGAAATTTTAGCGTCTGTACTTTATGTAGCACTTTGTGACAGTGTAAAATTACAATGCATACGAAACAAACAAACTCTCTGAAGTGTTTCAGATGAATTCAATTTCAAGTCTCATACCCTGCAATATCATATAACAGTTCAACATCTTATTGAGTGTGCAGTGTGTGTGTGCTCAGTCAGTCATGAGCAGCACTCTGATCGTCTCCATCTTTTCTTTCTGTGTGTTCTGTGTGAGAGTGTGACAGTGAGGGCTCTTAACACAGCTCTTAGACTCTCTTCTCTCTCTGTGCCCGTCACATCTAAGTGAGCCATCCTCTTGGACATGGTCTCAGAGTGGCAGCTCAGTCCCGACATGGCCCGCAATTAAAAGTTTGCTGGCACCACATTGTCCTCGGCAGCTCAGCATATGCCTGCTGCTGCTTTCAGTCCGGAGATCACACACTAACCAACACTGACAGCGTTTCTATACCGAGCGACATTATCTGCCCTCAGCCATATTCAGGTTGCTTCCAGCATGCAGTCTCACTCCGTAATGCACTGATGGGGCATCTACAGTGGTATTTTACACCTACAAGTAGACGCCTGATGTATGCCACTTCATGGAGTTGTTACAGTGTGTGCTGAGCTGTGCATTGACAGAGCGGTTAAAAATGAATAGCAGATGAAAATGTGGAAAGCACTCTCTTCCTCATCAGATTCAGTATGAGGCATGCTAGGCATTGTGTATTTATCGGAAGTTGTCACGTTGCTTTCGTAACGTACGTAATATGTAAGTTGTCTAGTGCTTTTAATTTTGTCTCATAGTATCTGTGGGATTATTATTATATTTGCAATTTGCTTTCATAAGTTGATAGTAGCTCTGATTCGTGACCTTGTTTTCGTCCCACGGTTCTGCTCATGGTGTCACTACAATGACTTGTTGTTGAGGGATTGTTTCAGAGGCCTGTTGAAAGCGATGAGAGTTGAGTTCCTCCTATGGTCAAAAGCTAAAATGGCATGGTTCCTCCAGGACATCTTTATGCTCTCTTCCTCTCTGTCCAGGTGTGTTAGTGAGGTGCTACAGGTCATTTCCTGTGCAGATGAGTTTCAGTGTGGGAAGCTGATATGAGCTCACCTGGCCGGGCTGCCCACAGAGCCGTCCTTTGTTTATTCATTTTATCGCCGCAGCTTAACCCCCGGCCACGGGCCTTCCTGGTAACGGTATCCAGGCAACAACGGGGAGGTGAGGAGCCACCAGCTTTCTCTCTCTCCACACCTGGAAATAACAGCCATTCACGCCTGTGTGTTTCCAATCAGCTCAGGAACGCCAGAAATGTCTGGGCCAGATTCCACAGACGCGTCCTCTCAGGGAGTTTGGAGAGCCATGCAGCTCTGACTACTCCAACATTGTTGTTCATTCACTACAGCTGTAAATCAGTCTCTCTTTTTTTTCTCCTTTTGCTGTCTCTCTGTTCTCTCTCAGACATTTCGTTGGCCAAATTGAACCACTCGGTGCCACTGGTATAGCGTCATCAGCAAAGGCAAAAAGAAAAGGAATGTTTGACTCAAAATCTGTTTTGGCAGCAAAATATGCAGGAGATGCTCCACTGGAGCTTGTCTTTTTACAGGCAGCTAAAGCAGACCTGACATTTCTCTTAGAGTGAGCAGTTTCTTTGTTTTCCTAGTCTGCATTTAAGCAACTCTGAGTATGTCATACAATTGTGTGTGGTTGCGTGTTTAAGTTTTCCTCTCTACTGAGAAATCTCAGTGCCGCCTTCTTTGGGAATGTTATCAGTAGTAAGAGAGTCTAAGTTATCACGTTCTTGGTGCACATGGCTTTAGAAGAATCCATTAATTTGACGACAAGAGCACAGGACCAGATGTGAAATTCTCGCTTGATTTGGACTTTGCACAGATCTTATCACAGTAATTGATACCTCATTGTCTCAGTGCAGGGCTGGAAAGCATCATTTTAGTGCACACCCCCTCACCCCATTTTGTAAAGGCTACAGAATGTGTGTGTAATAGTTTTTAAAAAAAATCCTTTCATTAGTATTAAGTAGGCCTTCTGGAGCAACTTGTGTGCACACAGCCTACCTTCTACACACCCCTATGTGTAATGGCATTCAAATTAACTTTGAAGTAAAGCCTTCCTCAGGCTATAAGCTTCAATGCCACATAGTCAGAATGTCTCTGTCGTCATGATTAAAAGTCAAGTGGAGTTTATTGTCATTTCAGCCATATACAAGTACATAGTGAAACGAAACAACGTTTCTCCAGGACCAAGGTGCTACATAAGACAAACACAGAACAACACAGAACTACGGGGACTACATAAATTATACTAAAAAGTGCACAAGTGCAAACATGTGCAGACGCACAAGACAGAACAAGACAGTACAATGACTACAACACCGACCAGTACGTAATTCTGTTTAAACAGACGGGCATATTCCCACAGAGTGCGAGTAGAGGCTCATTTCCAGCTGAACCAGTACTGTACTATCCCGAGCAGTTGCAGTGCCCTCACATGGATGGGAACGTATCCAGAAGCAGTAAACATGCACAGCAATCTCCGTTTGCGACATGTGCTTTCAATGTACTCCTCTACTGCTTGCATGTAAGCAGTGGTCAGGCATAAGGGATATTTTTTTTTTCTGCTTTGCACAGACTTGTCATATTAATTACAGCCCAGTCAGGAAAGGCTGGAAGGCGGCGGGGGTTGCCTAGGTTATTTTTGGAAGCCTCGAAAAGGCTGTTGCACGCTTTCTTTTTCTTTTTTTCCTCAGATTATTGAAATGGCCCAGCAGTCAACACTCATTCTGGAGTGTGTGCGCTGCTCCTGCTCAAACAATGGCTTTGAAGTGATGGGTGAAGCCCTGCCTCGAGTCTCAGCACAGGTCCCAAGCCATTACCCTGCTTAACCAGAGTGCACGTGCATTAATGTTCCCCTACGGGCTGACCAAACTCACTTAGTGTAATTATTCAGCAGGCTCGTTCTCTCCTGTTTGGATAGGCACCAGGAGTGCCGGGTGGAGCTAGATGTTTGCACAGTTTCACTTGTATCCACACCTGGCATTTCAACAGAAGAAACATACAGCCTTGTTAAAGATTGGAGTTATGAAGACACGCAAGCTGCAAGAAGGCCAGAGATGCACTCCAGTCATGATAGTTAGATGGCAAGATCTTCTCTAAAGCCTAGCTTGTCCTCACCTTGCTTCCCCAGTGCAATTTTTCCCAAGAAACATAATTTGTTAAATTCTCAGTGGTAAATAAATAAATAAATAAATAAATACATAAATACATAAATAACAAGTTTAATTTACATAGTGTCTTTTTCAATCCCAATACCTCTTTTGGAAACAATTTTACAAAGACAAACACACAAAAACACAAAATACTAGAGAGTAAGAGTAATTAAGAGTGAACATGTAACACATAGCTTTTTTTTTAAGTGCATGGCAATGTCTAAAATATTAATAGATTTAGTTACATAATAGTATTGTTGCACCTTTTTATTTTATCCTTCTAAAACATTGTACATTAATGTGTAGTGTACAACAGCTATATTCCTTCAAATGTTTACACTGCCCTCCAAAAGTTTGGAAACGCCTGAACAAAATAGGGTTTTTGGGCAATATCAGCATAAATCCTCT
>CM075016.1:11869200-11883580 GCA_037576675.1 Pangasius sanitwongsei | reverse complement strand
GATTTATGCTGATATTGCCCAAAAACCCTATTTTGTTCAGGCGTTTCCAAACTTTTGGAGGGCAGTGTACATTTTTAGTTATAAAGACTGCTTCTTACTCATATTAAGTGAATACATCTTGAAAATGCTAAATATAGACAAATTTAGATGCTATATATGCTGTATGTGTACAGTATGAAATACAAAGGGTTTACACATTTAGACTCTCTGTTAGTGCAACATACAACCAAACAGACAAGTAAGCTATGAATGGGAAGCTTGTGATACCGTGATGTCGAAACCAAACTTCTTGATCACTATTAAATGTCCAGCCCTGTACTGAATCCATGAAATACTTCCAGCAAGGTTTGTTGTGAGGATTAGGCTAATAAACATGAAGATTTTAATGAAATGGCACACACTCAAGTAATAAATGACCTCCACCTGTTCCACTCCTCATCTTTGTGTAGAAAATTGACAAAAGCACAAAAAAAAAAAAAAAAAATCACTTTCCTCCCCCTCTGAGAGGATGTGTCTGAAGCCCGGATATTTTTCTGTGTAGTCTGTGGAGGAGGCTGAGCTGTTTCTCATAATCCAGTGTAGGCCAAGTCAGGCCACACATGGATTACGTCCCCTCCTCTATCACTCTGTTTACTCATACAGGGGTGAGAGACTGCAGAAGTCCTCACACGGACTGGCTCAGGCAGCCAGGGCAGGAAAATCAGGATACAATTTGGCACTTAAGGAGACTAAACGATTTCCTCCTCGCTGCTGATTTTCTACTGGGAAATGTATCCTTGGACCGAAAATTGCATCCGGAAAAATGTTTATGAAGTGTTTTTCTTTTTTTCCCCCTCTTCCAGATGAATGATTGTTCCTCTAACCTTTAACATGGTACAGATTTCAGCTCTTTTTCCTGTCATTAACCTCCTTTCTTTTACACTGTTGGCATTTTTACATCTCCATGTCACTGTTTCCTTTAAAGCTTTGTTGCTTTGTCTTTAAGAGACAAGTTTACAGATCTCTCTTTCTCCGTGTAATGCCTGAGCCCTATCATGCCTGCCTGTGTCGCCCCAGCTCCTCTGCACATGTAAACACAGCACACCACTAATTCTAGTATTTTGGCATCTCACGCCCAAATTGACTCACTTTAAACCCTTTGGCATTTTAATGTGGTCTGTAGGGAAACCTGAAACCTGTCTCCCAGCCCCTTGCTTAGTCAAACTCGGCCTACTAAGGCATTTGAAGTCTCATTTTTTCCTCCCACCGGTGAGACGTTAACTGTAATGAAGTTTCTTTCTTGGTTCCCCCCCCCCCCTCTCCTGGTCTGTCTTCCACTGCTGGGAGAGTGGATTTAAATAGGGAAGAATTACATCTGACTCAGACGTAACCTAGCGTCTCAGCTCCTTACACATGTTATTGCTGGCTTTTTATGTTTTTTCCTCACGCACAATAAAGCCCGAGTTGTGCAGTTACAACTGTGAACCCCACTTCATGCTGTCTGCTTTGAGAAATGCTTTGCCTGAGCTGTTTAACCATCAAAGCTTTTAATAATCCTGAAAACCTCCATCAAGTGACGGGATTCCTGTGTGTGGGTTTAAACATGGCCAGACACGGGTGATACAGCTAAAACATTATATCACAATATTTTCAAAATTGCTGTTAGGAGGGTTCTCAAAAAATTTAGAATACAATTTTGAATTCATTTTTAAAAGTTTTGGACAAGTCATGAAATGTTTAATTAGCCCTAATATTATCATCACACAAAGTAGCTCATTCTGGTTTATCTTGATAAACATCTTACTTTTTTTTTTTTTTGGAAAAATGCTTGGGAACTGTGTATAGGTATATCAAAGTATTGGAATGTAATCTAAAAAAAAGACTAAAAGAAACTAAATTAACTTAAGGCAAAACAGTATAGGTAGAAATGTCAATTATTATACCATGTCTTCTCTTAAATAATAAAAATATCAAAACTCAACAGAATGTTTAATTCATGGTTTTTGTCCATTTGCTACCAATGCTTTATCTGAAGCATAGCAACTTTGAAGAGGGCTTTAAGCTCTGCCCACTTGGCACATTCACATATCATATACCCTTGAAAGGCTTTATGTGTCATTATGATATACATGTAAATTTCCTTTTAAACATTATAAACTCTATCAACTACAGTGAAAACACATTAAACCATGTTTTTTTTTTTTTGTTTGTTTGTTTTTTTTTTTTCTTACTTATATACAGGGCAGAAAATCTCTGCTTCTAGATGACCTTCATTCATTAACTTTTACATGCCCATTTCTGTTCCTAATTTTGATTCATTATTAGATTTATGTTAAGTTTTATACTGAAAAATATTATAAGAATATTTTTAGTAAAAGTACATTATATTTTCTTGGTTAATGTTCCAAAAATATTCTGTATAAGTCTTTCTCTTGAGAAAATGAAAATAAATGAATGTGAAATAAATATAGTACTAACAATATCAAAAGACTAAATTTTTGTATATCTTAAGTATGAAAAAATCTATGCATGTTGAATTGGACAAAGCCTCATGTACATAAATTAATGTAAGTTTCTGAAAAATTTCCAATACAAAAAAAAAAAAAAAGAATATCACCAACCAGCTGTGCCTTTAAAAAAAAATGCCCTGTTCACCTGTAGTGTCTTGCCTTAAATCAGAAACGTAAGTCTTTTGCAAACATAAGTCATCATACACAAAGAATTTTAGATATTAAAAATAGCAGTTGAACAAATGCAAGCGCAAATGTAGGGGGGGGGGGGGAACATTATAGTGAGTAATTAAGGGGTGCTATTCCATCAGTCCAGCAGCAGTACACGAATAGCTAATGTTCATAGCTAATAGCTAATAATCCCTCCAGCGCAAGTATTTCATTTCCAGCTCTTCGTCTTCAAGTTGGTGTTTGGTGTTTGGATTTGAGAGACTCACAGCTGCTCCGTTTAACTGCACGGTAGCTGAATGCGATGGCTGATTCATGCTCACAACAAGGAGTGCATGGTGAAAATGGCAAGGCAAATACTTTGTAGTTTTCCTTAACCTTGATAGAAACCATATTAGAAAATCTCAACTAGTTGATACAGTTCTACTGGGGTCTTATTTATAGCGGTACCCCTAACCGCCCACCTCTACCCAGAGGTAAGAGTCTCAGGTGTGCCAAACCACTGCCACAAACAATGTGCATGTTTCTGTTTCTGTGTGGAGGACTCTGTGTAATGTGTGCGGAATTAAGCGGTTGAGAATATGGAGTGCTGCTTTCTCACATTTCTGATTCATTTTCTATAAATAAAGTCATGGAAGTCAGAGGTGTTGGGTCACTTACTGTAATAGCAGAGAATCTGAACGGAGGCGGGCGGTAGGTAAGTGTGGGAATGTTGAAGAATGACTCCTTATGGTGTTTTCTTTTTAACAGCTCATTCACACAGCATATCTGAGGACACAGGCAAAAGCAATTTGTTTGCTTTCTTAATTTTTTTCCTCTCCTATCTCCTTTCTTGAAATAGCCTGACAGCTGCAGAGAATTGCAGTCCGGCTGTATAAAGCATGACGTGTTGTGTGTGTGTGTGTGTGTGTGTGTGTGTGTGTGTGTTTTCCTCCCTCTGAACCTTGAGAAATCCCCAGTGCGTTCTGCTCTGCGGTGTTTCAGAATGCTCGTTTCAAACATCTGGAAATCAGCATGGTTGCAGTCTCTCCACAACATGCAAGTGCTTTCACTTGATTATATTATCTGTTAAAGTTTTTTTTTTTTTCCTCCAGCCCTTTAAAAAATAGGGAAGCGGTATGTGACCCCTCCTCTGCCGAGGGGTCAAGTGGTGATTGCTGATGTTGTCTACCCTAAACACATGTTTAGCTCTACTTTGCTCAGCCAGTTGCCTAAAAGTTTGGGAACCATTAAAGAACTTCCTAAACCAGTTCCGGAGTCTGGCTTGTGGATTGGGTAAGAAGGGAACTGATTGAGCTCTGTGTGTGTGTGTGTGTGTGTGTGTGTGTGAGAGAGAGAGAGAGAGAGAGAGAATGTGTGTATCTGTTCGTGTCTGTTGGGTGTGTCTGTAATTTTTTCCTGGCTTATTCTCCATATGAGCATTGTGTGTGTGAATGTGTGTGAGTGTTGTAATTGCTTCAGCGTGTCGGTGTGCAGTTTGCGACAGGAAGGATGAGTCGCTGGTTGCCGCTTTTTCACACAGGGGAATATTCGTCTGGCGGCTGGTTCAGGCGAAGCATAACTCACGCAAGGCAGCTCCAGACAGGAAACGCCACGGTGAGCTCTGTTATGATAGAGGATAGCTCGGAGGATGAGCTGTGAACTTTACATGCACGCAGAGCCACTGAGCTGACCACCACCTGAGGGCCCGGCAGCGCCGGCAGGAAATGAAAGGATCATTTAGTTTGGGCCAGAAGAGATGAGTTAAAGGCAAGTGAGAGGGTCAGGAGAGGGGACGACTTTTTTGAAGAGATGTACAGACACCATGGTTTAATCCTGAGACCAAACAAAAGAAGAATATTAACACATCTCTCTCACTGTTGATTTTTCCCTTTTCTTACCCCTCGCTTAGGTATGTCACAGTCGTCAGTGCCGGTTTATGCTAACTTGCAAACAGCACTTCATAAATTATGGAAAGTTGGAAAAGCACCTCATAGAGGAGGGAACTTTGACTCCAGCTGTGACACAACAAACATGTGTAGGAGAAGCCTGTCCATGACATTTTCGGCAGGCAGTTTTTAAGTATATTTTCCAGTAGCGACATGGGAAAATCATTCTGTTTATAATCAAGTAGCTTATAAGGAATTGAACTAACCTCCCCAGACTTGCATGTGTTATTTCTTTCTTCATACTTGGTTACGACTCCACACATCCATTTTAGTCGCCTGACTGGGTTTGCAGTGTAACTAGAGTTTGTAGCCACCTGCTTTTCCAAATAAGTGCAATAATAAAATTGTCTGTGGGCTTGAGGTCCGGTGATTTTCGCAAGGAACTCAGGATGTCTTAGTGTTCCATCATCCAAGAGTCCACCTTCCATCATCCAGCAGGTCACACACACATTTGGATATGGGCATGTCGATGTGGTTTTATGCTTAGCTTATATCCATCCAAGTGCACAACTTGTTGACATTAAAGAGTACTAAAAGGTGCTGATGTTGGTGGATATTACTGGGGAGTTTATTTTGTCAACCAAGTAGCACTGAAAAACCTCACAGAGATTAATCTTATTATCATCACATCACTTACATTATAGCAGCTATAAACCAGCTTCTCTCTGTTAAAGTTTATAAGACAAGAAATGCAGCTTGTCACGTTACTGAAAAAAAAAACAGAAATAGCCAGTCCTCTGTCCTAAAAACGTACTGACTGACGATGGAGACTCTTTCTATAAATGTTACATGTTAACATGTTACAATGCTCCACATTTTAATGATTGTACACTTTTGATAAATGATTTTTTAAAATCCATTTTAAATGGATTATTAGGCTTAGATTTAAGCTGTACAAATCCCTATATATGAGTTGTTACTATAGAAATGATAATGTATTAGAACGAGCATGTTAATGTAATATTGTGATATGAATTACAGGCAGCGCTGTTGTCAGCTTAGAGACGATTCATGGGACCATAGTGCTACATACAACACAGAGCTACATGAGACTACACAGAGCTAAATAGGACTACAGAGCCATACACAGGACTACATAGAGTGCACATGTGCAAACGTGTGCAACAGCACAAGACAGTACAACAATTATTAAACCGGACAGTAGGCACAGTAAAGGAATAAGGTTCAAGGAGATATTACAATAATAAATGTTGTAAACATAACCTACTAATTAGCGGCAAAAAATGCAGGTGGTCAATACAGCATTTTGTTTTTTACTGGGTTTTAGCAACAATTTAAGAAAGAAATGTGCATAAGTTTTTGCACATCTTGATGGTGGGTGGAGCTGCTTTTCTTATGAAATGAGTGTTCAGTGTTGTTTTTTGTAGAGTAACTTGTACCTTTTTAACTTTTTAATGTATCTTGCCCATCACTGCTAAAATGGTAGCGGATCTTTCTCAGACAGGGCACCAGAAACCACCAGACACAGTAACAAAACTCAAGCTTTCAGAGCTTTCAACTATTACTACTTGCTTTTTATCCCCACATCCACATTTTTTGATGGGCAGCCTTCAAAGATCTTCCCACTTTTTAGAAAACCCACTTTTTTCTCTTTCATCCCTCAAAATAAGTTCTGATAAAGCATAACTCGGGCTGAAGTGGAAGTGTTTGTGCATTTGTGAATGTGTCGCTGACTGCTGTTTGACTATTTTGGGGATGTGAGATATAAAGAGAGCTGTTGGCATGGCGGCAGCGGTGTGGTGGCAGAATTGTGCCACACTTCGAGGTGGCTGGGTCTCCTGTCAAACTTAATCCGTCATCTTTCTGAGCGTCTACCATTGCTTGTTTTGCTTTTATCATGTGCTTTACATAAATTTAGAGTTCTTCTCGCTTCCTTCTCCTAGTCTTCCTCCTAGTCATTTCACACTGCTGAAGTGAGCACAGAAGGAGCAAACATTTAAGACCGAGAAGCATGGGTACTCTTAATCTGTCTGGACTCATCACCTGATACTTCTTCTGGCCCCACATGCAGCAGCTTAGCCTCTGGGTAAAGATGGGCGAGAGAACAGAGCAAGCAAATGAATGCTTCACTTGTGCCGTTCAGCACTTCCTGCTCAGTCGTGAATGCCAGTATTGCATTTAGGTTTTGGGAATGCTGGTGGCGGTTTGGATAGAATAACTGAAGGAGGCTGATGATGCCTGGAGGCTCCTTCCTGAGTGTTAGCCTTGCTTATCCTACCCATAGACAGGAAGGCTATGGGGCAGGAAGAGCACAGGGGCACCTGTCCACCACATATCAAGTCCACATGTCGTATACAACTTGGGCATTTTTAGATTTTTTTTTTTTTGGTTAGCTATTCTTACATATAAGATGTTTTGGATAAATATTTATATAATATGATGTTGCAGTACCTTATACAAATGCAGTCAATTCAGACATTTGTTAGTTTAAAGGAATAGTTCACATTTTCCCTAATCACATTTACACATTTTCTCCCAGACATAAGCCAAGACAGTTTGTGCTGGAAGTACAGTGCTAGTCTATCTGACTCTGCCATACAGAATCTTTTCTGTAAATGCATGCCCAGTTTTTTCCCCATCAGGTCCAGAATTATTGGCATCCTTGGAAAAGATGGATGAAATGGTTATGAAAAAAATATATTTGTGGTAGTCTAAATATACAAATTTCCATTCAGATTCTTATCATCTGTTATCATCAGTGACTAAATAAATCAACATTGTAGTACAATTCCACTTTCAAACTTCAGACCAGGGCCTTGGGTTTGGAATGATACCAAATAATACCAGAGTCTATGTGAATGTGTTTACTGAAGAGATTTTGAATGAGATAAACTCCCATTATTTGTTATATTAAGGTAGTAGATGTTGGACACAGTGGAAAGCTTCCTGTGTCTGAGCTATTCCTTTAATGGCAGTAAAAAATGAATTAGACTTTCTCATGTCAAAGATGCATGCTTATGCACTGCTCTAGCTATTGTCATTATTGTCGGCCCCCCTTCCCCCCTTCCCCCCTTCCCCCCTTTCCCTCCTTTCCCTCCCTAATTTGGTCTTGGCAAATTCCTACCCACTAGCTAGCTCTCTAGCTCTCCCCCATTACATGACAACTACCCACTGGGGTGGGTGAAGGCTAACAAGACATGTGAAGCCAGCCAACCACATCTTTTTGAACTGCTGCTTGTGCTGCATCACAGACCAGCATAACCCTCTCAGAAGAAAGCACTATCTGCCCTCTTCCACATACAATCCCACAATTGGCCTGTGTCTCTGTGATTGACAAGGGAGAGAGAGCAATGCCATTTTTTCCCAGCCAGTGAGCCCGACAAATTTTATTCTTTTGATTCCCAGCCACGGATGGCTGTGGCATCTTCAGGATTTGAACTTAAGATCTTTCGACGTTAGGGTGAATGCTTTTCTGTTGTGCCACTTAGGAGCCCTCCATCATTGCAGCTTCATGTGATATCAACCTCCACCTGTCAGCACACTGTGTAGAATGATGTTTGGGAAATACAGCCTTTACTAATACTCCAGTTCTCCAGTGCCTGAGCAATCCCCAAGTGTTGCTGTGCTGCCACCGTTTCCAGAGTAGTTCTTGCAAAAGACTTAATTCCTGTCTCTTGGGAAAAACACCATGCCACTGCAGCACAGTGGCAACAGGCATAAGGTTGCTGAGCTGACAGGCTGTCGACCATGGCGACACATACTGCTGGCTGCATCTAATTTGGACGAACAGGCTGTCATTTAGGTGAGCCCTAAACTTTTTCAACAAGAAGTGGGTGCTCTTTGAAATGTGCGGCAGGCGCCTGCCCCCCCCCCACACACACACACACACACCTGTCAGTACTCAAACCAGCTTTTTCCCTTTTTCCCTTCAAATTAGAACATGAAGGGGTGCTGTCTAAATATTTACTGTTCTGAACTTATACTGCAGGATGGACTCATGAGAGCGTACTGCTGAGCACAGACAACAAAATATATATTTTTTTCTTTTTGTCTCTAGAGTGGCAACAAAAGGAACATTTTTGTCAGGGACGTGACTGTGTTTGTGTCTATTGTTATAGTGGCAGTAACTGGCACACGGCGTCTGAGTAAGTAGGTGGCCCAAGGCTCACTGCTCAGACGAGAAAGGCTGTGTGCGCCATTAGAGATATTATTAGTGGGTGTGCAAGAGCCCCAGGCTCACTGTAGGCTCTGGACTGAGCAGGCCTTTATAGTGGCTTCTCTTCACCCATCTCTGTCTGCTCTCATCATTCCACTTAAAAAGTCATATGGAACTAGTGATCTATCACATGAGAAGTTGCCCAGCCACCCAGACCTGAAGTCAAGCATGTGTGCTGCTGGACATAATGCTGCTGGGCATTTTGGCGTGAGGTGATCGCCAACGAAAAGAGGTGCTGGCCAATGGAAACATTCTCACCATTATGAACTTCTTATTGCAGTGATGGAATGTCTCGGTGCCTCTTGGGTATTCCACTCGCTCACTTGTTAACAGGTTTCATGCAGAGCACCAATTAACCCTTAGCACTTTCCCGTCTTGTTTCTTCTCTGTTTTTCCTTCACTCTGTTTCTTCTTTTGATAAAGGACTCTTTGCAGATAAGCTCCAGTGGTAAGTAATGTGCCAGTCCTCCCTGTGAGACTGTCGCTTTCCAGCCTCCTTGACCCTTTGGCAGGATCTCACTGGCAGTTCCGGTTCAGTTCACTGCTTAGTATCTTTGGATCCTCCCAATAGATCCCTGGCTTTCTATTTATGGGAGTGAAAAGACTAGCTATAAGCCATAACTGAGGATATAATTATAGCATAAAAGGCATCAGTCAAGAATGAATTATATGTCCAAGCCCAAATGGGGGTTAATGGAATCTCACAGATAGGGCTTTTTGAGGCAGAGGATAATGTATGGAGCATAGTTATAGTCCAAAGAAAGGCCCTACACCTTATGTGTTTTTAGCAATCACCCCTTAACCTCCAACAAATTAAAGGATGTTCAGAGCACATGTAAAAATGCATGGTGAGAACAGTCTGGTTCTCAAGAGAGTACAGAAAACAGGTCAACACAGACCATTTTGATTGGTTCTCTTGCTTCTGGCAAGCTGTCCTGCTGCACCACATCTCAGCTACATCTCACACACTGTGAGTGTGTTATTTTGAGAATTATAAAAGCCTGAACTATAGAAGTGTTTCACATAAACCGGATCCCCCACACCCCTTTTGATTGGAGCCTAAGCTCTAATTGCGGAGTTTGTTTTTCAGTGGCTACTGTGGAAAAGGTCAGAACAGCCAAAGAGAATGTGTCTATTAAAGCGCGACTGATCTGACCCTGTTGTTTAGAGGGTGTGAATCGAGGCACAAAAGCGTGGCTAACCCTTCTAGCCCCAGTGATCTTAACAAATGCCTGTAAGAGTACACTGAGGCTTGGTTTTAGAGCCGGCGCCGCCTGCTCCAGTCACCCTGCATCACTGTCAAGCCACCCACTAATTACAACAAGGTTTAAAGATGCATTAGATAAATGTCACTTCACCACAGAACCCTGCACGGGCATTTTCTAGACCCAACACCATGGGCGTCTCTGCTGGCCGCTGGAGCCTTATTAAAATACGTGGAGCACAGCTTAATTTATGCATATACAGCAAACCCAGGTGAAGTGCAGGCTGAGAAGCTTGTCACCTGCTTTTGGTTCTAATGTGCGTTGACTCAGTCAATACATACAATGCATACACAAATCTTATTTCGTCAAGCTAATAAATTTACATGATCATATACAGTCATAGCCAATGTTTATTATAATCTGAGGACTCACTGGTGATTTGCATAATATATTTACTAACTCATAGTGAAAAAATTGAATGAATGCCAATTGTGAAACATGGGTAGTGTTTTTTATTTAAAATTCCTGATCTCCACAATAAAGATTACACCTAGTGTTGGAGGCATTCTTGTGTTCTCCACCTAGTGGTGGAGGTATTATGTTTCGGGTTGTCCAGCCATCCATCAGTCCGTCTATCAACAATCACTCAAGCCTCATCACAAGTACATGTAAACACCACAGTCCGTGACTCAAAGGCAAACCCTCAACAGTTTTGTGAAACAAGCAAGTAATAAAACTTTACTTTTGTTTGTATTTTTCAAAATAAAACATGATGCAGTTTATGATTGTGATTTGTTACAAGTTTCATTAAATTAGCTGGAGTTACTGTTTAAGCAGAGTCTTCTAGAAGCAATTATGCTTTCAGGGTCATGGTTTGCTGAGTTTCTCATCAATGTTTGCTTTTTGTCCTCTGCCTTTGCTTGCTTTTTTTTTAGTAATTAATTTGATCACGGAAATCATTCACTGTATGTGGGCAATTAGAGCTCCTAGAACAACATAATTGGCTTTTAAAGATTGGCTGGGCTCACACCACAAGCATAAGACAGCTCGCATGCCTCACTGTCTGTACCTCAAAGACAAGTGGTGGTGGTGGATGGATGCCTCTTTTGATTTATTTCCCCTGTATGTCCACATGAAATAGTTAAGTTCATGGGTTGAGCATGGCCTTTCTGTTCATGTAAGACTAAACCATTTCAGTGTCACCCTGACAGAAAGCTGCTTCTGTCTCTTTAGAATGGATGGCTGAGAGACTAGCACAGGGGCACAACTTAAAGCCAATCAGGAGGCACAATGTACTAGCAGCCTGCCAGTGCTCGCTCTGTTACACTATGATCACCACTGCCACATGTTAGTCATGTAGAGATGAATTAATAACTATCGGACAGACAAATGCTACAGCTATAGTGGTCATTTACTGTGTGAGAGTGTATTGGTTGGAGATTTTGGCCTTTGACTTGGTCAAAATTATGGCCTGCTCTAATTTCCCAGGCCTGATTGCAGACTTGAGATTATTTCAGTAATCACAAAGGGTGTACGTTGCCAAAGTGTTTTGATTGAACTGTTCTTCAACTAGGAAGCTTTGGTCTTACATGCACTAGGTGTAGTAAAATAAAGTCATAGCTATCCAGTCAAGTGAGTAATAATAATGCTTTACCTAAATTATTTAATGCCATAGTTAACATGAATAAACTTGAGCATGAATAAACCATAAGCTGTATTAACAGAGTAGCTTGAATTGATGGTATTTAAATAATAAAGCAGTCATTTTCTTCAAAATTACGCTTCTGTTTGCAGAGAAGGCCTGGTTGAGTTCGGCCGTCTGTTTCCCTTTGAAGTCAGGACCTTTGCTTGGGGTAGTAAATTAGCAAAAGCATGATATTGCTGTTTTCTTTCCGTATAAAAAAGCACCACACTCGCATACTTCTTGATTATTTTTGCTTTGAAGCAATGCAGTAGGCTGCCAACTGTCTGGGAAATTAGAGCAGGCCAAATCTAGCGCATTAGTGCCTGGAGTTCAGAGCAGAGGCTCAAAGCAGAAGGAAGAGCTCCCCAAAAGCCACTCTGATGCACGACAGACTCATGGCCTAATGAAATATTTCAGTTCCCAACACTCATGTGCTGTAGAACCTGCACTTGACATCGTTCCTGAACTCTCAGCTTTGCTCGCGCTGTTCTTGTTACTGAGAATCTCTGGTAGGATGTAGTTTGTAATTGGATACAGATGTTTCTAAAGCGGATCAGCCAGACTGTTATTCTAGTCTATGCTGAGTACTTTTTTTCCCCCTCTTCATTCCAAGCTCACTTTTAAAGTTTCCCAAAATTCCAAGACCTAATACAGTTTTATGTGGTCTTTAGTCGTGCAGTAACCAAGATGGAAAGGTGAAGTTTTTAAGATCTTAACTTTTTTTGGGGAGTCTTTTTGTTGTGCCAAGTAAGGCTTGCCCCTTTTTTTTTTACTAGCCACTAGAAATAATTGTTCTGTGCATTGTTACTATGTTTCTTTTGACTGCTTTTTCACATTGCTACTCATCTCATGAGTGTGTAATTCATTGGCGTGTTGATCTCGGTGTAGGTCTCTTCCTCAGGCCTACTTTCCTCAGGACATGCTTTCTCACGTCTGTTGAAAACTTGATTAATGTTAGCATTTGATTGGCCAAACCGAGAAAAATTACTGCTACGTGCGAATCAGAATACGGCACCAGTACCGCAGGATATTTTCAAAACTGCATCAGTGATGTTGATGAAGTAATGATCCAGGATTCCATTTAAACATCATCTTAAATCATATTGATTAGTCCAGAAATGGTATTATGTTGATGAAGGGCAGAAAAGCTGGCATTTAAAGTCAAAGTGACCCATCACACACCATCACACACACTCACTCACACACACACACCCATCCTTTCTCTCTCTGAGGGGAATTCCCCACACAGATGTAACCAAACTTACTGCTTTGATCTCTTATGAGCACTTCAATTATTGCGAGGCTAGAACTGGGCTCCGTTCAACTGTGGTGTGCGGTGGAGCAAGAAAAATTTCCTTCTTTTCCATCCTCAAATGATTAATTTAGCAGTTCACGCCGGGAAGACTCCACCAATAATATAAAGTGAGTATCGCCTTGGCACTTCAAGCATCGCAAAAAACCCTGTGGCAGATACTGCCGAGGTTTCAAACACACTATTGCGGTTAGCGGAGTGCAGGGGTGTGTGGAAGTGCCGAACTCAAAGACATATTGTGCAAGTCAGTCCCGTTTTCATCAAAGTTAAATTGGTCTGTCTTTAAAGTGGAGTAAAGGCTTAAATTAGTGGCAGGATTTTTAACCCAATATGTGGGACACCCTTAAATCCATGTGTTTGTGGGACAGGACGTGCCTTTCATAAAGGTCAAATGTTGCACAGCACACATCACACGTGACTAACACAGGAAAAAACACATTTCAAAATAATTGGGAAAGCCCATGTAAATGAGCTGCGTGAGACTTTCAAACTAAACTAGATTACATTCAGTCTGTACATCTGTCAAAAGGAAAAAGGAAAACATCATATATGGTAGTTCTTTTGTCTGAAAATAGGCTTAAACAAATAGGCTGTCTTGTGATTAGATATAATAACACTAGTGTTTTTAACACTGGAACAGCATTAACTTTTTCTTCTGGGTTAGACTGGGAACTTTGACAAGACAAACACCACACCAAACTGAGCTTTCGGCTGATTCTAGTTGCTGAGCTCAGTAATGAAACTTCAAAAGACAATCTTCTGCTTTAGGTCTGGTACAAACCATTGGTCAAAATGTTAGACAAAAAACACACTTGGACAAAAAACATTCTTTGTCCTTCTGAAGCTGCTGCATATTGGTATTTAAATTGAGAGGAAATCAAACTGTAGCAAATCACATTTTTAATCAGGTAATAATGATTTGGTGAGAGCCTGCATTTGGTTTGGGTTACACTTAAAGATGCTTAGTTCAAATGGAACACCCCCTTTTTAAAAATTTTCCCCGTTTTGGTCATTTGCCAATTCCTGCTCAACAGCAAGCTCTCCCCATCAAACGACAGCTACTGACTGGGGAGGGTGAGGGCTGGCATGCGCTTCTCAGAGGAAATCTGCCCTCTTCTCCATTCCTGAGCTCACAGACACCCATGATTGGCTAGTGACACACTGATTGACATGGGCGAGAGTAATGACATCCTTCCCAACAAGAAAGCATGGCTATTTTTTTCCTACTGGACTCCTGGCTAATATGGGGTGGCGTCATCGGGAACCGGACTTGCACTCTTCTGACAGTAGGGCAAATGCTTTTCTGTTGCACCAAGTTTTCTTGAGATTAGATATAATTAATTAATTCAATTCAATTTTATTTGTATAGTGCTTTTAACAATGGACATTGTCACAAAGCAGCTTTACAGAAATAAAT
>CM075016.1:11845357-11868705 GCA_037576675.1 Pangasius sanitwongsei | reverse complement strand
TCCACAGCCCCCAGGTGGCACCATCCCCAGCAAACCAAACGGTTCTTCAGGCCGTCCATATGGGGCCCCAGCAGCAGTGAGCGAACTCAACCCTTAAGAACTCCAACCAGAAGTAGGGCATCAGGATGGGTCAGGCAGGTCCAGGGTGCAGAAGGGGTCAGGATCACTGGCATCTCAAAAGTAGCATGTGTATCGAGACATGGAGAGAGAGAGAGATTGTTAGGTAAGCTTTTGTTCTCTAATGGTTAAGGAAAATGTACTTTGTGTGCAGAGTGCAAGCAGGGACTCCGGCAAAACTAGCTATGACAGCATAACTACAAGGGAGAGCAAGTAAAGTACAGTAAAGCAGAACCTCAGGAAACATTATACTACCTGTTCAAGTCACAAACAGTCATTTACGTATTTAGTTTTCATGCCATATCAATAAATAAAGTATCATATTACAGTGATGTTGCATTAAAGCTTGTTGCACAACCATAACTAGCACCATTTTGGCTTTGGCTTTTAAAGGAAGGAAATGCTAATGATGTTTCCTTCTATTCTCAGTTACTCCAATTTCCACCTTCAATTTAGAAACTGTTTGTGGTCTCTGGCACTGAAAATTATAACTTCTCATTTCCACAAAGTAACATTAAACTAATTTTTTTAATATAAGGTTTTAACATCTGGAACACTTGACCACGTAAGTGAATTAGCACATATAGTGTGTTAGGTGGACTTTATGGCTCAAAATTCTTCTTCACGTTTTTCCAGTGAGACTGGTTTCTTTCAGTCACACTCACGAAGAGCACGTTTTTGCCACTCAGGATGCCTCAGTGACAGTGGCGTTTTCTTCACTCTTCATTACTCCAGTGGAAAATCTCTTTGTCAACGCTTAATGCCTCCCCCCCGCTTATTGAACAATTTTCCTTGTGAAATCCTCTTCCCCAGTCAGTCCGTCTCTTTTTCTTTCTCTCTCTCCCTCTCTCTTGTTGTGGGTTGTCTTCATCTGTCCTGACAGCTCTGTGCCTCATCACCAGCTATATGAAATGACAGCTCACATCCTGGGGCTACAGCAAGGGCTGTTTACTGAGAAAGAGCAACACACACACTCTCTCTAACAAATCCTCCCCCACCCCCATGTGTGTACATATACATGCACTCTCCTTCACACAGTATCAAACACACACCCTCCTCCATCCTGGACTTTCAGAGATGCGTTTGCTCTAGTTTTTCGTTGGCATTGCGGGGGCATGTGCATGGCCCTGGCAAGCTTCACACTCGGCTCATCTGATTGACGCAGGAGCCACAGTTTCATGTGCTGCTGAAATTCACCCACTACAGCCACAGAGGTTTTCACACAACTGACAGCTAATAACAGAATTCCTATATTACATATAAATGGAATTAAAGCTGATGATGTGATAAATGAAATCACAGTTTCTGAGTTAGTCAGCACCTGTTCGTATAACTCACTGATATCCTTTCCACCCCTGAAATTATGTTTGTCCAGTTCAAGTGTTTGGTGGATGCATCGGGACTTCATAGTAGCAAACAGATTTTTTTTTGGATGTTCAGATCTGTTTTTTTTTTTGTATTTCATCAAGTATTTCATTTTGTATGTTAAAAAAAAAAACTTCATTTCATCTTTCTTCTTTGCAACAAAATCACAAATAATTGCTGACACTCACTTTTGACACATTGTTCACATTTCTGCTTTAAGTATCCCATTCAATAAGAGGTCCAGGATTAACATACTTATGTGGCAACAATACACCAGGCACGCAAATGCGGCGCCGTTCTGGTAAGTTAGCAAGCCTGCGACATGTTGAAGCGACAGCCGGATGAGGCATGAAAGAAACTGAACAACTCTTCTTTCAACCAGCCTTTGTTTTATGCTTCTTCTATTTTTTTTCCCCACCCTTGAGTGTTAGTGAAGCATAAACTGCATAAAAAATCGATTGGAATCACAAAACCACAGTCTCTATCAAATCATATACAAATGTCAGGATTGTGCAACATGTAATTGCATAGCAAAGTGGAAGTGTTTGTACCCCGTGATACTCCTTTTACACCAATATGGGGAAACAAACACAGATCTACCAATTATTCAGTGTCCAGCTGTTTCTTGTCACGTTTTTAGGTGAATGGTTTTGTAATTACAGCTTTGCAGATTGCTATGGACAAAGCACTTACTTAACTGAGGGACATTTATACCTGAAACTAGTGAGGTAATGAGGAGAGTTGTAGGTGGAAGATTCTGGTAGCTCTTGAACTAGGCTTATTCCATTAATTATTAAACGTTAATCAGTTACTATCTCTCAAAAAAAATTGCTGGAAATGTAAATTCCAGGTGTGGTTTGACTGAGGTTATGCAGCTAAAAGTTCCATTGTGTTAATTGTGTTCGGGGCGGATAGGAGCAGCTGCCACCCCTCCATTGCGCCGTAGCTAGCATGGAGCTGCATCTATGGAAAAAACGATGAGAAGTATAACAACAGTATAACAAACATGCAAAAAATCATACATCAGTGCCTGCGGTTAATCATGAATCTGTCACCCTGCAAAAAAACAAACAAACAAACAAAAAAAACTGCCACCTCTTTGCCATCCCATGTATCCATTTCACAAATCCTAAGAATCTTAGGTACATATTTTGATAGACGTTAAAACACAAAAATTCAAATCATAGAAAATAAATATGAAGAAAATTCCATAATATGAATAAATAAAAAGTTATTTAGTAGTCATTTAGTAGTCAATAGTCTTTTCATTTCCGGTATTTTTCTGATGTTCAGTGACATTTATCATGTAAAATCCTGCTCGTCTTTTGTATGCTCATTACAGTGCCCGTAGGCTGCCATTGGTAATATTTAAGCAATCCTGATAGCCCATCTAACTGGAGCCACTGAGGAGAGAGCATCTCACTTCGTGAGAATTTTGAAAGTGTCTAGGGACCTTGTGAAAATCAAAAACAAATCTGCAGGAGCAGTGCGGTTTAACCTACAGGCGCAGCAGCCTTTGAAGTGGAGGGCAGCGTTGTTAATTGTCAGCGCCAGCTTAGTGAAAGGTGGTAACAATTTAACAGGACTGCGTGGCAGCAGGGCGCTGGATGCGTATCAGGTGTTTGCAGGCGTCGTGTGCTGTGCAGCAGAGAGGAAGCCACTCCAGAGATGAGAAAGTGGCCGACTTAACAACCAGTAATTCTTTGTTTGTGCTGCCAATCGTGCTGTAATTGGCTGGAAGGTGAACAGGAGCTTTGTGATTGGACAGCTGGACCAGTTACTGCTGCTATTTTTACTGAACGCTACCAGACGCAGCCGGCATCTCCGTGCTCTACCTTTAAGCGTACTTGGTATTAGCAGAAATTTCTTTCTGATGCACCAGCAGGGTTCAAATGGGGCAAAGCGGTGAGCTTTCGTGGCTCAGAGGTATCTCTGAGTAAACAAGCGAGAGTTCAGAGCAGCCGGCTGTCAGAGATGTTCCCAGTGCTTTTCCCTGAACCATGGCACTTGAAAGGCATTTTGAATGTTTGGAACGTTCTCCACCCTTTCAAGTGTCTGTATGTGCTAGTTTGTGTGTGTGTGTGTGTGTGTGTGTGTGTGTGGTTGCATGTTTCTGGTTTGCCTGTGGTATTTCTACACGTTCAACACTGACATGTTAAGCCAACTGTGTCCATGTTGATTGGGAGTGCTCCTTACAAGGTTAGACCTCTTCTTTTGTAGTACTGTCTCCAACCTGAAGGGTCCTCTGCAATACACACACACACACACACACACACACACCAGCTGTCTCTCTAGCGGTAGCCAATAGAGAGACGTATATGGATATATGTATAAAAGAGTATACTTATTTTTATGCAATTGCCATTTAAGAATGACTTGAAAGAAGATGCTTGTGATTAAAAGTTTTACAAACTTAAGGTATTACACAAGAAGGTTTTCAATTTCTTTTGAATAATCACAGAAACAGCCCTGAAATAACCACATAACAATGTGCAAAACTGCTGTGAAGATACCATAGTCATACCATGCTCAAAGCCAAAAGCATAAACAAGCTGTCTCGTCTAATGCAGACTTATCAAACCTCTTGAAGGTTTAATTATAAAATAAATTCCACAAACCCCCTCAGTTCAGATTTATTTCAGGAACATTATTTAAATTTGTGCAATAACAATTTTGTTTGTTTATTATTGCCATAGAGCTTTCTATTCCTGAACTTTCCACTAACCGAACACAGGTCCAAGTTGGCAGTGAGCCTCATTTATCAAGCTGGATACAAACAAATTTTTTCGTTAAATCATTCGCAGAAGCATTGAAACACAAAATGTGGTATTCATGAAAATCCAGTTTAGAAAAGTACAAGCGCTCCTGTGTTTGTGTAAATGTATGTATAAGTAGACTCTGTTACATGATTTAGCGCATGCCAAGCTTAGCAGCCACTCTTTCACTGTTTAGATGTCAGTATGTTGTTTTCAGCTCTGTGAGCTTTGCCTTTTATGGAGTTTTGTGGGCGTCGCTAAATGCAGATCAGCTTTGCCCTGAATGTGCTTGGTAATTTCCAGGTGATTGGCATTTATCAACATATGAAGAAAAATCAACATTAACAAAATGTTCGTAGACATGGCAGGACTGTACTAAAAGATTAATAAATGAAGCCCATTGTTTATAGGCCTAATTGCTTTTGAGTTATTGAGGTTTGGATTAAAACCATTTAATTTAAATGAACACTCAAACAAACGAATAACTATAAAAAGTAAGTAATAACTATATTAATAAAAAATATAATAACTTTGATGTTGATTGCTGTACCAAAATTAAAAGCCACTGACTATGTTAGAGTATCTGCTGTTCACAGGTTCCTCTAGCCTTTTAAAAAAAAAAAAAAATTATTATTATTTTTTTTTTTGGTAGTGTGGCGGGGGTCAGGGGCACATAAATGTGTTGTACTGCTTGTGAGAAATAAAAAAGTAAACCCAGTTCATAAAAGTGCTTCAGTTGCATAGAACTGCTGTGCAGCTGTGGCTGGTGTGAATGCCCATATTGATTATTATGGGCACTGATTTGACGAACTACAGTGGTGCAGACGCAGCGTGTTCATGGTGTCCTGTCTGAAAGAGGGTTTAAAATAGTCCTCACAGCCATTAAGCAGTTTTTCAACAACTAACGTTATCAGCAAATTCATCAACAGGCCTTGCCGTTCTGCTCAACCGCAGTGTAATCAGTATTTGAAAATTTCTACTGGTTGACAAATTTCTGCCAGTCTCTAATTTATATTATTATACCACTCACTGTATGTTGTGTCTTAGACAAATTATCTTGTAAGAACAGCATATTACTAAGTGTAACTGGAACCTCTGCACCACAGCCAACTACAGCTCGTAGCCAGTGATGTCTGGTCAGAAACGACAGAATCTTGTATAAACAGTTAAAGGTTGAAGCTGTGTTACACTGGTACGCTCTTGAGTGTGCCGGGGTGTGTGAGGGCAGTAATTAGAGGTCAGGAACGTTAACATTGTAATTATAATCTACTCCTTCCAATCTGTTTCAGTCGTCACAACACACTAAAATGTCAAAACACTGGCAACGTACTGATTTTGCCAAACCTGAAAAAGACTCAACTGGTCATAACTGTTGCGCTTGGATGGAACTTTGTGCTTTCCTTCTTTTCCATGCCTTTGTGTTTGTGTGTGTGTGTGTGTGTGTGCACGCGTATGTGCTTGTATTTGTGTATTCTTGCATGTGTGTGTGTGTATATCCTCGCGTGTTTGCGTGCGTGTGTGTGTGTGTGTGTGTTTCACAGTGACCTGTAGTTCACTGCTCGGGTGCTGAGGGTTCCAGACATTGGACTGGAGACAAAGGTGGCGGCAGAGTGGCGCAGAGCCACTCTGATCCTCAAACAGAGCTACCAATGAAACAAACATCTCTGTCTCTCTCTCTCTCACACACACACACACACACACACACTTTGCTTTCTCTCTTGCTCTCACTGCTCTCTCTCTCTCTTACTCACGGTGAGATCTGTGATATCAGAAGGACTAACCTCACTTGACCCTGTTTTTTTTTTTCGTTCTTTTTAAAAAAAAAAAACAACCTAATTTCTGATGGATTTCGGAATGTGGGTTTGAACCGTGCTTATAGAACGTTTTTGATTTATTAGTATTAACTGTCAATAATGTGAATGCTTGGCAATCAGTGAAGCCACTGTATCCATTAATCAATGGGTTAATTAAAAATAATTAACTTTTTTTTTCTATATTTATAACAGCACTACTCAGCGATTCTGCTGTACTTGCATTTCATCTTTTTTTCCTTACGTGATTTCTTCATTCAGGATACTGAACACTTCCTATCCCAGTGCCTATCCTTTTTATCTGCTGCCTCTTCTTCTTCTATCTGTCTCTCTCTATCTCGCTCTCTTTCTCTCTCTCTCTGCCCCCTCCCCTCTTTTTCCCAGTGGGGGTGTTGTTTATAGAGCATTATAATTTATAACTGAATAGAGTGGATTTAATTTCAGCGCTGAGGCTCGCCAGCAGGGCGCCAGGCTGCAATCAGAGGAATCAGTGCGCTGCGAGCCCTGTTGAATGGAAAGTATTATCAGCGGCCACAAACGGACACTGTTTCTCCTTAAACAACTCCCTCGATGCTCCCCGAGCCCGGCTTCTCTTTCACTCCTCTATTCCTGTTAGCCGCCCTCCCTCCCATTGTCCTTCAGTGCCACTTCCCCTGCTCTCCTTTCTCCTCCTCCTCCTCCTCCTCCTCTCTCACTTCCCTGTTTCCTCTGCATCCCTCCTTTCTTTTTCTTTCCTTATTTGATTTTCTGGAGCTGTTCTGATGATGCTGTTCAGGCTGGAGTAGGACTGGTATGGCGATATGGTAAACAAGATTGGGTCATGATACATGATGTAGAATGTATTGTGATAGATTTATTAATGTGCTGCATTTGAATAATTCTCTGAATCACTGTGCTTTTAATTGTCTCTTACAGCAATATATAAACATGTAAAAGGAAAGAAACCGGCGCCACAAAAATCTATTTTAACGTCCAATCAGATATTTGAGACTATCAGTGTTATAAAAGTTCTGACACGACCCCGTATCAAATCCATATCATGTTGTTCATTCTTATATTGGATTACCATTCGCATTTATGGATTTATAATTGTAGCATTCTGAGTTAAAGTTGCACACACCAGCTTCACCAGCTCCTTTATTTATTTATTTATTTATTTTAATATATAAATCTTTCCAGTACACAGTGTTGCTCTCCAGCAGTACATGTGATGGCTGCATGAATTGTGTCTGTTCTGAAATGGAATGCAGCGCTGCTATTTACTGGTCAGGCTCTGAGTTTACTGCAGTGTTCGCAGTAAAAGCTCAGCCCATGAGCCAGCGTTCCCCCTGTCTGCCTTCCTCTCACGCCTCTCTCATCTTTATCTTGGCCTCTGTCTCCTCTTTTCACCATCCCCATTCAAGTGTTGCAATTTTCCGCCCGTAAATCCTGCCGTGCGTGACTGGAGGCTGACTCGAGCCTCTCCTGCATTCTGACAAACAGAGAGTGTGAGTGAGTTAGTGAGTGCGTCATCCATTCCGCTGGGCGGCCGAGTCAGTTTGTAGATGTGACCCCAAAACAGGAGTAATGATATTTAAATACGCTTGGATTAGTGCAGAGTGTGTGAGAAATAGTACGGACGGACAGTGAGAGAAAGAGAGGCTTCAGATGTACACAGCAGCTTCAGCAGTGAAGAAATTATTCTCACACTGCTATGATACAAAATGATTATAACAGTGATGTCAGTGTTTCCATGGTTGGGCTGCTATTTGTGGTCCACTGATATTGCATTTAAATATGTGTATGTGAAGTAAAGTAAAAAGGCATCTTAAACATAGGTAAAGTGTTATTCACAACAATCTGTGTGCATTTTTCAGATAAATATCTTTAAAAATAAATACAACCTTTTTATAACACTTTACAAACAATTTACAAAAAAAACAGCATTTCTCCTGAACTATTCCATTGTTCAGCAGATTATAAAAAAATGGACATTTTAGTTCCACAACATTTAATCAATACTGTTACCTGAACACATTGACCTCTATTAAATATTTGGAATATTCCACAAGTTACATATTTGGCAGGATGAAAGTAGAAAGTACATTCTCAGATTTAAAAAAAAACTGTCATATCGAAAGCACAACCCTGTTATCCAAAATATATATTGAAAGTAAAATATGAATAAATTTTTTATGTAAATCGTTAAACTGTTGTTAACATGCTGATGGTATTAGCATGGATGCTAGTTAACCACATTTTGCATATTTGTTCGTTTTATGCTAAAACCGCAATGCTGTTACTACTTTGTTAGCTAAAATGTTAGCAAAGAAACCTTGTAAAAAATAAATAAAAAAAAAAAAGAGAGAAAGAGAGATTGCTGCCTAAGATGGGTTAACACATTTGTTGATGGTTAAATGCATATTTTCTTGTTTTTAATTTTGAAAATAATGAAAAAGTCTAAATGGCTCTCCAATTGTAGAATCACCGATATATTTTTATTACTGTGTTATATTACACTCACAGTATGAAAGTTAAACGTCTTACTGCTTATTCTCTTTCAGTGCTACTTCCCCCCTGACTCTCTTCACTCCCTCATTTCTGCTTCATCCCTTTTTTCTCTCTCTTTTTCTTCCTCTCTTTCCATCTGCACTCATTTTCCTCCCTCAGTCCCCTCTCAGCACTCAGCAGGACGTGATTAAATTGACCATATTTTAATTGAAGAGGAGCAGCCAACTCTGTCTCTTCATTCAGCATAATTAATACCTTGCAGTTACACTGACTTAGATGAACTTGGTTAATTTTTTTCCCCCCACAAGAGTTCGAAAAGCTTTATGGACTTCGAAGAATAACACACATGGTTTCAGGGGGGAAAAAGTTGCAAGTCGTCGTCAAAAGCCACAATTAGCTCATTACGACTGCTCAAAGCTGGGAGACCACATGAAGAGGGGAAAAGTCATCTCTTTCCCTGTGCTCTCTAATTTCTCAGAGGAAGCTAGCAGGACAGGTTCAGAGGAAGGGCTTGTCTCATAAAGAAATGTACTTGTACCATTTTTACACTGGAATATTACTCAGTAATCGTAATGGCATGGCCTGATTTTGTAATTCACCAGCCTGCCGTAAGTCAGGTCCAAAATGATGAGCTTTATATGAGTTGGATTTTCTTAAAAACAAAACCAGAAAGCATGTAGCATTACCTCGGCCATTAGTGCGGCATTGTAGGACGTGGGGCGGGGGTGATTGAGTGGCTCAGGTAGTTTTGTTTTCTGTCAGTTAAGAAAAACACAAATTGTAGTAATCCCAGCATTTTTGTGCATCTGGTTCCAGTAAGCAGTAAAATTATAAAGTGATGATTTCACTAGGAAAAAGCCAGGAAGGGCATTTGTGATTTTTTGGCGATGATTGAACCAGGGTCTGTTCAGACTGCTGGTGTTTTATTCAAGTGTATTAAAACGGCTTGTTCGTCGCCCGCGTGACCATGGTTAGTAACCGTTACCAGGGAAGAGGAGTAATGACTCTCTGTGAGTATTAAAGCAGCTGCCTGACCCCTCTTTATTAGTTGTGCGGAGCAGCCAGGCTTAATCAAAAGTTAACGATTCAGTGTAGGACGTGCCCAGGGCGGCGCGAGGGCACCGCATTATTGTTAGTGTATGTGTGAGGGTAATTTGCTGAGCGAGCTAAGCCAATAGGAGTGCGGTGTGGCTGGCGCTGGTTGGAGGGAACACATGTGATGTGCCTGAGAGATCAAAACACACACTTGATGAATGTGAGGGCAGAGGGTGGGAGTGGGGGAGTGGCCCGTGCTCCCAGCTTTGAATCGCTGATCAAGGTCGTTCTCAGTTCATTAAATTATGCTGAGAGCCTTGGCCTGGCAAGCAACACACACACACACACACACACACACACACCCACACCCAGAGGTATTGCTTTATGTAGTTTTTGAAGTTCTTTTTCCATTCTTCTTTTGACCAAGACTGCTTCTGTATCCTCACTCTCCAGTTATAATTTGTGTGTGTGCACGAACTTGTGCGCATGTGTATGCATGCATTTTGGTCAGTGGAGTCTAGGCAGGAAAGAGTTGCAGATGAAGCCAGCAGTTACACAGTGCCTTGTGTAATGTTCTGCATGTTGTGTGTGTTTTGGCTGGTCGTCACACACTTCCCAGGTACTGGGTCATTCCTAATATTTACTGTCGGTCATCACGCTTTGTCACCAGACAGCTGTACCTCATGATACACACCTCTAGCATTAGATTAATCAGTATTCCCAAAAACACTGCACTTGGACATTCCCTTACTCCAGGACTTTGTTAGGGATTTTACTTTTATTATCTGTAGCTTCCAAATAGCTACTTCTTACTGTAAGTAACAAGCCCTGAGTCCATTATAATATATATATTTTTAAAAAGGTGTTAATTCCCATGAATTTACCTGTGAAATGAAAGCAGTGAGGCAGAATGTAAAGTATTTCCATTATAATATTTTGATTTTATGAAATGAACAAATAGTTTGTTTAAGAAAACTATTCTGAATTTTCTTTTCTTTCACATAAAATATCCAGATCGTTTGTGGCCTGTCTCCTGGCACCACAAGCAAAGCATCAACCTTTGCTCTTGATTATAAATTAACCAGGCAAATGCTCTGAGCTGCTCAGGATTAAATCTAACATCAACATTAATTCTAGTATTATTTAGGGTTTTTTTTTTTATCTGATTTATGAGACAGAGAGGAGTTTTGATTTGGGTATGACTCACTGTCATTATCTCACATTGCAGGACGATAAATTGGGGTTAACACTTTCTATCAAGGCTATAATTTCTATAATGACCTGTGTATACATGACAAACATGTCATAATACATCAAAAGCATGTCATAACATGTCAAAAGCATTTTACATTTTGTTATAATCACTTATTAACTTATTGCTTAATTATATTACACTTGCGATGAAGTGTAATTCGTGGTTATTATGAGTTTTTAACAGAATGCATTATACGCAGTGTAATGTAATGCATAAAATATAATGTGTAGTGCGTTGTTACAAACCCACTAAGACCTGCCCTGATTTTTTTTTTTTTTAATTATAAAAATTTTTTTTTAAAGAAATTATATACATTTTATTTGTGAGTGTAGATTATTGACAGACACATGATATTTCAAACTAAACCTAATAATTTCCTTGCAAGTAAAGTGGCATTTTTATAAATAAGAATTTTTTTTTAAGTTTTATAAACCAGTTTTATTTTCTGATGATTGCTAATAGTATCTTTAGTATTATCATGGTGAAAAACAGCAAGGCATGTCAGTATGTCAGTGATTAAACATAATGTACTTTGCAAAGTGGGGAAGCCTGGTATTAGTGAAATGTTTTGTTACAAACACTACTTTTAATGCATAATCTTAAGCTTCATAATTCATAATAATATATATTAGTATAAAGTGTCTGAATTATTCATAAACAACTTAAATGTGTAATGCATTTTGGCTGATTATGATAGTGTTCATAGTTAAGTAATGCTATGGCCTCCGTAGAAAGTATTACCAAATATGGCTATTACCATTGAATTTGATTTCCAACTTTGCCTTCATTGAATTTCACACAACTAACTACCTCAAGGAGCGACTCGGACAGAGGGGAAAATGTTGCTCAGTGTCACACACTGAGTGTGAGAATAGTTCAGAAGTTGCATAACTGATTTCAACTATCATGGTACGAGTCCTTGGACATGAAAGCATGTTTGGATGATATGTATGCGACATACACACGTTTGCTTTACACATGACATGCTCCACCTTACCTCCCATCTGTCTCAGGCCTGACACATACACACACACACACACACACACACACACACACACACTGTCATGCGAGGTTAGAGCAGTACGGAGCAGTTGGGTAAGTACAGGGCATCTGGTCATTGCCTGAGGAGCCGGGCGGGCTCAAGTGTAAAGATCTTGTCATGCCCCACATGGCCAGGCTGAGGGGGGTGTATGTGTGTGAGTGTGTGTGTGTGTGTTAGTGGGGTGGAGGTTGCCCTGTTTGTGTTGAGCATAATGTGCTCTGCTTGTGTAAATGTGTTTAGTGTGGGACGTTAATGTAATATTCATGCCAATCCATTTACACATTGTCCATGCAGAGCTCCTGTTATGTGTCGATCCACTGGAGCAGAGAGAGGATCCGAAACAAATTTTACATATTCATTATCCATATTTTGACATAGTTGAGTTGTTTTTATCTGAAAGATTTTTCTTCTACCACAAGGAGGCACGGTTTCTTATTGCATACATTTTACATCAAGCCAAAAAGGTGCACAGGCTTCAAAACAGGAGAGATAAAACCATATTGCAAAACTCAAAGGATAAGTGTATTTCTATTCTCGGCATAAATGAATCTGTGTGGGGTGGAGCCACGGCTTTAAACCAGATTTGGTGCAAACATGAGCGTACATCAAATCTTCAACCTTCCTGCAGGCACATGGTGATTGGGAAGTGGCTTTAAAGCACGGAAATGGCTTAACTTGATTTAACTAACAGCTTCCACATAGCCTGCTGCTGAAGACGCCAGTCTCTGTTAATGCCCAGGACTCGAATCAGACCCAGGGAAACACACATTACAGCGGAAATGCTGCTGCTCAGAGTTAATACTTGTGGGTTTTTCTACTCTTAGTTTAAAATGTAGTGACAGATGTGTCATACGTTGAGCCATTGGCTTTAGACTTTTTATTATTTCTGCACAAAGCCGCTGCAGCACAGCTCTGTGTTGTCTCTCTGGAGATTAAACCATTTACATGGTCAGCCCAAGTCATTACTTAGAACACACACATTGGAACATCTCAGTTAAAGAAGCAGAAATTTTGGATTAGATGCTGTTCTGAGAACAGATTCTGCTTTTAAAACAATTTTACATAAGTACGCTTGAAGTTTTGTGCCCCCCACCCCCACCCCAACTCAGCAGGTTAGTTGTGCTCTTGTGCTCAACTTTGCTTAGTGTCCTGCAGTGTTGTACATATTAACACAGCAGCTAAAGAGTAACATTACAAGCCTGTGAAGCAGAGAAGCCACTTTTCTTTCTAATCACCGGGCTTCTATGTCACAACGCTGTGTTTGATCATTCCTGACAGCAAAGGATCGCCAACATTATGCAGATTTGTAGTTGTCCTCGTCTGCAGTAAAAGTGCATAAGTGTCCTACTCTCGACAGGCTGTACCCAGCAAGGGGTCTAGATTTGAGATTCCCACAGCACGATTGGCTCCAGGATTCAGCAAGAAGCCAAGTGAATGCTAGGTGCCCTCTAAACAAGGTGGAGAGGGGAGCGAGGATGTTACTGGCCTTTCGTCTAGTTTTACATTCTGGCAGTGTGCACCATGACTCATGGGCTTGCAGCTCATTAAAGCAGGAGTCTGGGGCTCGTCTCTGTAATCAGCAAGCTCACCCGCGCCTTTGCTGCTGGATCTGCGGAGAGCAGAGCAGCGCCAGTCCTCCCAAAGCAACCGGCCATGTTTTCAATAAAGCCTCTCCGCCTGGATTTCTGCCTCTGCTGTATCAAAGGCTTGGGAGCCACAGGCCATGAACCAGAGCTTAAGAAGTAGGACTGTGGGGAAGGAGGGATAAAGACGAGAGAGCATCGGCATCAGATCGGCAGGAGTCATCTCTTTTTCTTCTTTTTTTTTATCCATGCCTTGAGTGCAGCAACAAACCCTATTTTCATTTTCTGTCAAACATGAAAGTAGGACTGGTGCTGACGCTCGTGCTTGACTGCTCGCGTTACCCTTTCCAGGCATGAAATTGAACACAGCGGGTACAGCTCCGTGGCAGTTATGAATATGTGATTGCGTGTGCTAGGAATCTTTTTTTAAGGGAGTAATGCTATCTGAGCAGAGTGAATGTTGCACGCCAACACGTAGCAGAATGAATTAGTAGCTGAGCCAAAACACCGGATACAGGGAGGCTGTGTCTGTTCGGTGCATTTAACACATCACCCACGCAATTTGTGCCCCCCCCCTCCTTCCCTCTTCAACAGGATTAGCTCACACCCACAGACACCGTTCACGGCGCCACTGACCTCTTTAACTATGACAGTTATGATGCTTTGCCTGTCTGCCAACTCATCGGAAATGCAGGGCTGCTTAATCATTCATTTGCTCTGTTCTTGACCCTAGTGTAAAATTTAGCTTCATTCTTGATGAATGCCAGTAAAAACCCACGGTGGTTTGTATGGTTTCCAATTATTGCCTTGTATTATTTCCACGGTTGTAGAAACATGATGACATTCGTGTCTGTATGAGATCACCAGTCGTTGGCATTAACATGAGTATACATGCTTTTTTTTTAAGTTCTATAATGTGTTCACTCATTTCTCAACTGTGATATATTATTATGTTTGCTTCGGGTTATGATTATATTAAGACAGTTAAGCCAGTAAAATTGGATTGAGACCGAGGAAGATGGAAACAGCTCTATTTAGCTGATAAGTGGGCATAGATTTTAGACAATGTGGAGTAAGTGTGTGTGTGCATGCGTGTGAAAGAGACCCATGTGTCTGAGAGTGCTCCCTCGTTATGCAAATTAGGGTTCCGCCTCTTAAATCTCCTTTAGCAAATGAGCGGAAAACAGAGATGTAAACAGCTGTTGCACTTAGACATCTGCGAGACTGTCTCTCGTTCTGGCGTGACTCACTGCGTTGCACTGACCCTGTTTTGTACCCCAGGCTTAACCCCTGTTTCTCTGCTCATTCTTTTGTGTGTGTGTGTATGTTTGGGCTTTATTGTCAGGCGTCAGATGGAGGGAATTTACCCCATTTGACACCTACTTAAACTTGGAGCAGGGACAGTCGGATAATGTTGTTAGACTTGTCCATTGCCCTTCTGTTTATAAGGACTGTGGGAGGTCTGCAAGCTGAAGGCATGACCAGGCGACCTCAGAAATCTGTCTCCGCGTTTCTTCTTCTGTCATTCATCAAAAAGTGTTAAAAAGTTCAGCTTGACCTGATGCACTAGAAAATACTAGAAAAAGTATTATTATTATTATTATTGTTATTGTTATTGTTATTATGAACAGCAATAATATTAATTGCAGAAGAAGTAGCATTTAATTAATTTAAGTACTGTGCCTTAGATCAAATCCCAAAGCATTGTACGCAATCTCAAAATAAAAAAGGGATGCCAAAACCATGAGGCAAGCAGTCAAATAGTAAGACGTCTGTCAAAGAAAATACATTTAGCACCAAAGGGAGTGATTAGTTTACAGAATAAAAGAAAAAAATTTCAATACCCTTATGCTTTCGTACTTTAGTTTGATTCATGTGGAAACTAGATTTTCTGCTAACACTGTTGGGTTAGATACAGGGCTAATATATTACTATAGTTTAATCCATGCCAAAGCTGTCAGTACACACACACACACACACACAGCAGTTTCACTAGCTTTGTGAGGTACTTCCATGCAGTTTTGTGACCAGCCAAATGCCCTTACAGTCTCAATCTTTGCATATATCTTGTACACATGCACACTTTTTTGGTTTTTTTGAAATAACATAATCCTTACCTTAACATCAGTGACCAACCGAAACTTGTTAAAAAGCAGAACATTACCACAACCTCTACCACTACCTCATGTTTTCCTATCGTTTGTTCCTCATATGGGACTGAAAACCTACACACACCTTTAAGGAGCAGGCTAAGGCATAGATTTTACTGATTTAGTGACTGATATACAGTTGTGGCCTCTGCTGTAGGGATTGTATGCACATATCTTGTAGATAGTATTGACTAACTCCAGTTTTAGTATACTAGTCATTTTCTGTCACTGCTGTTGGCACCAGATGATAAACTTTAATCCTGTGCGTGTTTACTTGGTTCTCACTCCAGCACTACAGAAACCGACAGTGGTATTGATCAGTGTTCAGCTTTAGCCAGACACTTCACACATTCTGGATGTAAGCAGTGCTCAGAGTTTCCTGGCTTTGGCTCAGCTCGTCTCCTTCTTTTCCTGTCCTGTGCCACTGCAGCTGAACCCTGCACTTGGGATATTTATAGCCCGGAGCCAAAGCTCTTCTCTCTTCTCATTAGCTCCCAGCGCTTAGTGGTCAGTCCACATAGCTGCTTCCCCATAAGTGTCACTCGCCTTTTCTCCTCCTCTTCTCGTCTGCTCTCTCAGTGCTGTGGTAATGGCTCCCACCTCAGGCGCCACAGCATGGCCCACACAATGCCAGTCTATGTGTGGAGAAGAAGAAAAGAGGAGTGATGTGGTAATAGTGAAGCCTCTGGTGTCTGACAGTTTTTGCGTTACACCACACACACTCTATATATAACTACACAGATGCACTTGAGCTCAGTGAAGTATGGATATTATATACCAAGACACACAAACCCCCAAATAGAAAAAACGATCCTTATTACAGTTCATGAAGAACAATTCCTCAGAAGATGAATTACTGTATTGTCAAGACTAAAACTGAGCATAGGTTGTGTAAGAAATAATATAGGGCATGCTGTTAGAGAAAATTAATAAATGCCAGTGTGATGTGAAGCATCCCGAAGTTGATTATTTTCCCATAACAGCACATCCCAACATTTCTTGTATACCAAAGCAATTTGCCAACAATTGCAATTTTTATTATTAATAAAAAACACATTGTGCTTTTTAATTACAGTCATAGTTAGTTAGATTTAATGGTGTGGAATGTCCATGATGCAAGGTAATTCTTATCACTTGTATTGTAGCAGCCATAAACAGTCGCTCCTTCACCAGCCTCTCTTTTTTTTCCTCTCTTGAAGACCAAAAAAAAAAAAACACAACTTGTCATGTTACTGAGAATTGGAAATCGTTAAGTGAAGACTCTCCCATGGCGGAAAACTTACTGACCAATACAAAGTGCTGACACTGGAGCCTCCTTCCATAAATGTGAAATAAACGTCTCACCACATCAATGATTGTACAGTTTTCTTTGTACAGTAACATGTATATTATATAATCTAATAATAAACATTTAATCTGTTTATTATTAGATTATATAGACCATCCACCATATAAATCCCTGTGAATGAGTTCTCAAGGTTGCTGTTATAGTAAGTAGATCAACACCTCAGATTCAAGATTTTCGTTACTTATAATATTATATAATATAATATAATCATTTTAAAATGATTTAACATGAGCAAATGCACAGACTGTGTACACATCCTGAGCAAGCAAAACCTCTGAACAAGCATGTTTCAACACATTAGAAGTGTGATCACTGCAGCATCCTGTTCCTGTCCCTGCAGCGTCTGATCCTGTCTACTTGCACCTGCGTCCCAAACACTGTCCCTGACTGAATGATGCAGTACATGTGCATGCTTGAAAAAGGGTGGCCACCTCACCATTAAACACACACCTGTTTTTTTTTTTTTTTTTCTATTTTCGTTATTGTTCTCTACAGGTATATCCTAAAGGAGGCCCTTCCTGTTGTTTTTCATTTTTTTTTGTCTTTTTTCAAGCATGCATATGTCCCACATCACTGTCTCCTCCATCCTCTTTCATTCCCCATATTTATTTGTCATTCATCGTGTGTAAGAAAGGAAGGGAGAGGAGAGAAGATGTGAGGAGAGGAGTGACGCAGCCAGCTCAGGGCCATGCTAGAGCGCAATGGAAGACGACTGCACTCCTGAATCACAAGGTTAGAAATGCTAGTGCCAGATGGAGCAGAACATTGAGTCATCATTGTTATATTGTTCATTAATGATCAGAAATCCTCAAGCTCTGTTCTCAGAAATGAACCATTACTGAGGAGTGCTCGTGTAGAGTCAGGCTGGGATTATTTCCCCTGAGTCAGAGCATTCACTGGTCTGTTAAAGTCTTCAGCACAACCCATCTTCATTTATCTCTAAGTATGTATTTTATACTGTAAATATTTGTATCTAATTTAGCTCTAACAAATAGATTCTATACTATCGGCTATAATGTTGTGTTTATTGTCTGTGAATGTTGTATGTAACGTCAATCTAAAATAGTCTAATAAAGAATTTGAGAAAAACCTTGAAAAAAGTTTTTTTTTTTTTTTCTTTTTGTACAATCTCTAGTAGCTGTACATGTTCATTCATGTATGTAATTTGCACAACAACAAGGGGCGAATGCTACATTATTCATGCACTGAGCCCTGCTACATTTAAACTTCATAATCATCAGCCGGATTTCGGTTCAGGTTGAGGTAGGGAGAGGCTTTTTAATGCATAATTGACCTAATACATCTGTCCTTGTCTGTCGATGCCCTTACTGACACTCTACATTAGAGGTGTAAAACATGCTACCATGATGTTACCCATCCATCTTAAACTACTGCTCATATCTGTAATGAGTGGATCAGGGTTTTTTTGTTGTTTTTTTTTTTTATCCTTCAGTCTTTCAGACTCTTTCACTCTCTCAGAGTCTAGCAATGACTAGCTGGGTAAATAACACCAGAGTGCGAACTTTGTTCTCTGACTAGGACATGAGCTGTAAAAACAGAAATGAGTAGCATGTGATTGAGGAGTGCTGACAGCACCGAGCTTCTCCAGGACTCGTGCACCCTGTTATACATAAGCTCTGTCCAACATGTCCAGCTCTGTAAAACATCCCAGCGGTAGCCTGTGACCAGAAGCTGCCATTTGTTTAGATAAACCTTATGATATAGAATTTTATTCTTCTTGGCTTCACATGATGGCACACGCCAATTATCAGCCCGCTCATACTCACTACCGCACTTTGTAATCAGCTCCAACAATTATACCATTGAAAATATGCACTGATTGCTCTCTGTGTGTATTTTGGACTAAGCGTCCGAGCCAAAAACAATACCGGTCAAAACAAAGCAAGGGTTACGCGGACTCTCAATAATTTGCACCGCCTTTGAAGTGTCCAGTCCCGAAATTACAGTGCTGCCATAATGAAGTATTGCCATGCAATTACCCAGCAGTTTAGTGCACAGAGCCACAGAGCAGTGAAAGTGCAATGGGGTGTTGGGAGCAGAGGGTAGGCGCTGAAACTCTAGAAGTAGCGTGCTGTTTTTCTGTGAGTGTTTAGTGCACTTTGTGTGTGTGTTTATGGTTGTGCTACACCGTGTGAAGCAGGTTTGGCTCCTTACTGGGTGGCCCTCACCTGAGGTGGCCAGGCCTGATGAATTATGAAGTGGTTGCAATCTCGTTAATATTGCAGCAGAAAACATACAGCATACTGGCACCAGCCTGCATGTTAACAGACAATGCATTTTTAATTAATGCTTAGCTTTGATTCTTGATTTGACAACACCCTGGACCATGGCACAATGTGGCAGAAAAGTGGATGATAAGTTATTTCTGGTGCCCAGGTACCACCAAGGGCTTTAAAAGTTTCACTCGGCTGCTCTTACACATTGTGTCTTTTGGCTCTGCCCCATGGACTAAATTATGGAGGAGCGATGTGAAGTGCTACAGATGGACCACAGATTTGGAAATGGCTTATGTCTGTTAAACTGAACTGTAGTGGGATTAAGTAAGGAATAAAACACTTTGGGGTGTGCTGTTATAGGAAAAATATCCATGCCGGGGTGGTGTGATGCTGTTACTACCCTGAAGTGTTTCATTCTTTGTATACCACAGCAATTTGCTAATTACAATTTTTAAGTTATTAATGAACGTCATGTCATGCTTCTTCAATGTTTATAGTTACATTTAATATTGTGCAACGTCCATGAGACAGGTTAGTTCCTGTTATCATTTACGTCACGTATATCGCTCCCTCACCGGCTTTTCTATTTTTTTCTTGCTCCTCTGTCCGGAAGACTCTCCCATGATTGAAAACATACTGACAGTGGAGACTCCTTCCATAAATATTAATTAAATGTCTTTGTACATAAAGCTTCACTGTAGCAATGATTATATATTTTTCTTTCTTAAATAACAACACGTATTTTTAATCTGTTTATTATTAGTCAAGCCAAGTGGGTTTTTATTGTCATTCCTCTATATAGCTTGTATACATTGGAACGAAATGCCATTTCTCCAGGACCATGGTGCAACACAGAACAGTACCCAAGACTACATAAAGTGCAATACACAACAGTTTCTGACGAGTGCAGGACAATATATACACAGAACAGAACAATAGATACACAGGACAATAAATACACAGAACTGGGCTGTAAACTGTGAATTAAGTTAGCAAGTTAGTTTAGTTAGTAAGTTTAGCAGCAATATTGGCAGCAAAAACAAGTTCCATAATGAAACGTGACTGATGCAGCTTTGTAAATGCAGGTGTGCAATGTTTTTGAGTCATACTGGGTTAGGTGTTTGACTACAGCATTGGGAGGCAGTAGGGTGTTGAGTAATCTGACTGCCTCAAGGAAGAAACTGTTGCATAGTCTGCTGGTGATTGCAGAGTCTGCTGATGTGTAGTCTTAGATTAAGTGGAGTGTTCTACCCTGTGAATGAGTTGTTACTGTATAAACGATACCGTATTAGAGCGAGTGCATTAATATAAACCTGTCGTTTGAATTGCAGCCAGAGCTACTGTCAGAGTGCTGTTATAGAAAATATGAACATATTCAGATTCAAGAATTCAACAGCGCTGTGGTAAGGAGTAGTGTTATTCAGGAAGCCATGGAAACACTAGTTACTAATCATGGGAAGCTGACTCTGTGCTGGCATGGTTCCACCCCTCCACTTGGAGCAGCTTTGATTCAAAGCATACACAGAGATGTGATGAGCCTCATAGTCACATGACCTGTAGTAGATACACTGGTTGTTCCTTGATCTTCAGATTGTGCTACACTGTTTTAGCTCTGAATTCTTGCCTCTAATTCCAGTGTAGACGTCTCACATGCAATTTAACGCCATGTTTCACTATCGTAAGTGACTGAACACTGTTATGTGACATTATGTTTGCACTATCATTAGATGATAGTTAACCAGGATAATCCCTGACTGCAGCATTAAGAATGATTTCACTCCCACTTCTTTGGAGTCAGCTCTCCTTTTTTCCACTTCAGTGCTAGTGTATCAGACCATGCAGAACCGCAGAGGCTAGCATTTACACCCACCCGCACTTCTTTCACTTGGTGCTCCTGCACTAGCGTGCTAGCAGTGCGAGGGTCAGGCCCTGAGCGTGGCCGGCTGAAATGAGATACATGCCCTGCTCAGGGACGGGAGCAGGGTCAGCAGCTGGTGGAGGATATGGCAATCATTTATAAAAATATGCTTTCTCAAGCCCACAAAAACAAAAGCCCCGAACCCAACAGCTGGGAAGGGTTGGGAGTAGCCCCAAGGCTGGCAAGTTCCCTTCCAGATGGAGAGGTTAGTCCGGGGCTAGCCAGGCCGCTCCACTTAAACTTCCGATTCCCATTAGGTGCAGAGAAGATTGCAGGGGAAGGGAAGAGGAAGAAAAGCAATGAGCATGACTGCTCTGTTTTTTCACCCTGCTTAATCAAATAAAGCAGGAAGCTTCCGAGACGGAAGAATTGTGTTTATTGATATTTGCGCACACACTGTGTTGTTTGTTTTAAAAGTCTTCTCCGTCATTGTGAAATATTGCAAGTTTTTTTTTTTCACTTGCCTGAGTTTGAACCTTTTTTTTTCTGGGAAGCTGCATCAGGACTCTCTTATTTTTTTTTTCATTAATGTTCCAATTTATTTAAATTGAGCCACTGGGAAATTTCCACCGACTGTGCTTCTACTGCAAGTAAATTGCCAAGCCCAGGTCAATTTATAGTAATAGTAGGCGTTGGATTAAATAGCTGTACGGAGCAGGTCTTAAATAAAAATTGATGAGCCTCTCCACTCTTGTGTTGATGTGACACTCAGCTCAGTGTAGTAGTATTAGGGTCCTGCTGTGGGTATTGTGTTACCCTGGGCTCAATTTGGCTCTATTAAAATGTGCTGTTGCATTTTTTGGGGTATGTCAGAACCTGACAAGAGGTCCCTGGATTTGCCCTTAATAAGAGAAATGTACACATGGAAGCCCTGGGAACAGATTCACAGTGCACTATATAATGAAGGTGAGTGAACCCGTGCCAAAAGCTAGTAACCTCGTACAGTGAGGTTGACACGGGGTCCACACAACCTGACAACCGTTTTTTGAGAGGACATGTGATATTCATTGAAAAGCACCACTAAGGTTTACCGTGAGCGGACAGAGCGCTGATGTATTAGGCTCTATGTAGCCGGTGAGGATGTGATCACCATTAGGCACCATTATACACCATTACTTATAACTGTATACGGCAGAGGAAGGCCACAGCCAAAAACGTTAGTGCTTTCTTATACACCCAGCAGCTGCCCTGTTCACTTCATTATTTGAGAAAATATAAAGCAGTCCATAAAAATAACTTCCTGTATCACACTCATTCTCAAACCTTTTTACTAACTGAGATGTAAGAAAGGAAAATGTACGCCTATAAGAGTGGAGGTCTGGGAAAACCCTTCACATGGTGAAATTTTGTCATTTTCTACTATATATAGTTCTGAAAACCTCAGGTTTTCTGGAATTTAAATATTTTTTGTTTGTATTTATATCATCGAGAAGTAAAGTTACAGCATTTTAAAACCAGGTTACCCCCATAAAAGAAAAGGGGGAAAAAAATCTCTTTTTGTTCTAATTCTACTGAAAGATGCCATGCCAAATTCTACAGTTGCAGCCTAATCTGTTTATGGAAAAACAACATTACTAGTAAATTGTAAAGAATTATATGTTTACAGTGGGAAATGAGATATCACTTTGATCAGCATCATCATCTATGTAAGTCTCTGTCTCATCACCTGAGGTAAAAGTTACTCATGGCATTTAAAAACGAGCCTCATCATTGTCTTTTTACTTGACAGAGCACTTTTCACGCTAACATGGGAGAGAAATAATCTCTGCAGTCTGTTCTGTGGGCTAAACTCCTTGTTATTAGTGCCTTTTTATTAGGTCATTTAGACATTTGAAGACTTTGTCCCCTGTCATCTGTAGTGTATAATGTCCTATGTTCTTGTATAAATATTTCTGTCCTACAGTGACACTGTCCAGAGATTGCATCTAAACTCGCAACAGACATTTAAGGCTACTTTCATATGTGAAGCATGCAGTGCATTTGAATTGAATGTGTGTTCACCCACCAGGTGAGGTTTGTTTCAGCAGGTGAGGACACAGCAATCACACTCGGGTGCAGCGTAAAACAGTCAGTCCGAGACCGCCAGAGAGACACCCTCAGGGCACTTCCAAGCCGAGCTCTGGCGGGTTTCGACTACAGTGAGAACATGATTTGAGCCGGAATTAAACTCAATACGGAAAGTGAACTAAAGAAGCTGTATATTATGTTTTATATATATATATATATATATATATATATATA
>CM075016.1:11768487-11840697 GCA_037576675.1 Pangasius sanitwongsei | reverse complement strand
ACTTGGATGGGTTAAATGCAGAGCACAAATTCCGAGTATGGGTCACCATACTTGGCCACAAGTCACTTCACTTTAAAAAAAAAAAAAAAATCTGAGAGATCTAGTGTATGAGAGAGCTTTCCGATAAGTCATGACGCTGACATTCAGCAAATGGTGGTCCAGAGCATTACAGTGTGCCGAATCTGCCAGATATGTGTAAAATACACCAGAGCTAATACCGCAAACGTGTCCGACATCAGGTGCTCTTTCCTTGCCAATTCAATCCCCGTCAAGGAAATTACTGTGCCGACTGGGAAGTTCATATCTGGTAGTGGAGAACATATCTAGGGCTATGTGACTTTGGCACAACTAGCTAACGGCCGAAAAACTAGCTAAGGGCGCAAAAGCCCTGTGCATCAGCCACGCCCCCTCATGAATCACACCAGTGAAAGTGAGCTGTGTTTCATTATGTTGCATTCTAATACCCAGCCTGTCTTTCATTATATGCTACTAAGTGTCTGAATGGATTGTTTTTTATTATTAAGTTCCAATTATTGTTCTTTTATAATGATAAATGTTTTAATCAACTGAAAATGGAAACCTAAGACAGGTATTCAGGCAATGCTTATTTTGCTGTATCAAATTTGTATCATAACAGGACACCACTGTATTTTACCGTATCATATTTGAATTTTGTGTACCATTACACTGCTAATGATTACTTCTTCATGACAGTGAGTTTTGGTCAGTGTGTAGTGTCAAACTGAAAGGGTAGAGGTGTGTGCAGGATTGTTTTTAATTCCACTCCTTCCTGGCCCTGTAATTAATTTACCTGTCTGTGATATTTTCTAATGCGCTTAGTTGGTTTTATTTCTGAAATGCAAAGAATTGTCATTTAAACCACATCAACCCACACCAGGATAAAGGACTTACTGAAGATGAATGAATGAATGAATGAATGAAAGGTCCAATTTACACCACACAGGGTAAATACACAGCATCACACGAACATCTGCCACATCCAGTATGCTTCCATTTTATATCTGACCACCCACCCACATGATCATAAACAAACAGTCAGACCTGTGACTTTTATTTCCACATTGGGTCCCATTGGATCCCAATCCTGATACACACCTCTACATAAGCTTCTCAAGATTGTGTTGATGTGAATAAGAAGACTGTGATTTCTCAACCCCTCTGCCTCTCTGAGCTACAGCATGTTGTAGGATGACCCCCTGCCTACCCAAACAACCACTTAACCTAAACGCCAGCCAGTCTACTAAACTGTCCACCCAGTTTCAATGGTGGGAGACGCATGTTTACTTCATCTCCTCGTGTTAAATGTCACGCACATAGAGACAGGCACGCACACACATACACAAAGGGCTCAGTGAGGACACAAGTGGCTTTTTCTTATCTCTAAGAATGTGAAAAATGTGTAATACAGGCTGATCTGAATTTGATTAAAGTGAGGAAGTTTACAGAGGGGGTGAAGTTTGATGAGAAGACCCGGAATAATGGAATGGTCACTAAATTAGTTGCTCTAGCCTCAGGCACTCTGAGAAAAGATGTGTCTGGCATGTGAGATCTTTATCGAATAAATTGCATAGCCCTTACACTGGGGTCATATTTAATTTGTTATATGCTGAGTTAAAGTTATTTATGCTTTGTTGGTGAAGGCTTTTATTTCTAAATAAATTAAGACATTTAGACATAAGTGTATGTATAAATTCAATCATTATATGTCCTTAATCATCATAATGAAAAATAGTCTGTAATCTGAAATAGAGAGTCAGTTTTATTTATAAAGCCCAAAATGACAAGCATGACTCACTGGGTTTTGGAGACCCCTAACATCCACCAACCCTCCATGAAGAAAAGAAAAAACAAAAAAAATTTTTTTTAAATAATGGAAAGAAATGGGAGGGACAATTTGTAAAGGGATTTCTGTTCAAGTCAGAAGGATGTGCAAAACGTGATGAATGTCTGACTAAACGAGGCGATCTTATTCAGATTTATAACATTTATTTATTGCAACACTGTTGTTCGAAAAAAAACAACAAAAGTGCTATTAAAAGTTGTGACCTAAAAATGAAATGTTCTCTAAACTCAGGTTAGAACATTCCTTTCTTGACCACTTGACCATTTCCATGTACAACTTTATCAAATGCTGAATTTAAGCATGCCCTAAAAGCATACTTTAACTATTGCTATTGTACTATATGATTACAATCTAATATGAACAGTAATGTCAGTGACGGGTAGCTGCTCAGTTATGTACAAAAACTCGATGAACAAATACAGATACCACAAATACAAACAATATGGTTGGACATAATCCAAGATCTGATTGCCCTTAAATGTAGGAGTTTATTCCCATAAGTCATGGGAACCAAAGAGATACATGAAAACAAAAAGCAGCTCATAATTTAAACTCATGACTATTCATCTTTACCCTCATTCAGAAATCTTCTCTTTTCTGGGTCTGTAATGCATTAAAGAATGTTAGCACATTGTAAAAGATGTGTCGTAACTCTAACAGTGCTCTCAGCCCTAGGCTCCACTGAGTGTAAATATTTGGAATGCTGAGATTCAGAGCAAGAGTGCTGTGACAGTGAGAAGGCTCTTGAACTCTGTCTCTCTTATGTTGAATTGAGGAAGAGACACAGCAGTCGGTCTGCTTTGCTCTCACACTGGCTCCATATAACTTGTCCTTCTTGTTCAAGTTGAGGCTAGTTTTTCAGAGGCTCACAACTCTTAAAGCATCACTTTTCATCTTTGTACTCAGTCTCTTTTTTTTTTTTTTTTTTTTTTTTTGCCTTCCCTTAAGAACCCATGCCATTTCCTATTTCTTCTATACAAAAGGATTTAAATAGGTCACTGAGGATCATGCTACTGTGGCCTTGGAGCACAGTAAGGAGCCTAGCATGGAGCTGTTGCTCTTCTTCCTAACATCCGATGTCACCCAGAAGAGGTTTCCTTTTGAGTCTGGATCCTCTCAAGGTTTCTTCCACATGTTGTCTCAGAGAGATTTTCCTTGCCTCTGACTTGCTCGTTTCGGATCTAAATCTACACCTGAATTTCTGTGAAGTCACTTTTTTGACAATGTCTATTATTAAAAGTGCTATACAAATAAAATTGATTTAAAGGTAGACAAGGTGCTTGAGAACTGCAGCGAGTCAAAGTTGTGTGGTAGCCATCTTCATTCAGGTGCATTCTGCCTAGTCATTATTTTAATAAAGGACAATTGCTGCAATTATCAGGAAGATTAGCTTGTTTGAGGACCGTTTCACACCAGTTCTATCCTTAACAGAGGTGCCTCTTCAGAGAACAAAAAAAAAAAAAAGCGCATCATCAAACTGATGTGTGAGCAGGTCTGAAAACACATCCTGTCTGCGCTCCAGAGCTCTTTGAAGGAGGGGCTGCCCCCTCACAGAATTTCATTAAAACTTTTGCAGAAGGGCTTACATTAATCTCTAATGTCAGGGTTTGCATAAAGTCTGTTTTAAAATGTGTCTCTGTCTGGTTAGCTCCACATCCTTTCACGTCCTGAGGGGCCAGATATGCGGGGGCGCATTTGAGGAGCGTTCTTTGTGCAAAGTGACAAAAAGACGAGTTGCCGAACTGGGCCAGCTTTGTTCCTGTGCACTGCTGCAAAATATGATTTCAGATAAGAACCTCAGGGCAGTTCTGTGAATGGACAGTTTTTATTTTCTGCCAGCATTTTAATCAGCATAGGACCCTACAGTAAAGTTGCAGTACAAAGCCACAGTGTCCAGCCAGAGTGGCTGCTGTCTTTCAGGCGTGAGCAAGAAATTCAGGGATCTGTCGTCTGCCAGACATTAGGTAACCCCGCCTTTGCTTTTCCCGACTTCACCTCATAGATTCTTTCACCGTTTGTTAGGGTGACCTTTCATTGTTCATGTGGATTACCTCAGTGCCATGCTGTTCATTCACGCCATGTTCCTGGTCAATGATATGAGGACTGGACAGGATAAGTCATTAAGTTTTCACTAGGGTGCACTCGGAGACGTCGCTTCTCCCCAGGGCTTTGCAGCCTCTGTGTGCACTGTGGAAAGAGTAATCACTAGTAGTGGGTCACAGCAGCATAAATGTGCAATTTTCAGCGAGGAAAACAGCCTGCCTGTCCCCAGGCACACCTTAGCCCTTCCTGCATCTTTTAGTTTCTCTCTCTTTACCCTCTTCCTCTCACACTTACATGCTTTTACTCAGAAGTGTTTTCCTTCTGCCTGCTCTTTCTTTGCTCACTCTCGCCTCTCTTGCTTTTAATAACTGGATCTGTAAAGTGCTGAGCGTCGTGTTGTCAGGGGAAAAGGGTGTTTATAGGGTGTGCCAGCGAAAGCTCGCTTGCTGCTAAATGACAGGGTGTGGGAGCTGGAGTTTACTTTATGTCAGTCTCGTGTCAGTAATGAGTAGTAAGGCTCAGGCTTGACCATGCCGAACCCTTGCCTCGCTGAACCCTCGACTTGCCTCTATATTTACTTTAGTGCAACATTAGTGCCAGCCTGCGTATTAAAGATCTCACAAGAACAGTACAGTTTGCGGCTGCAGCGGAGGATTTGTTCAAATTAGACCTTCAGAGATCATATAACCTAAGTGGAAACAAATGTGGCCGCTTTTCCGAGTCGTTCTTCCCAGGGTGGGCAGTGCTGCAAACCAGGCACAGTGTGAGAGCCTCATCTACTCATGTGAGTAGGAGGCTGAGCTATGCCAAGACCCCAGCTTCATTCATGGGACGCCACGTTTAAGATGGTAATGAATGGCCATCAATGAAACGGGCTCCTGTGCTAACATGCGCAACCAGGACTCTTTTCTCACGGCATTGGCAGCAGCTAGAAGAGAGGCACTCCTTTGTCATGCTGGCACACTTGCGATCAGTTTTCTGCATCTTGGAAAAATATGCCCCATTGTCCTGAAGGTCAGCTCTGTATTGCCAGCAACAGACCAGGAACATTCCCCAAGTCTCTTTGTAGACAGGGTCTTTACCCCTTCCATCACCCCCATTGTGGTTTAATTTAATCTGCAGAATGCCAGCCTAGAAGGAAAGAGCGGTCTCTGCTTTTCTGCCCCTGGACAGCTCAACTACGCTCAGCCATTATTCATCTTGTGCTGTGGAGTTTTGAAGTACTATCCTCTGAGCATATGGTTATAGAGCTACTTCTGTGTATGTCACCAGTCAAATTGGTGTGTGTCCTCCCAGAGACATGTGTTCTGTTTATCTCCTCACCCACTTTGTCACAGTGTGCAGCGGAACACTTTGCTGGCAACAAGTTGTGGGAGGTCTGACACAATTAGTTCTTGTGAAAATTATAGAATAGGCAGAGGGTCTGTTTTCAAACCAACTGCTTCTCTGTTTTCCTCTCCCTTGCACTCTTCATGGTGTTGTGGAATGGAATGTTTTTGATCAGGGCTATTTACTTGAGTCCGGCCTGTGTGCAAAAGCACGCCTGAGCTAGCAGTGCTAAGCATCTTAAAGCTGTGGGCCGCGGGACTTCTGTGATGTATTATGGCGTGCCTTCAGAAAATAAAAACCACCACCATCTTGGGAATAGATACAGCTTTTTTACCACTAAGGTTAGCTCCCAATTGTAAACTATTAAAACGGTACCTTTTTTCCCCTCCTTGCATGGCCTTGTTTCCCAAGGCATCCTGACGCGTTGGAAACAGAAATCAAAGGCAGGTGCCCTGTGAAGATGTGTGTTCTTACCGTGTTTTACATACCCAGGCACTCGCTTGGGCCACAAGCTGTGGTTGTCTAACTGAGAGACTAGTGTGCAGTTTGTATTAGAGCATATTGAGTTGTAGTTATACAAGTTTAAGAATGTGGTGCCATTGTGACTCAGCATGACACCAGCGGCAGGACATCCTATATCAAGAAATGTTTAAGATGAATGCATTCTGCAGCACAAAAGCGTCCACTGGATGCATATTATTTATAAACAATGAAAAAGTTTTGCTTTGTAGGAGAATACAAGCTTTTTTTTTTTTTTTTTTTTTTTTTTTTTTGAAAGAATGTCTGTAGGCTGAAAAGTAATTCTGTAAAGTATTATGACTCTTGCGTAAGGTGTGATTCATGTATGTCTTTCTAAACTAACATTTATTTCTGTGATGCTAATAATGTAAAATGATTTATGAGCATGTCTGGAAGTATTCAAATCATATCATACAAGTTACGTCTGTTGTTATGTTGTTATAACATCTGCATATCATCCTATCATCCAATGTTGAACTGAAACCAGAAATAATGTCTTGTGTTGTGAGTATATGAACCACTATGTCTTAGAACTCTCTGACACTAACACAATGAAAAGATGCATTGGTTGCTGAAGTCAACCATATATTTAGTTTGTACCAAGAGGCAGGAAGGATGTTGACAAAAAAAGAGAAATAGGCTGAGGAAAGTGAAAAATAGAAATGAGCTTAAAATAGGTAGTGGTGGCGGTGGTGGAGAGCATTGTGTATTGTGTGGCATATTGTAACAGCCTCTTCAATAGGTCAGAGTGCACTTTTGAACTTCCACTAGCTGGACCGTGGCCTTGTGTTACCTCCAGGAGAAAAACCGTGCCGTTTCCTGTGAAGGAGCACATGGGCCAAAAGAGTCAATTAGATCATAATGGAATGAGTCTACTCAGAAAATGCGATGACTCTGAATTCTGCCAGCTTTTCTGCAGCATTAGATCCATGATAGTAGAACGGTGCGCTGAATATTTTATTGACTGTCTGCTTGCCCCACGCTGACCTGCCTGACATGCTAACTTCTCCTTTCACTAGAGACGCCACGTCACTCTGCATCAGGCAGCCAGGCGTGATGCTCCCTTCACATTTCCTGTAAATAAACTCCAGCGCAGCAGGGGACGTGTGTGCTAGGGGGTGCACAAAAACACACATATGCATTGACCTATCATACACGCATACATCAGTGCACACACACGCCAGGGCCTTCCTTGATAGTTGTTGCCTCCCCACCCCCCCACTTCAGAACTTCTGAAAGCTGTGAAAGAGCTCAGTGAGTTGGAGCCTGGAGTCTCCTTAAATCTGTTTTTATCACACTGGCCTCCTCCCAGAGCCGTGCTTATGATAAAACACTCTGTCCGGGTCACACTGTCCTCAATACTCATATCCACCCCTGAGGTGAGAGTTTTGCCACTTTTTTTGTGGTTTTTGTTGAGCCACATTCCCGAGAGCAAAATATGCATGGTTTTCACTTCATTGTAAATGCAATGCAGGAATTTCACTTTGTGACATGAACTCTTCAACCACCTGAATTCTAAGCTACGTGGCATTTAGGATAAGTGATAACTGTTGCTCATTGATGTTTTGATTGGATGTTTTAATTTTAAAATATGGTCAGCCGACCAAAGTCTGTTCTTCTCCCTCCTCCATTTTCATTGACAGTTTTTCTGATGTGTCAGAACTCAGTAGAGCAGAAGCCTCAGCTCACATCGACTCCCCGCTTGTTATTTATTCATGAGCTTTCTCTCCTGCAGTGTGTGCATTCTTAGCCGTGTCATGGGTTCACAACAGAGTGCTGAGGTAAATGAACACAACTCACACCACTATCACATACCTCTGTTGTGGTTAAAACTGCTTCAATACTGCCTCCAAGACACTCTACTTCTAAATGCTATTTAGTGTGAGATCACAAGCCAGTACCCTTGCATATACATACACATGTGTACAGGACATCTGTCACTATGCTCTTTGTTGTGTGAATTATCTTAAAACATTCACCCACTGTCTTCAGGATTCTGATGTGTCACTGCACCAGCCAGAGTTCTGGTCAGTACACTCTTTTGTGTCTCGTCTTAACCTCGTAACCCTGACTGGGGATTGCATTGCAAAATCCCATTGCTATCCCTTTGCTATCAAAGCCGTAGAGGACCTTGAAGAAATGTCTGAATCATCTAAAAAAAAAAAAAATTCATTATACAATGAATTGTAGATTGTGATTGTGAATCTTTTTCTCCTAATGTGTTCTCACAGTCTGATATAGGATGATGATGTTTTTTCTTTTTTCTTTTTTCACCTTCCGTTGAAGTTGTTTCTTTGACATCTTTTATCATGTAGTCTGATTATATATATCTTTGACAAAAAAATGTACATTTTCTCTCTTTTTTCAGTGTAATAACATCACTATAGCTGTCTCATCTCTCTTGGCAATAATCTCCAACAATAATCCCCTGTGTATCGTCTGTATTTTTTTTATATTACACTTCGACCACTGTATATGTCTACTGAGCACAATGATACTGCAGGCTCCACAAATTTACCTCATTTATCAATCTGGCCACTGCCATTTCCAGGTTGGCATCCTTTAAATGTCAATCTTTTTTTTTTTTTTGCCTACCAGTTTGCCTTTTTTTTTATGGTCAGACCCTGCTAATAGTGTGTGTACAGTTTCAGTGTGTCCTTCAAATAATTGTCGTATGGTGGCCAATGGCTATCCAAAGCATAAAACAGTACCATGTATGTGCACAGCTGCAAAATGACCTTCAATCCCTTCACATTCTCTTCAGTTTGGAATTTCTCTCTGGACCACAAGCTCACACATCGCTGTCAGCATGTCAGAAGTACAAAGTAAATCGCTTAAGTAGCCTTATACAACCCTCTTCTCTCAGCCTTGGGATATAGAAGCATATATCTCACAAATAGTGATGAAGTTTAACACCAGTATGGAAATATGAGCCATCACTTGCTTCATGCATGTGCAAAGATTAGCTAATAATACCTGTTAATGTTTGTTAAGCTAATTTTCTATTTAACTTTAATGAAATGATTCTCAAGCGCACATCACTACCCATACCTCCAGCACCACATCTTGCTTGCTTCCTTCTTTTGCTACTTCATTTTATCTGAGTGCTCTCAAGTGCTTTGGCCCCATATCATTCTTTCTGTACGCTTTGCATCACATTGCTAGTATTGCATAAAAAAATAACAGCTGGGTATAGGTATGTTTGTGGTAGGATGCGGTGCTAAAATTTCTTCAAATGTTCTGATGTTGGTATGTGGCAATGTGGCAGTTATATTAAATAAATAAAAGCCCTTCTCCTCTCGTCTTGAGGTGAAAGCATCTCGAGGTCAGAGCAAGCTTGCTGAAAGGGTTACTATTATATGTGTAAATGCTTCAAATGTAATTCAGCCCGAGGTCAGAACTTTAAAAGTGTGACCAGCATGGTTTTTCCTCCCCATCTTCCTTTTAATACATCAGAGTGTAAGCTGTGCATTTTAAAGGGTTTTAAAAGGTTCAGGAGTGAAGGTCATTCAGCAGAGTTAGAGCAGGCCTCTCTTAGTCCCCCCTCGTTTCCAGCTCTCCACTGCTTTTGCCTGGGGAAAATACATGAAACTTTGATGGCCAAATTAGGTTGTTGCTCATCTTGCACCTTCCAGCTCATAGTATTGACAGCAGTGGTGAACTGCTGCAGGCAGATAGCATCTCGACGATCGGACTGGGCCACTCCACCTCGCGGCCGCTGACAACATCAGAAGTGTTTTAACAGGGTTTTAATGGCCATCCTGCCCTGCTCCTGGGAGCTTTGAAAATAGCTCCTGTGAAAAAGCCTTCTCCAGTTGATGGAAGCTGACATGGCCTGCTTTTCCAGCCACCACGCTGATGTGACTGGTGCTGCTGGCCTTTTTTTCTTTATTTTTTAGGACCACAGTGTTAGTTGCAAAGCTGTATAGTTCCAGCTATAGTTACATGGTTTTAGGCTAGTTATTTTTTCAAGCTACTTCAGGACGATGGGTGATTATTTATAAGAACAAAAGTGAAAAAAGTATTGTAAAATTAAAAAACATCATGAACAGCTATATTTTCTTTTTATGGTATTCTGATATTGTCATTTATCAAAAGGAAGTCTGAAACAGGACAGCACCTCTAAGAAAACCACAACATCCATTAGGCAGAAAATTCGACTTGTTTGCACTGGCTAGAGCTTCTGCCTTGGGTTGCGGTTTAAAAAAAGAAGTGAGAACATAATGTTTCTGTGCAACAGACAAGCTGAAGGGCTGTGCTATCGTGGCTTATGCTCCCCCTCCTGTGTCTTGCCCTTCGCTTGATTGGCCGGTCATTAAAGTGTGTGCTGAGAGAGTTTGGGCAAGTGCCCCGGAGCACCCAGCACTGACCCCCTTTCTGCTTCTCCCCATCCCTGCTGCTTAAACCAGGCCTACGCATTGTGCTCCTGAATAGGGGCCCTGTGATTGTGGTCACACTCATTAGTGCAGTTTAGCGACACGTAGGCTCTGTGAATGGCCAGGCTTGTTGTAACACAATGGCCGAGCCTGAAGGTGCGCCTGGGGCCTGGCTCCACGTTGACGCCTCTCTACAGCTACACTGCTCTTGTGGCTGTTGCTGTGCTATTGACCAAAGCTGGCTTGCTGCTCCTTTCCCTTCTGATCCTCTAGCCTGAATTCTTCCAGGACAGGGAGTAGGGAGAATGGAGGGCGCCGTGGGGCTCATCACATGGGACTGCATGTTTTAGACAAGGCGATGGGTCACAGACAGACTAAGCTGCCCAAACAAGCCTTTTCCACTTCTCTGGTCTTCACACCCTTTGCAACTTGCTGCACATTGTATGCATAGCTGCAGGTAAATATACACACCCTACATGTGTTGTTTTATAGCCTCATGTATGGCACAGTATCTTCCTCTTGACACTTGCACAGTAATGGCAGGTTTTGTAACACTTCAAGTCAACAAATTATTCCCAACTCTATATTGCTGATTGCTAGCAATTACCCTTGACCTCCACACAATACCCCATCATCTTGTGTCCTTAGCTCTTAACCTCCCTGCTTGTTTTTTTTTCTTAATATTTTTCTCTATCTTTCACCCTTGAGCATGCAATAAGTGAGTCACACTCTTCAGTCTGTCAGACCAGTGTCATGCCTACTAATAAAACCAGAAACCTCATTGCACTTTAACTGCTGCTTTATAATATTATTAAGTGACTCTTGACTCTTTTGTTTTTATTGCAGTCACACACTAAGCATTTCAAGTAAACGCTTGTGATAAGTGACAAGTTATCGGATAAAACATATCACATCTAATTTCCTCCCACTGATGCCTATAAACAAAAAAAATCAGTCAACAGTTAGGAATGAACGCAATCATTGTGCATAGGGCAAGAGCAAACAGTTCACCTCCCATGAAGTTTTGGCATTGGCTAGGTTGGCATGGAAATTTGGATCATCTCACTGCTTTTATTTAGGTGGCTGCCCATAGAAGGGCGCTTCAGTGTAGTCATCTCTGTGTCAAGGCAGAAATGCAAAAGTTTCCCTTCACCATATCAGCCATCTTCCTCAATCACATTCCTGCTTTTGATCAGAGCAAGGGTCATCTATGGCCTGGGTTGGAAGGCGAGCACAGAAGGGCCAAGAGATGTGGGGGCTTTCATCTACACATCCCTTCTTAACTGAGGGGCATTGTTTGAGTGAGGGTCATCTTAAAAGCAGTCAAAGCTGAGTAACCCAAGTTTTTGGGTTTTTGGGTTACTTGGCTACACTGATGAGACAGAAGAAGAACAGGTGATGACTGGGTTCAGACACAGGGGAACACTGATGTCTCCTGGGCACTCCTGGACTCAAGATCTTCAGCATTCACCCCGAGCACTCTCACACTGATTATGCTGTGGATGAATGCACACTTTCACATTGGCACGTGTGTTGGTATCTGTGTGTCCGTGTTTATGTTTGTGCCATTGCCTCAGGGAGGGAGGTAATCTTGCTTCCTCTGTTCTCAGCACATGGGCAGAGCTCACCCTTACCTCCTGATCAAGCTGATTGGGTTAATTGCACATCCTTCCCCATGCCCTCATCTCCTGTCATCTGATTGGCTCCCACTCACATGGGCCTTCTTCTTTCTAATGGCAACAGTATCAGGTCTTTCCTCCAACGACTTCCTCTCAGCCCCACAAGAAGAAAATTCATTTTCGCTGGGTGTTTATTATGGAAAGTAATTTGATGCATTTTATTCAAACATCATAAACATCATTGGGCCTTTTCACACTTTATTTTTTCCCCAGAAGGTTGTGTGTCACCGTAGCTTGGATTAAAACTTGAAAGAAAAACATCAGCATTAGAGAAGTCAACATTTGACATGCCCCTTTGTTACTTCGTGCAATATTTGCCCTTGCTTATGGCTAGGTGATCGACCTCCTCTCTTGACTTTCTCACTCTTTCTGCTTCCTGTGTTTCCTGCTGCAGCCCACTTTCTCACTCTTGGCCAGCTGGTCAGATGGCCTGGGAGAGAGCCAGCAGCCCCTCCAACTTCTCACATGCTTTTCATGCACAATATCACGCGTTGTAATGCCTTGACCTCTGCATTCATGTTTTACGAGCAACTCATTAACTACTTGAGCCCTGCTGCTAAAATTTATGGGAGCAGAGCAAGACGGAACATGCTTTCAGTAAATTAAGTGGTCCACATTCAGAAGCCCATCAACGTGGCGTGAGACAGATGAGAACGCGTTTGTGTGTTCTCGGGTGTGTGTGAGAAAATTGAGCCACACACCATGCGAGTCATAAATTTTTAAGGTGCTTGGCTGTTCATATATACAGTTCTGAGAAAGGGCTTGTGAATTTTTATTATTTTAACTTGAAGATGATGAAGATTGGGTTACATTTAGGAACTATGGCTATGCATGTGTATACAGTCACAAAGAAACCCTGTTAGTTTAAGAACTGAATCAGATGTGTGTGTGAGAGCAGGAGAGTAATCAAACTTTGCATGGACTTGTTGTCTATGACTGGTAGATAACACTTCACCAGGAGAGACACATTAGTGCCCTAGTGATCAACTAGATGTAGTGACCGTGAGTTTTTGAGGCACGCGGAAATCTCAGCTCACACCCTATATTCCGCCTGTCTGATCTGTCAAGCTCTTAATTCAGTTCATCCTGCTGTCACCTCTGAAGTATGTAGTGCTTTATTTCAAATCATCTTCGACTTGCATTAAACAGATGTCTATTTTTTTTTTTTTTTTTTTTGCACTCTCTGTCCTATTCGGTTGTTTTAGTATGTGTATCTGAAAAGTATTGAGTAGTTCTGCTGGATCAAAGGCATCTCTGAACTATCTCAAGCACACTTCCCCTGCACTCCTTCCCTGCTGTGCATGCTGAAAGCTGTCGACTTCAAATGGTCAAGTTCAGTGCTGGAGATGCCCACTACTCACACCCATGAGAAACATGAGCCTCCTCCTGCAGCAGGACAGGCTTGAGGAAGAGAGAGACAAGAGAAGACGGCCACCGGAAATCGCTGACTGGAGCTAGGCCAGCTAATGGCTTTCACAGAGCCCTGGTGCTCAGATAGCATGTCTTCTCCATTAGCAAGTTTTGTTCTGATGCGCTAAAGCTATGTCATTTTCTCCTCTCTTTTGCTGGTATTTTGGTGTCACTTTCAGCCAAGCAGGCTTCTGAGTGCCTTTTGACCGACTCCTCCTGTTTGTAAACTGCCTGTGACTCGACACTAGGACCCCACGTGACCCACGTGTGTATGTTTGTGTGCGTGTGTTTGCCCTGCACTGTGAGTGACATTACATTGAGATGAACCCAGGGGGCAGCCAGTGACTTTGATCAGGGTTTGTCATCTTTATGGGGGTGTTGAGAGGAATACGCCAGGGCCAGCAGCACAGGATCCCGGCTTTAAAAAGGCAGAAGGAAAGGTGGGGTGTGCAGCCTTCTCTCTCATGCGCCATAGAACTCTTACAAATGAGCAAATTACTTTTTTTCCTTTTTTACAGGAGGAGAATAGAATAATGTCAGTGGTACAGTTTCCCCTTCAAGGCTCAGTGCAATGCTGCCACCAGTGGTCAGGAGGAAGTCCTATTTTTTACTTTTTGCAAATCTCCAAGCCAAAACGGGTTAGAAAGCTGATCAACCTCACATTAAAACATTCATCTAGATTTGTCTGTAGAAAGGTTGTAATCGAAGGAAAAATATTATTCACCAGACCTATATTATAATGGAACTATATTAAAACAACACTCAATTGTTTTTCAAACTAATCTCTTAGTATGCTACAGATGCACTAGACAGTCATTAACACAAACAATAACACATTTCCTTACACTGAGAAAACAGAAGCCCTGTTTGTGAAACTCACTTATAATTGAAGTCTAAGAGCAGTTAGGGCAGTAAATAAGCGTGTATGTGAAACATATTATTGTAAAACACCTTCATGAATTCTTCAGTCAATGGTATTTGTTTATTAACCTCCAAAACTGTATAATTTGAGATGGGATTAATTTTTCAGGCATAAGAATTTGTGCCAGATGTGGTTGTGTGTTTTCAATGTAGTCTGTGTAGCTTAACGTAAACACCAAAATGCCTCTGTTTCCACCTGGCTGTGCATGAATACAACTAAACCTTAGGGAGAAACAAATGTGAAAAACCTTCTCATCAGACCTTTAGAGAGTAATGGTTGTAGTTTTGTTTACATACACACTGCCAGTCTAAGGTTATTCAACACCAAACAAAATGATACCTAAATCTTTGTGGAACTAACTGCTCTTAATGGGACTCTAAATGAGTGCTTTATTAAAGGCAGGCGTATTTGCAGGGTAAAACTGGTAAGCCTAGAGATAAAACACTCATCGACATGCCAGTAATAAAAATATGTGGTGTGATACTAGTGTCCAATTAGGATGATAAAGATTTTGGCCCTTTCTGGCCTTTAGATTAGTTTTAGATTGTTCAAATAAAAATAATTTCTAACATTTTCAGTTGAAAAAATAATTGTAATCATTTTTCAGTAAACATTTTAAAATATACATTTCTTAATTCAGGTTCTTGATTGGTGTTTAGATATTAAAATTTTAGAGTATCACATGTTCACATGACTTCAAAAATAATGAATTAAAAAAATTCAGTAACTAAATAATTAATTATTTTGTGTAATCAGTAAAACAACAAAGTATAAAATTAATTTTAGCTTCGAAGTAGGGAATTCCAGACTTTTTGGAGAACCTCTGTAAAATTCATTATTTTTCTTCTGTCTCTCCAGGTAAAATCCCAAACAGCCTTGCAGATGTTTTAAATCGGAAAAACGATGTATTACTTAATATACAGTAGTCCAACAAAAAAAAAACACTCAACACTCAATTTCTTTGAAAAGTTTAGAATTTTTTCCATTTTCTACTGACAAATAGGCATGTAAGACAAAACTTATTTTTAAAAAAAATTGTGTGGTGCCATTGTGCATGTGTGTGTACATGCTTAGGCTTTCGTTATAGGTCAAGAATAGGTTTTCCTTTCTTTTCTCAGTCCAGGGAAATTAATCTAAATACTTTTTGGGTTAATTGCCTGTGCATTACAGATACAGTGGATGATGTTTACACTGGAATACTGCTTTAAGTAGTTGCTAATAAAGTTCTTTGTGGGGCTCAGCAACATTTGCTTGGTAAACCTGGAATTATCTCATTATTTCTTTCCCTTTCAGAGCACCTAGTCTATGTTCAGAAGGAAGTATGCATTCAACATTAGTGTGTGAATGTTATCACATGTTCAGTGCTGAAAATGTAGCATCACTCTACAAGTTCATATTTGTATCTTCCTCCTCTGGAAAAATGTAAACTGTAGGCTGTCGTTTCACATACATCATGATTTGTGCGCTTATTTATTTGGGGAGAGCTTGGAGAGAGATTAGTTACATGAGAGTATAAAGTGTGGAGAAGGACTCTTCTGTGTGTGTTTGTGTGTGTGTGTGTGTGTGAGAGAGAGAAAGAGAGAGAGAGAGATGGTGTGTGTCTGCTTGCTTGGGTACACGTCCATGTGTTCGTGCTTGCTTGTGTGTTTCTGGGAGCTGGGCCCAGTCCTCAGCGAGAGACTGTGATGTGTGTGCGGAAGTGTGAGGGATGAAAGGAGAAGAGTAGGGGTCCACACACACACACACACACACACACACACACACATACCACCCCCTCGCCAACCCAGCGTCCAGACAGCATGTGTGTCTGCCCCCTTCCCAACAGCTCGGCAACCAAACCGCCTTGACCTCCTCACCTCTCAACTTTACTTGAACTTCAGAGGAGAGGTTGTAGAGACGGCATGCGGGACAGAGACACTTTGTGAGGAATCAGTCATCTGTTCTATTAATAACAGAAGTTTCATAAAATGGAAAAGCAATATATATTTAATGCTAGCAGCAAAGACGTGCATTGAATTGTTTGTTACTTATTCAAGCTGTACCCATTTTACATAGACATGTTTGAGTGAAGCTCCACCTCTGGAGTCTTTGTTGTGGGATGGCTCAGCTGTGTAGTGAAAGTGGGAGAATGAGGGGGTTTCTTCAAGCTAATATGACTGCTGATTCTTTTTGTCTAGTGAAAAGTTGTTCAGATTCACTGTCTTATGTATGAGGAATGTCACAGGGTATTTATTGTGTGCATACAGTGAGCACATTTGTGGAAAGATATTGCTTTATTATAGGGTGAGCCTAGAAATGTTTGTCCATAAAGCATTTGTTCACAGAGAAATGTGATGCAATTAATTCAGTCTCTCAGACATTTATTATCTGTTATATTTAATCACACCGTATTGTAACCTAGTTGGATAGTGCCTGTTTTTTAGGAATATGTTCTAATGTATGAGCGAGGTTTCAGGTTTTGTGTGTGTGTGTGTGTGAGAGAGAGAGAGAGACTGGCGTAAGTCAGGCGCAAGTGTTATGAGGTGGCAGGCTAGGTGCATTGTTCCTGGATTGGAGGTCTATTAGGCGCTGGAGCTGTTTTCTTACTCTTGTAACATTAACAGACTGTAGCTGCATTCTTGCCTTGGACATTGCTATCAGGAAACTATGCTTTTATCATTAACTACTCACTATCCATAAGAGGTAGAAAGAGAGAGAGCGTGTGCATTTCCATTTCCAGAAAGTGCTGTATAGCATGCTATGGTTAGAAATTCGAATAGAGAGCTGTTCATACCATAGCAGACCTGCCAACCTTTATCTATTTTGTGTGGGCGTGCTGCAGTTTAACATCAGAGTATGTCTCATTTTTCTCTGCATAAAAAGTGCCAAATGTCCCACAAATAATTTCAATACACGTTAATTAAAAGGTACGCTTGCGAGGGAAAAAGCTTCATCTGGTCTGTTTTAGTTAAGATGTAGACACTAGGAGACCACTTGCACACTTTCTCCTGAATTACAGTATGTGGCATCTATTTTAAAGCTACCTGTAAAAGTCAAAGGAGTTCTCTAGAGATTGTGGGGTGGTGACCTCATTTCCTGTGCAATACTGGTGTTAACAGTGATCAGTGACAATAGCAGTAATGGGGCAAGTTCTGATTTACTTTTTCCTCAACATTTGATTTTTTTGTCAGGCGGCAGAAAACAGGCAATCAAATAGAACTTTGCAGATTATTGGACTCAGTGGGAATTTTATCAGGCTCTATTAGTGAAGACTGCTGTGCTGGTCAAAAAGCCATTTTAGCAAGCTAGTATTTTGTCAAAATGGTGCTTATCAGACTTGAGTGACAACTCATGACAATTCTGGAATGATTGCACTTGACCAATCAAAGCTCTGCAGCTGTCCAGCTTCACCCATGTAGCCATATTCAAGATATCCAGGCAAAAGTATGTATATAGACTTCCTCAAGGGAAATCCTTTGTTTAAGACTGTTTTAGGCTTTCACCAGAGTGACAAACCAGAGAACCCTTAAGGGTGATAGATGGAACCCTAAAAGTGTGTATGAACTAGATCTCCATAGGCTGAGAGCAGACCACACCTCATTTCTCATCAGGATACAGAAGCATTAACCTGTCTCCCTCCCTCCCTCCTGCCCATGTTTCTCTGTGTGTGTGTGTGTTTGCGCAAGTGCTGGTGTATACTTTTTCACAGAAGTAACTGTGGCCTTCCTGGTAGTGGCGCGTTGAAGTCTGGGAGAGGTGTCCGGGTCGAGCTGGATCAGTAGCCTTAGCTAAGCTCTGAGTAGCAGTAGAATCGGGTTGGGTGATACAGAAGAATTCAATACAGCAGATTATTCTTCTGAGTAATATTGTCAGGAAAAGTCCCTGAGCGAAATGTGAGCTGCGAAGGGGAACTTCAAACACAGCAGCTGTTGAGCATGGCAGGTCAGTCGGCGGTCATGAGCTGGCGTGAATGCTCCGGTCTCATCAGCACACTTTCACCCTCTCATAACCTCCCATGTCTGTGTATTTACCATTCTGTCTCTCATCAACACTGCGAATGAACCTTTTTTTTAGGTTCAAGGAGCTGGGGCAAAGAGACAGAGGGAGATGAAGACGTCGGCAGGGGCAGGCAGAGAGGTGGTGAAAGGTGGGCAGCACTTGTTTTGGCATGTGGCTCTGGGAGCTAGCCATGTGTTTGGGGGGAGCTGTGTGTCAGCGTATGCCGGGGTAGTTCTGAGTTCGGGGGTCAGGGGTCGTCCGAGACAGAGAGGCCACCTGTAGACCCTGTGTGTGTGGGCCAACCATGCTTCTTGCCAGGCAAGTTAAAGCTCAGATTTACCCCCCTGGTCTGATCAGTGAGGGAGTAGGGCATGATGGTCATCTACCCAGGAGGAGCTAGCTTTTCAGAGCTAGCGAACCCAGGCTGTGTGTGTGTGTGTGTGTGTGAAGGTAGGGAAGAGCTGCTGGACTGGACACCACAGTAGTAACCTTATCCTTCCCTGCTCCTCCCTCAGGCCTCTTCTAAACCAGGGCACAAGCTGCAGGCGGCTGCATGGCCCCAGGCACTGTGCACTCTCGGCCTCTTCAGCTATTAGCACAGTGCCAAAGTGTGTGTGTGTTTGTGACAGAGACGGAGACAGAGAGAGTATGACCTCCTCAGCTGAAATCTCGGCTTCTTTGCCTAGCCGTCCCCTCCTGTACATTCGCCATGCTGGATGACAGTCATAGCTGTAGGCACCTTGGCCTGCTGTGTGGTGGTTACACAGAGATGCCACTTTTTTTTAGCCACTGAGGATTAAGAGCTTGCCAGATTACATTTTATTTGATTTATTTGATGTCTTTTTGGTGTAATCTGCAAAAGGGTGACAAGGAGACACAGAAATTAAATATTAAAACAGCTGGGCAAGCAGCTATCAGATGTCCTTCGAAAGCTAGTCTGCGCAAAACATTACCAAGGCCTGGGGACGCATCGAGACGTTCAGAGGGCAAATTTTTCTCTCTGTCTGCTTTGGAGTCTTCTCACTCTTTCATGTCCATCCAGAGAGTTGGCCTGTCCTCTCTTCTTATCCATCCACCATCTGGGGTTCTCCATCCCTCCTTCTTTGCTTTTTAAGCACTTCATTTTAATGTGGGACACTGTCGTTTGGAAAACAAAACACAGAAACTCACTGGTGTTACACCAATAACTTAGTCAGTTTCACTTACATACCAGACTTTCATCTGTGTGACTGAGTTGGGACACCACTCACTTTTGTTTCCTCTGAGATTTACTGCAAATGTGCCTTCGCACAAGTGTGTGTTCTGGAAGACTGTCTTTACTTGATATGAAATTATAAATATGCAGTGCTGATGCTTGCTTGACCTGAAGTCCAGTAGACTATTGGATTAAACTAATTAGACTGTCTCACTTAATCTAAGACTAATTTGACCTTGTAAATCTGTCTGTGTTCACTGGTTTTTATCTGGGTGACTTTTTGGCTAGACTATAAGACTGTTGTTTGATACTAACCTGGAAGGAAGTTAGAGAAGATTACACATTCTCATTGTTTCCCCCCAAAAGCTTATTATAAAAGTATTTGATGGATTGGAAAGGATATTCAGGCTCAAATCAAGTGCCTTCACTTTCCTCCCAACCAGAGGCAAGCTGGCTGTTACCTTGCCTTACAATTAAGGCTCACCTATTTAATCCCCCACAGAAGGATTGAATTAGTGTGACAAATCCTGCGGTCACAGTGCAGTAGCATGTGTGAAGTGCTGTTTCTCACTGGCTCCACAAAGACTGCCAGATTTAAGGTTTTTTTTTTTTTTTTTTTTTTTTTTTTTTTTTTTTTTTTTTTTTTTTTTTACTCTTGGATAATTGGATTCATAGCCTCTGTCTCCTCTTTCTTCCCAAATTAAAATCTTCATTCATGTGCTTACTCAGGTAGAATGCAACATTTAGGCTCATGGTCTGATGGATTAGAAGTGACTGCCTTAATGAGTATGTGAGACTGAACTTGTGCCCCATTGCTCGTCTGGTTTTAGGTCAGTCTTTTCACCATTCTGACTGTGGCAGCAGGGTGCTGTCCGTTCAAAAGCCCACACATCAGGACTGAGTGTGTTTTGACGGCTTAGCAGTTCTGGAAACTGATGAATTCTCTGGCATGAGTTACATCAGACGACTCCTCATGTCCTTGAGGCTGCAAAGAGTGGGAAGTTTGCCTGCTTTGCCAGCGTGACTATCTGCACTCGTATTTGCATAGTGGTTCATGGCATTTGGCAGCAGTCCATATGCTCTTAAATATATTTTTTATCTCTGACCTCCATGTCATGGAGAGGAATAAATCCCAGTGAAAGGACTTGAGGTCTGGGCAGCAGTTATGGTGGTAATCACATTTCACACTATTTGAGGACCGAAGACAAACTGTAAAACATTGTTTTCCAGGCGTTTTCTTTATTATGAAATACTATGCTGATAACAGAGGAGACAAAAGCTACCATTTGCCTTAACAACCCTACATGTCTCTCAGGAGAAACCAAATTTTCTCTCTTTTTTTCTTCCTTATGCATTGAATCTGCTTTCAAAGCTGTCCTCCTCAGCCTCTCAGCTAGTGGATGTGTGGACCACCTAACCAGCTCCATTTGCTCAGATTTATTTAGAGGGGTTTAACCTGGCAGCCTCTGTAAAACAGACATCCTTTAAAGGCTGCCGAGGCTACATTGCTCTTAAAAGCCAGGCCTGTACTGGTGCATCAGAACACAAGAGGCAAACACTGATAGCCACTGCCATTAGACACAGCCTCATAAAGAAGCCTTGGCTTTAGAGCCACTCTGAAGATAATTGTGCAATTAGCAAGGAAGATTGTAGAGTGCTTTGATCAGGCTGCAGCATGCAACTCATCAAGATATCATAGCACAATTTCCAGCACAGACCTATGGATACACACAGCAGCTTGGTTTCTTCTCTAGAGTGGACATCCGTATTCATGTTATGTGCTTATTTTAGTGCGGGGAAGGGGTCAAAAAGTCTACTTAGAGCCCAGCAACAATAAAATTGCTTCTTTCATCTGCTGCTTTCAGGGTTATATTACTAAACAATAATAAAACTTTGTTTAGAGTTTAAATTACTGATGGGTACCAAATGCTCCACAAATTACAGATGAGAGGTATGGAGTAATTCCCAGAGGAAGAGACTTTGAAAAAGAGAGAAAGTGTCAAGAAAAGTTTGTAGAGGGGAAAACCGGAAGTAGACTGAGAGATTCAGAAGTTGCTCTGAGGGAGCAGATAGGTTTGTCTCTCCAGATCTAATTGCAGAGGGAGGAAAGTCAGACAGACTGTTATGAAATGGCAATATATATTGGAAATAGCACTTAGCAGGGTCTTTGTGTATGACTGCCAGGCCAGGAAGCAGAGCTCACATCCAGAAAAACTACCCTCCTCCTTGCTCTGGCCATGTGGACCACAGGGAGCAGTCCGACTTCAGGGATGCTGGAATGGCCAGTTTGGTTATTCTCTCGCCTCCCTGCCATTTCACATAACCCAGGCCTCAGAGGGGAGGAGAGGATGCAAGCAGTGCTGGGTTCAGAGATCATGGAGAATGTCCAAAATAGCACAGGGTAAATATGACAGCATGGGAACCAAATATGAGTCCTGGCCCCTCTCACTGCCACATTTAGCCTTGTCGTGTTGGGGTCAGGACATGCCATTGCTCACAATGAGAGATGAATGCCACCCTGAATAAATAACACCCAGTCTTAACCTCTATCTTCTCCTCCCACTCAATGCTGCCCACTGTGCTGCCTCTGCTCTAATGACCTTTGCATCGGGTGATGACCAACAGGGCCCTATACTCTATCTGAGCCAGGGAGACTTCATTGCACAAGTAATCAGTCAGAGTGAACTGTCAGATTTGAATGGTTACCTGGAAGAATGTCGTTCATTTCTCAGTGTTTTAGTGTACTGTTATTTTTTTGCAGTAACACTTCACAACTTTAAACCTTTTTCAACTGGATTTTTCATTTTATAGATCATTCCAAAGCCATCTAACATGTGAAGCCTCATTGTTGGTATATCTTTTGTCTCAAAATGTAACCTCATCCATGTGTTTTACGTTTTGGTGTCTGCTGATTCTCCATATGGCTCCTTCACGCTGCCATTATGTACACAATGCAGCTTTGAAGCTTTCAGTATTCGAACTGCAGGGCCAAAGGAACACACTACACTTAAGAGAAACCTCGACAGCTGCTTCCAGGCCTTGGCGAAGAACACTCAGGGTGCTGTCAGTGCCATTGTAGAGTCAGATGTGGGATCTGTATACTGCGCAACCATTCTGCCATTTGCTGTGATGCAGTGTCATTTGAGTGTGTTTGTGTCTATGTATTTAGCTCTTAGTGAGGACAAAATGAAATGTTCTTATGATAGCAATTTTGTCACTGTGGGAATGTTTGTTTGGTCAAAAAACTTCCTAGTAGTATACAGTAACACAAGATTATGTGTACACTCTACATGGTGGCTGTCTCAGATCCGATCTGTCACCTTAATTGAATCGCCTCACCCTTACCGGCACCTCAACAGCACACTTATAGTTCCACAACCAGATGGTATTTTTGTGTGTGGCAGCCCATCACAGGCCATCACTGGAGAGATGTGTGATGAAAAGCCTAGAGTGACACACTCCCCACATACACGTACACATACACGCAGCTGCCAGAGTGTGTCAGTTCTGATGCTTCTTTTGATTAAAAAAAGCATAGAACTAGGCATGACCCTTTTTACATCGTGTGTCTCTTCAGTGCAGGTCAGCTCACTACAATGGCTCTCACTGTCTGGCCAGAAACACACCTCCTCGGACACACAATCTATGCCCACACCCCCCTACATTGAGGCTGAGCTGCCTCTGCCATGAATGCAGCCATTATTTATGAAACGAAAGCACTTGTGACACCTTGGTTAGTCAGTGAGTCGGTGTACTAGAGGTGTCTTCACTGCTCTTCTCACATGAACACCCTCTGATGCCACGCTGCCTGCAATCATTGCTTGTCCCCATTCTCGGGGTGTCACACTGTGTAATTATATTCACACACTCAACACTAGCACACGGGGACACCGTGCACATCAGCACACACCTTAACAAAGGCCCCTAGACATGGCGCCTCATTAAATTGATTTGGTAAGAGGGATGATGCTGCAGGCATGCTGCTACTGATGGGTGGATAGAGATGACCCTGCATTTCACAGCCTCTTACTCTCTCATTGCAAGCAATGAGGCCAACACATAGGCTGTCAGAGCTCAGCATCTGATCATATCATCCAAGTATGACTACTAGATCTTGTAGTGATTTTGGTCTGAGAGACACAGGAGCTGGATCCTTCATCTCAGAGCTTGGGAACAGGAACGCCTAGCTGTAGTAGGCTGCACTCTGGCTTGTTGGAGAAGGGCACAGGCCTGGGAACCGCTGGCTATGTGGTCCAGGACAGCCATTACTGTATGAAGGGGTGGGAAAGAAAGACTCAATGTTCTGCCAGGCTGCCATCCCATGGGACTCTTAGACACTGTTACACACAGAAGTGGCCGGATCTCTTCCTGCCATAGGGGTCAGGCTCTCTCTGCAACTTCCCACCGACCCAGCAGGGCCTTACACACAGCAGCAGGTTAAAATTAGGCTCCTTGGCTGAAGTTGATCTCTCCCTGCTTTCACTCTCCCAAAAATCCCGCGCTGCCCTGAGAACCAGAAAGCACGGCAAAGCAGGCGATTTTCACACAGTAACTCTTCCCTGCCAGAGATACTATCCATTTCTCTTGGCCCCCCTGCTACAGAGGTGGAGGATGAGAGGGCTGTTGGGGAGCAGAGCTCAGCACTGAACTCTGTCTGAACTTCCCTGCCCGCTCACCGACTCTTGCTTTATTATGTCGCCAATTTCATTTTAAAAAGCTGAATCACACACCGAGCCCCCGCCGAAAACAATTAAAACGCAGCAGGAGCCACCTGCAGGAGATTTCTCCCCTGTCGTCTGCTCATACAACCAGATGCAAGAAGAGACAACCTGAGGGTTAGAACAATGTTTATCCTCTTTTTGTCTTCTTCCTCTGATCACGCTATCTTCTGTTAGTCATACAAAATGGTTTACAGGTACACTGATCGCAGCTTACCAGAAATGGCTGACTAACTAGGGATAATATCAAAAATGTTCCGTGCTCCTGTTGAATGCATGTCATCCAGAGGTGAAATACTCTATACAGATGCCATGCAAGGCCTGAGATAGACCACAGTTTCGGTGTCTCATAACAACACTCACCTCTGCCTGAGAGAGAGAAGCTTCTGCAGGAGCTCCAAGCCGTTAATCCAAACAAGTACAGGCACTAATGCACCCACATGCTCCCAAATAAAGTGAGTGCTTGGCCACAAGTGCGGAGTCCTGGCATAAGTGCTATTGACTCAGGGAGGCTCGGGCCGCTGCCGAGCTTCCAGTAAAAAGGTGTGTGGAGGATCGATGGGTGTGAGGCCAGCCTGCATGTACGTGTTTAGACGGGTCCGAGGAGCTAATGGCTGCCAAGGCTTGGACACACAAGCCTAATGGAGATTGATGGATCCAGACCTCTTTAGAGCAGACCCAGTGGGCTAGCGTTAATGTAGAACTGCCTGTGTGAATCCGCTGTGGTTCCAAGACACACCAGGGGACTGGTAGCATGGCACCTTATGGCAAGTGAATTGTATGTTGTTGTCTGTATTCATGAGTCTAGATTTATCGACAGGCTTATGTTGAAGCTATGAAATACTGGTGTAGCTCAACCTAATTAACGTTAAATGATATTATGTACAAAAATATTGAAGTGTGTTGTGTTTTTCTCCCATGCAACAGTCTTGGATTGTGTTCGTGCCAGATGAGGCTTAGAGAGCTGGACTCCAGAGCATGCGAATGACGCTGAGTGTATTAAGATGTCTGCGTATCTTCTGATGAATGGCGAAGAATGAGCCATGTCATATCAGCAAGTGTCAAATCCAGCAGAAAAACAAGCAGACAGCACACCCTTCTCACATTCATCAAGCTACATTTCACAGTCTCCTCAATAAGGATGGCCAGAGCCGGCTGTCAGCGGCCAATTTGTGTATCCTCTGCCCTCTCCTGTGTGGGAGTGACAATATTAACATGGTTAGAATGTGTGCGAAAATGTATCTTCGGTATCTTCTCTCCAGTTCTCCTCTATGATATAGATTATAGAGGTTTGGTTACTCTTAAAGTATGTTGTGTTTGTGGTAAAGAGCTCTATCCTCATGCGTGCCACTGTCATCTATGCGTAATTACATGAACCAAACTCTTCATATATTCCACATTCACTGTGTGTGTCTTTGTGCATGAGTGTATGGCTGTGTTAGTGATGCAGTGGTTTCCCTGGTGCAGTGCTGGAGGGCAGGGGGATAGCGTGTGTGTGTGTGCGTGTGTGTGTGTGAAGCTGATCTGAGCAATGTGTCCTGGGCTAGTGCTGGGCTGTGGGGAGGACGCCAGGCTGTCTCCAGGCTTGGAGGCCCTCCCCAAAAGAGGAAGAGCGCTCCATAAATCAGACCAGATTAGAGGGGCCGCTGGGCCGTGCTCCGCACGCTGCACTGCTTAATGTCAGAGCCCAACCAATGGCTTAAACATCTCTCTCACACACACACAAACACACACTCTCTCTGACTTGCCTTGCTTCCTCTGTTTCACGCTCTTCATCTCTCTTCGTCTGTCTGTTTCGCGCTCCTTCCTTTCCCTGTCTCCTGTTCTTTACCGAATCACATGAGCATATAATGAAACAAGAAGGAAAGGGTTTGAGGTTGAGAGGAAAAAAAGATCTTTCCAGTAAGAACACGCGAAAGAGACAAGGATGAGATTTACAAAGTAGCTGTTTTGTTACATGGCTGAGACAAATCAGAGCCTGCAAAGAGACAGACAGCAGTTCTGCTCACACTCACACTGCCTGAACAAAGGAGCCTGCATGTCATTGCTGCTCTTGTGGAAAAACATTGTCACAACACGCGCACTCCTAAATGTTCTCTCCTGCTTGCTCTTGCTAAGACATACGTGTAAGTGCTCGGTCTGTCTTCCTCTCACGTGTATTTTCTGCACATTCGCACTCCCTAGCAGACTAATAGACTGTCAAGGTCATAATGAAAAATACAAGAGTCAAGCTACAGTCTTTGCCAGTGTCAGGTATAATGCATGCTTTGTAATTAGCTATTGTGGGTTTTCCCTTGAACCACTATGGGACAGCCATTTTTTGCTGGTGACCATATGTGTTTTGGAAATCAGAACATTAGTTTTATTTTGTGGTGTTCAGTAACCAAGCTAAGCTGAACTACACTGTGCTGAGAGTGAATGTTATGTAATGCATTAACGCTTGAATTGCTTGAAGCCAGAGTGCGTCATCACCCTTGTGGATATTGTCATTGTAAGACGTGTTGGACATAAGGTTATTTGTCTGTGGATTACTCATATGTTTTTTGCCACTTCAAACAAGAACTACAGAGCATGCTGGGGCTTGGTTTGTATGTGGGGTGCATTTTATTGAGTGGTAGAATACAAACATAAGGGTGGGGATCACCACAGATCGGGGGAAAAATGTTATGGGAATCCTCTATACTGTGCAGCTGAAACAGTTTTAATTTTCTTTCACTGCATATTTGTATTCCATTCCTTGAGCATAAGAAGGAGATTCAGTTTCTGACTCTGTTCTCAGTCATAAGTAGAGAGAAGGTTGTTTTTCATGTTGGGTGATGAGGATTGCTGCTCCACATAATTTTCCAGCAATCTAAAACTCTTGACATAAAGTAATGGTTTTCATGTTGTTCTTTCCTATTTTGGGTACGAAAACCAGATGGTATTATAGTGCTGGCTCTCTAGCATTTTCTCTCCATATTTTAGTTGTAATTATATTTTGACAACTTTTTTCCTTCACAATCCAATTATAGTTTCCAATCCTGTCATAATTATAGCTCATATTGTAATAAAAAGTGCTTTGCATCTTTGAGAGAAAACCAGAGGAAATGTGAATGTGAATTCAGGCCAAGGCAAGCACTAGGAGCGGTAACCTCATGTCTCTGCTGTCAGATACGTGTTGGCCATTATACACAGCCAAAGCCTTTTTTGCAGTCTGCCTGTTGTGCAGAGTGAAACCTCTGTCTCTCTGACATGCTTTCCTTCTCATTCTGCTTGAGTCTGTACTGATTGTGGTGTAGTTATCACAATACACTCTCTGCAGGGCCATGGGAACAGCACATAGAGAAAAGTCACATAGAGAATCATTAAAATGTTCAGTCGTAACACCCTCCCACTCTTTATTTGGTCACAGGGAAAGTATCGATCCTCATCTTCCCAAAGTTATTTATAATTGAAGATAAACAAGGAATGCACATATGCCTGGGAGATGAGTGAACTGGGGGAGCTTTGGTGGGCCGGTTTTCTTTTCTTTTTTTTTTAGTCTTCAGGGAAGTTCTGAAGGGGGAGGGATTTTCATTATTAGACAAGAAAAACGCAACAAGTGACACCAGCCTGCGTAACGTGGGAATGGCTGTGTTTGCATCAAGAACGTAACACATCCTATTATTATCCCGGTCTGTGTGACAACTCTGACCGGAGCTGCCCTTAAACACACTGAGCTGTCTGAGGAGAATAGAAACTTCCGCTATCCATATACACACACCAAGGCCAGGCCATTCCCAAAACTTACAGCCTTTATGGGAACAGTTAAATATAGCCTTTTGACAGCCAAAGAATACATAATCAATGTAGCTGAGCAATAATTTATCCCATTTTAGGATGGTCTGGCTAATCTGTGGAAGAAATTTCAGCCACTTGGTTGAAGTTGAGGAGGAAACACTGGCATCATTATTGGTTCAGTTCTGGGAATTTCATGCCAGAGTTTATTAGCCAGATCCATAAACTATTCTTATACCTCAAACAGGGTTTTTTCCACATCCTCTCCATTTTCCAAAACATTTAACAAACAGACTTATCATTGTATGTAGATCATCCTCTCACTGTTCAGATACCTGCCTGTAGGTGGAATGGCTATGCTAATTTGCTTCTAACTGTGAATAGGTGTGTGAATGTATGTGTATGGTCCTCTGAGATGGACTGGCATCCCATCCACCATGTATTACGGCCTCAGGAACTGTAAAAAGAGATCAGATCAGACCTTTTGACTGGAGACGTGTGCGAAAGTGTGGTGATCCCATGATCCTCAAGGTTAACAGGAGCTCTCAGCAGCTGTCAACAAGACTTCCACCTAACCATTCTACTTTCTCAAGCGTAGAACTAACCTTCTCCATTACCCTTCTTTCATCAACACACAAAGCTAATGACTTCAGAGCTCCTCATGAGGGTTGGTAGCGGCTCTAATAATATATGGCATTTTTGGGTGGTTTGACACACAGGTCGCTTTCCGTTATCACCTGTAAGCCAGTTTAGTGGCACAGACTCTCATGCTGCATGGGCTAAAAACTATCACCATGTGTAGAATTAGAACAATTAGCCTGTGATTTGTGTGGGAGAGAGGCCCAGGGCAGTAGACCACCCAAAAACTACCGCTGGCATGAGAGCTTAGCACATCTTGGCCAAGTTGTAATTCAGTAATACGAATTTTCTCTCAATGAATAAACATATTAGGCTTTTTATATCCTACATGCCTATGCATTTCTGTCTTTAACACTTTTCAAGAGCAGTGGGAAATGTTTCACAGTAAATGTTTTGGTGTGCCAAAGACACACAGTTCTTGTTCTCTGCTTTGGATGACTGAAGTCAGGATGCTTCTGGATTTACTAAACAGATGACGTAAAACAGGCAGAACATTTTAGCAGTAATCTCTGTTCAGAGGAGAGGAGAACCAAGGAGAGGAGGCAGTGAGGGAGTCCCAGCCAGACGACTTCCTCTATCTGACTCGTATATCTGACACGTCATCAGTTCACACTGTTTTTTTATTCCTGTAGCACCCCTGTCTATGCTTAAACCTCGCTGCTGCAGTTTGTTTGCACACAGCCTATGAATGGAGTTTCCATTGGGCCTTTGTGCTGCAGGAGTCAGGAATCTCTTAAGAGAACACTCAGCTCTACATTAAGCTCTGCTAATCGTCTCCTCCCTATACAGCCAAACAGGAGACATCACACCACATAACCAATCTGCATTAAACTGAAGGGAGAAACACTAAGGCGTTGAACTGTGGCCATTATTTCACTATTAGCCTAACTGGCACAATAGCAGGCGTTATTATGGGGTTTGTCCTCATTTTTCATTTTCCAGTAACCTCAAAGCAACTTATATTAGGTTTTATTGTTGGAGTTAAAATTTATTTAGACTAAAAAAAAAAAACTTAACACTGTAACATAACACTGACCTAGACGCTCTTTTAAGACAATTTGGTCTTTGTTTTATATTGGCCTAACTGGACACTTGGACTGTTCCATAATGACTCTTGCATGGTCCTAATGACATTAATAAATTATAAATGTCAGAGTCATACAATGCTATATAAACCATGGAGAATCATTAGCGTGTATATTTTGGCAGCTTCTTCAGCAGTACCAGACCTGAGAGACCATCCATTATCTCAGATCACTGATCAGGTTATAAAGGACTCACTTCTACCTTCTTTGTCCTAACTAAATGTTTCCCATCCAGCAGGCTTGGGCTCTCTAGAATTGCGAATAACTATTTGGCTTTGAAGTCTGACATGAGGAATTTGTGGTATTCCAAGTTGGGGTTTGAAAGGACCATCTTATATCAGTGTTCATTGTGTCTTAAAGTATATAAACAGTCACATTAAGCAATAAGGAGTATTTAGAGGAGAATCAATACTGTATACAGTGTTTCCATTTATTTTCCAAAGTTTGAGAACATAATCCATCAAATATCGAAATTCATCATGCACATTCATCTTTTAAAATGTTTTTATTTTATATTTTCCTCTATTGGTCAGCTACTTCATATGAGAATCCTTTGAAAAATGTCAGGGGAGTGTATCCTATGGCCTGAAAAATGTTTTATCTGCTTGAGTTATCGTTTTTCACTTAATGACCACCATTATGGCCTCAGTGCAGCAGGAGAGGCATTAGAAGTTGGAGCTTTTTTCCCTCCTCCTTTCTTTCGTTCATTTCTTTCGTTCTTCTCTCTCCAAGGTGTAATGCAATCTAACCATGGGAAAAGACCTGGCATGGCTGAAGCTTTAATGTGTGCAAGGCTCCTGTGTTGCGAGTGGCGTCAGTAGGGCACGGCTACAGTGAGTGAGGGCCAAGGGGAGTCAGGGGAACATGTCTGCTTCTCGTCACTCAGGGCCCGTCTTGTTCAGGAAGCAACCCAGAACGGCACAGGGCACCAGTGACACCATACTCTGGTGTAGACGCTGCAAGAGGAACAGTAGGAAACAAGGGGTACCTTTAAAAGATAGCTAAATTTGCATTTCCTGAAGGAAATGCACAGTGATTACAATGAGCTGAACAAGATGGGATAAGAGAGAGAGAGAGAGAGAGAGAACAAATAATGTGGGCAACAAAGAAACTGAAGGGAAAACTGGAAAAGAGAGGAGGGAAAATGAGAGGTAGAATGAGGTAGAACAAGAGAGTGGGAGGGCAGTGGAAAAAACAAAGACAGCAAGAAAAGAAGAAAGTAAGGAAGAGAAGACGGAGACGAAAGAGGCCCTATGGTGTGCACGTACACTGCATCTGTTAGTGTTTAGTAAAGCTCCTGATTGGTCAGCTGTAAAGCCTGTTGTGACATCATCAGATGCAGTTGAAATTCAGACTGATGGACATTCCATCAGCATATTTCTATTTAAACTTGGTTACTTTAAGCTTATTTTCTTATATTGCATGGATTTTTCTTCTTAAAATCATATAATAGAAATGTACATTTAATGCAGTGGGTAAGGTTAATGAGACGGTTTTTACTGTTTACATTGTTTGCTTTACGTCTGATTTTTTTTTTTTTTTTTTTTTAATCAGAAATAGCTGGCTATTTGTACATTTCAAGTTTGGGTGCTCAGCAGATTTAGAACTTATTACTAGTCAGTCTTCAGCAAATGTGCATCTATTATATATCAGTGGCATGAAAGGAAGCAAAGAGGCGTCAAGCTAATGTTTGTGTTCCTCTGCTATTAATGGCCTCCATTTGAATAAACCTAGCGATGACCCCTGACACCACTCACAGTGAGAGCAGCAGCAGGACACTTAGCAGTGCAAGGAAAGTGTTATGTCTTTCTTTCTTTACTCACTGTTAAAACTTTGATTTTTATGTTTCATGTTTGCATATTTTTAGAATATATTTAAACCAGCATTTTATTTAAATAACTGGTAACCTCTTTTATATCTCCCTCTATCAATTTTCACCCTCCGTTTGACCTCACAGCACGTTTTTGGATAATTCACCCTTCTGGACATTTATTTCATCATTTCTCTGTACTATTGCTGTACTTGCCAGTGTCATCAATCTTATTTTATGATGACTGTCAGACCCTACAAGTTCATAGATCTTTTTGTCAATATCAGTTATTTCTGAATGTAAAAAAATGTGTCCCTACTCCCCCCTCCATTTTGATGTGTGTCCTGATTGAGTCGTCAGACTTGAATAGACTGTCAAAACAAGCAAAAAACATGCAAAATTGTCATTGTCCAATTACATATGGACCTCGCTATACTCTGGAGGATTTTTAGCTTCACCCAGTGGATCAGAGCGTGAAATCGTTGGCCCATTTTCACCACATGTGTTGATAAGTAGCATTAATACCCCACTGATCTCAGCCAGCTCAGTGGAAACACTAAATCACACATTGTACAGTTTAGTCTATCGCACTATTTTTTTTTTAAGTGAGAGAGAGAGAGAGAGAGCACAAAATCTGGGATTTTGGTATGTGGGATAAGAGCTGTTCCTTTCGGTTACATCAGGGCTGGTGACAGGTGCTCAGCCTGGCTATGGCTCACTGTGACCCTGTGGGCTGGGCAGCATTGCCTGGCGCTACCCACCTAATCCCTGTCCAGCTGTTGCAGTTGTCGCCCCAATCAGTGTAAAGTGTTAGAGCAGGTGGCGGCTGGTTCAGGTAGCCCTGGCACATGCCGATTTCCAGATTCAGGAGGCAGTGACAGAGCTGTGCCCCTGAAAAATCCAGGCCAAATGTTTCCAGGGCTGTCAGCAACTATCCAACCACTCATTCATTATCTCACAGAAGCTCCAGGGCTGTAGCATAGCCTCCGCTTATCACACATACAGAGAGGGCAGGAGGTGAGGCAAAGTGCACTGATACCACTGCCACTGCAGTATGAGCCAGTCCATCTCTGTCTGACCCACTGCTCACAGATTCATCAATTACAACAGGCATGGGTGTTGTCTGTCTCTTGTGGGAATCTGTTGACTGGTGGGAACTCAAGCCACTAGAGCCATCCAGGATGTTTTGTCTGAGAGTTTGAACTTTAGGGTCGATATGGCGTAGCTTATAGCCTGACCTTCACCATGACCTAAAGTAAGAAAGAAAAACATTCATGTATTTAAATAGCAATTTATGCAGTATACCACGGTTCATATATCAGAATGAGAATTAACTTCATATTAAGGAAATAGAGGAACAAAATGTGTTACTTATTCACCTAGTCATGTGGTGAGTGGAAATGTTGTGCACCATAATCAGTGATTTTGAACATTACATTTAGAGTTATTGTGGCATAATTTTTCTCTGCTTGATACGTGGAGGAAATGTCTGAGGGAGATATAAGCTCTGTGTCTAAAGTTTTTTCTGCTTGCCAGAGGAATGTCTAGCAAAGTCATCATTCTTTCGCTGAGAAACGGGTTTGAGCCGTCATGGGCTGGAGAATTCAGCATCAGTACTGTGCACGTGAGAGAAAATGGTGCCTTTTTTGGAGGTGATTCTTATGTCGATCACTGCTGTGCAACCATTTAAGAGTTATACATTTTACATTATATTTATTCATTTGGTAGGTACTTCTGTCCAAAGTGACGTACAATCCATGAGTGTAGTGGAATAATTGTGGGTTCAAAGCCTTGCTCAAGCACCCAACAGTGGTTCTGTAGCAGTTCTGGGATTTGAACCGACAATCTTTTGAGTTACAACTCAAAACCAAAACTACTGAGCTCCTGCGAGCTAATTGTAATTTATAATTCACTGCATAGTGCAACACTAAGCAATCTGTGGAGATTTTTTACACTTGATCAAAATGATAATACATATTTAGCAAACAGCTTGCAAGTTCTACCAAGATTTGAGCTGGACTGGATTAGCCATTACACCACGGAACCGTGACGAAAGAAAACGTTACACAATTGGAAGCCTGCTTGGCCATACAATACTCCGGTGTGTCTTTCAACCCTTGTGCCTGTGCATGATAGTGATTTAGGTTGAGTGTGTTTCATATGTATCATTCAGATCCTTTATGTGTGTCTGTGTGTGCTAAAGTAGTGGGTATGGCAATCCACTGGGACTTGGCACTGAAACTCTTCATCAGTATCCAGTGTCCGGAGACACTGTCAGCTCCACTCGGTGGGAGTGTATCAGTTTGCACGAGGCTCTGTCAGTAGAGATTCGTCTCTGGTTATTGGTCTGTACAGACAACCTTTAACAACGGTGTCTAGTGCTGGAGCGGAGGGGAGAGAGGCCTGCCTGCTTCAACCCGAGAGCCCCTCAGCGCTCTTTACGCTAATAACACAGCACAATATCGGACATCCGACACCCCAGATCAAACTCCATTACATTAAGGAAACATTAGACCAGAGAGTCATCCTGATGCATGCACATGTCAAGGTGGTGGACAGGGCTCCAGAGCTGTGGCCAGATTTGGACAGGGAGACACACATGTTTGTTTTCTCCCACTGTTGTTGGTGCATTGGCAGTTTCTTCCAAATACTGTCACTGCATGAGGCAGGGAACAAATTGTACTTTGCTGCTCTAAATTTGATGATGTATGCATCATTTTCCTTGTCACAGCAGTTCAGTGATTAGAAAATTACCATGAGTTTTCTTTTCCTTCTTTGATCTTGGATGAATTCATATTTTTAAAGCAGTTTCTTATTATTGTGTTACATTGCCATGTCACATTGTATTGAATGGTCATTTTCTTAACTTTGTGTACAGACCTTTTTTCACTGAGTATGCTAAGATAAAGTGTCAACTTTAATGAAGTAAAGAAAAATATCCCATCTGTAGAATCAGTCTTGAGAATTAGTGTGTTGTAACAGCTTATTGGAACAAAATTCAGCTGCACTTATTTAGCTTGCCAAATCGTTTTCTTCTTAGATTTATTGAAGCTGACAGATCAGTGCTTTATCTCAGACAGACTGCATGTAAATTTTTCTTTGACCATACAGCACAATTCAGCCACAACAAAAAAAAACTGTCTGCAGAAGACTGTTTTTGATAATCCAGTCAAACAGCTTTATGGGATACTTTATCATGCTGATGAGCTCTCTTCAGTGCCACACCAGTATTTCAGCCACTTTGGATCGCCTTAATGTGACTTTCGTCTTTTAATATTCAAATGCATGATGTAAACCAAAATGAATACGCCTCATCATTTCCCACTGACCCTCTTTTGGCCTCATCAAGGTTGATTTGTTTAATTAAGTACATTTGAGTTGGAGTGGCTGTTCTGGAGCAGAAGGTAAGTTAGTTTTAGGGTTGAGGGGGCGATGTTTTGGGGGTGGTGAGGGGGGATACAGGCAGAGGTAGGCTGATCTTCATTAGAGGAGGCTAGACAGGGGCTGATGCTGACTGTGGACTTTAGCAGCGTGCATGATTTAAGTGTCCGCTCAGCCTGGCCTTCATAAGGATCATGCCGGGCCTTTGATGTTTCATTATGTACGGCTCTCCAGGAACAAAAGCACACAGGCCACATCAAAAAGCCACCATGCAAAGCGTTAGGAGAGGCCTCTGCCCTCACTCTGCACTTTTAGCACTAGATTACTGAAATCGACTCTGTAACAGACAAGAGAAACGGAGGGGGAAAGCGACAGCAATCGAGCCAAAACAGAAAGATTACAGCCGTATACATCAGAGAGGACTATCAGAGCATCTTTAGGCATGATGACTCTATGCACCAAGCCATAAAACCTGCACGAGTTAGAACTTGTATATAAAATCATCCCAGTACCTGATAAACTTCCTCCATGGCTTTTAATCTCTGGTGCCTGTACTGCCTGACTGTCTCATGCATCTTGGTTTTTTTTTTTTTTTCCTGTAGTGGCACTGACCTAAAAACTCACTGCTTAGATAAATATAATAAATGTCATGGTTGCTCTTGTGTGGAGGAGAGGCGCTTGTTTCTCATATCCTGATTTGATTGTGCTCTAAGGGGGTTAACTGGGTTAAGAATCTTAACCGCTCTAAAGCCTTTGGAGCAGTTCCTTATTAATCCTCCTCCACTCTCGAAGACATTAGCGTGAGCTTTAGGTGGATTTACCTCACCAGATAACACATTTGGCAAAATAGCCTGGCTACTAATATACACTCTCTCTCTCTTTCTGTCTCTTTCATTTCCCTGCTAAACTAATTTAATGTCATGCCAAAGAGAATTTCTGTATGTTCTGCTAAATCCTGTGGTTATCGTTATCTGGCCACCCATTCACCCAGTTTTTCACCAACATGTTTGGAATATCTCCCAGACTACAAATTAGTCTTTTAGACTTCTAAACTGCGATATCATCAGTGACTGTGATCAGTGACAGTGACTACCTTGCACCATGTGTTCTGCCATCAGAGTAACAGAAGTGCAGATTAAAATGGACGAGCGCCTCATTGTTATTTCTGTCACCTTCTCTTTCCTTTTCTTGTATATGTGTCACATCTTCTGTGTGCACTGTCTCGACTGGTGATTCATTTATTACTTAATTTATAACTAACTCAAAAGTTATTATACCAAACGAATGAGCATATTGTGGGCAATGAATAATAAAATTAATCCTTCATAGTAATTGAAGCTCTACATGTCGATCTGCATACCAAGATTAATATTTAATTAATTCATGCATTCATTATTAATGCATCTGCTAGGGTTGTAGATGATTACAGGTCTCAGCTCTACAGTATGTGTATATGCTATTATCTTTTGTGGCTAGATTTTCAAAGTGGGGTACTCAAGGTTGACCTCTTGTAGGGGATATTGGCTAACCTGTAGGAAACTGCCAAGTTTATTAAGCTAAACTGTCACTAGGTGGCTTGTTTGTATATATATCCCATAACTGACTGTGCTGATATTGGAGATACTTCTATTTCTCTTTACTCATAGCCTGCCCAAATGCCCCTTATGCAGTGAAGAATGAAACTATAACAATGATGATAACATGGCAAATTATCATTTTAATTAAGACTTCTCTTCTGTATCAAGCTTCACACAGTCAAGTGCCACGAAATGCTTTTTGATTTAAAAAAATGTTTCTATATTTTACCATTTATTTGAAGTTAAGATTTCAAGAAGTTAAAAATAAAATGTGGGTTTATCGTAGAACAAATGCATAAGGAAAAATCAACAGACAAAAAAAAAAAAAAAAAAACATTCACCATGACCCTCTCAATGTCCAAGCCTGATGGGAAAAGGCTGTATGACATCTGGGAGAGTTAGAACAGAGTTAGAACAGATATGTGAAGAAGAATGGGCAAAGATTTGCCAAGCAGAGTTAGAACAGAGATGTCAGGAGGAATGTACAGGGGGTGGGATGGTGCAAGAGGTTGAAGGCAGTTAATGGCAAAGGGCATACAACTTACAGTCAGCTCCAGAATTACTGGCACAATTGGTAAGGATGAGTAAAAAGGTCTTTGTGGTTCATTAGCTTAATCACCCATTGAAAATATGAAGCCTTGTGATGGACAGATGGACTCAGATGGACAGATTAATGAATGAATGAATGGATGAATGAAAGTGTGAGAGAAGTCGAACCTTTAATTGAAATAGATGTAAGAACATAAAAAGACCTTATCAAAAATTGTATTTTTAACAAAACCACATATCACAATTATTAGCCTCTGTGTCACCTCATATTTATACTTCAGAGAAACAGGAAGTCATGGATGCCCACTTAAGAATTCTTAAACACTTATGTGAACATAATAAAGTAAAATGTAAAACCTGCTTCAGATACATTTTGTTCATAGTAATTTCTAAGAATGCCAATGATTGCGACACATGATTTTGTTTGCAGAAATATTTTTTCTAATTGGATAATTAGAATAATTTTGCTAAAATGAATGGTTGGATTTTGTCGTATTTTCAGTGTGACATTAAGCTCGGTAACCATAAAGACATTTTTTGTAATCTTTTTCTTAACCGCTTTACCGGGGGTGCCAATAATTCTGAAGCTGACTGGACAAGAAAATATGTATATAACATCCTGAAAGGGAAATTCTGAACTAATACAGTTTTAATTTATGTAAATGTAATATTTGAAATTGTGTGTGATAGGTGGATAAGTTGTTTTTGAGGCGTGACATGGCAGTGGCTATAGACTGAACACTTTGATGGAGAGGTGATGGAGGAATAAGCACGCTTAGCATCGCCCCCTCACCTCTGTCATCCAGCTGGTGATGGGCAGAAGATCAGCGTGTCCGTGAAACTCTCTTTATTGTTGTTCAATGTTTGGATAGTGGCAGCCCCATTTCACACTGAATTCCACCCTATAAGGCCATGGCTAATTGGACAAATTTGCACAGCAGGGAAGGAAGCACAGCACGGCAGGAGACTTGATATATGGGTATGGAGCTGCACAGCCAACTCGGCACACACACAATCAGGATGCAACAATTTGATGCAAGCTACACACAGGAGGATAGCTGTTAGTGTGCTAGCAAAGCCTGAGGAAGAAGGAGTATAGTCAGTAATCAGAAAAGAAAAAATTGTAAGTTGTTAAATTATCCTCTTACACATGATATTCATTTTAAGCAGATTGGAGTGTATTCTGACAGCAACCACCCGAAATATCATCCTCGTTGAGCTTTATTTTATATTCTTTTAAGTTTAAAAGAAGTAGCATTTGGTATTCTTGACTGACTTTTGTGGTATCTTCTATTAGATGTAAAGTTCTTCCTTTTTTCTTTTTTTTCACCAAATTTATATTTTTTAAGAATTTTCTGAAACAGCATTGAATTTTACCTTTATCATCTTCACTGTTTTACTCTTATTTCTAAATGTAGAAATCAGAGGTGACTTTCGTGAGTCGATTGTTTATGCGTGAACAATAATGCTTAAAGCTATGGTAGCATTACTACCTTGATCACTGGTTGTTCTCAGCTGTAATAAGTATGAGTGTGTTTTGTGGAATTCTTGCCAGCCTTCAGGGACGTCCCAGTTGAGGAGGTCTGCACGATTACTCCTAATGACCCAGAGCTTCTGAACAAGCGCTCCCATAACACCCAACAGGTCCAGCAGCAGAGTGTGAAGGGAGGGCAGGATGGAGCTGGTTTGCTGTAGGGCCTCCTCACATTTCTGTCCCAGATGCAGAAGAAAGGAAATGGTGCGTGAGATCTATCCTGCTCTCACCAATGCAGATGTTAGCAGACATCTATTTACTTGTTATTTTTTCTCACTTCTGCTGTAACCTTTTCACTTACAATCCATACAGTAACACAATCCATAATGTTTACAAGTTGCTATATAAGTGGAGCTTTAATCTCAAAGCCTTGCTGTTATTTGTGGTGAGATACACAAGTATGCCTCAGAGGAGGACAGTGAAAAAGAGTGGAGTTTGTTGAGTTAAATGGTGTGGTAATTGCAGTGGCTGCGCAATGCAAGTCCCATGCAAGGGTGCCCATGCATCTCTGCCCACATAATGGGAGATTTCAGCACCCAGACCACAGCTAATACTGAAAATGACAAGGCAGAGAACTGAAGGAGGTCTGGTCCAAATCTGACAGTGATTTTCTCTGTCCGTTTATGCTGCTGTTGTTTTTCCATCATTGATGCAGCACTAGCTCAGGGTCTTTGATGTGTGTACTGCAATGGGAGGTAGACCGCACAATCTCGGGCCTTCGACGGGCAGGACAGAGCAGACCACCAGATTTTTTGCACTGATTTGGCTTCTCTGGCTTCAGTTAGCTCATCTCTCATTTTTCCCCTTACCCAAACTAGTACAATTTGCAAAGAGGAAATGGCCAAAAAGGAATTTTCTGTGTGTTCTGATATAGTTACTCATGATGCCTAACTCAACTTCATGTTATAACCCATGATCTTTTATAACTCATCAGATACATGTTAATTGTCATTATAATTAAAATTTGTTACTTGAATTCTAGTTTGAGAAAGTGCACTCACATTTACTAAAGGTCCTGGCTCAAGAGGTCTCTTCATTCCCTCTGCTCGCCTTTTCTCTCTTCTCTACTTGGCTGCTTGTAGTGATGAAGGACTGTGGTGGTGGTCAGGATATAATGATAGAAATTGGCTGAATCTCCCTCTCGCTCCCTCTCGCTCTCTCTCGCTCTCTCTCACTCTCATGCTCTCTCACTATCTCATATGCATGCTCTCATATGATGTGGCTGTTGGTTAAAAGGGGCCGCTTTTTTTTTTTTTTTTTTTATAAACGTAAGCTTGTGGATCATCACCAATCCTAAGAAGGCACCGTGGCTACCAGGTTTCACATATGCCAACCACACAAAAAGAAAAATACTATGCTAATAGCTTTGCTGTTTCTAAACTTTCTGATGAATAAATAGAACGGCAAAGCTAAATTTTGCTCATTAGAAACAGTCTTATTATCCCTGTGATTGTTGTAACTTAACTAGTTGAAGATATGATTCTGAGAGCCCTTAAATTCTGGTGTTCCAGAATGTACTACAATATACAAAATTATTTACAAAAAAAATGTAAAAGTTGTGATTGTGTAAGTGTTCACTTGTGTTGCTGTGAAACCCTGAAATTAGTCCTGGTGCAACCAGTTGCCATCAGAATTATTTGAATGGATAAATCAAAACACGTCTGGAACAAAGTTCTGGAAAATTGTCAGTCAGGGTTATGTTGTGAAAAATATCCCAAACTTTGAACATCCCACAGAGCACCATTAAATCCATTATTAAGAAATGGAAAGAATATGGCACATCCGTGACTCTGCCTAGAGGAAGTCATCCACCAGAAGTCAGTGACCGTAAGGAGGCCATTAGTCAGAGATGTAACCAAGATGCAATTTCATGACATACAATCCCAATTAAGTTAATTTCAGTTCCTGATTGTAACACTGCAAATGTGGGAACGTTCAAACAAGACATTGTAGGAATAAAAGCTCTATAGGGGTTTTTAAATTGTACTTGTTTAAAACATGCTTGTTTAGCTTTGTGTATTTGTAGTTATTTGGTATTTTAGATTTTTTACTATTTGTAATAAATCATTTTCATAGCTTTATAGTCAATTCATTACTAGTTGTATATTGTTAAACATTATTATTATCATTATTATTATTATTATTATTATTATTATTATTATTATTATTATTCCAGCCTATACAAATGAAATCCAGCCACAGCTTTAATCAGGAGAAGCCTTGCTGTAGTTCGTGCTGCCTTGTGGTGGATTAGATCTAATTCTGACACTGATTCTCCCATGTGTGTGTAAGTTTGTTGGCTCTGAGCGCATCTTGGATCGTCAATGAATGAGTCATTGCTGTGGTTCCAGCATCGTGCAGAAAGGATCTTCTGGCAGCCCAGTTGACTGTAGTCAATGCCTGTGAGGTGTGCCATCACCGTGCTGATATAAGATTTCTCTACACTCTGGCCCCAGGTCAAACCTGCTGAGCTCACACAGCAGGACACATCAACAGCTCCACTTCCATCAAATAAGTTTCAGTGCTGTTTTTTAACTCACCGTAGAGCAACTGATATCATCCTGGATCCCAACCACAGTTCTATCCAGAGTTCTATTTCTTTTGTGAAAGGTAGCAACAGAAAGTTTGTAGAAGAGATCTATTATCATACAGCAAGAGTGCTGGCATCCGCATCCTTCGGTGTGTTGTTAATGTGTTTGTTTTATTCTCTAAGGACAATACTTCATCTACACTCACATGATAATTGTGTGGGGCCTGGGTCTGCTGAGCCTTTTGGACTGTATATATTTTTAGTAAGAGACATTTGTACCCAATATATATACTACTCTCATTTGTAGCAGAAAAGCCATTGAGCCGCCTGGTGCTGAGTCGAAAGCATCACAGGGCTGCTGGTCTGGCTGTTCTCAAATCAAATTAGCTAGTCCTCTTTTTTCTTCCACCCCATCTCGTGAGTGCACATGCACAAACATGCTGCGTGGCCTGCTAGTGTGCAAGAGCCTCATTACCGCAACAAACTGTCGCCCAAAGAAAATCAATGACGCGTCCGCCCTGCATTGCACTTAGTGTTGTTCGCCATCTGGAAATGGTTTAACCTAGAGTATTAACCTAGAGTATTCTTTATGCCTTTGAAATTATCCAGTACCTCCAAAAACAATATTTGTTTATTTGCTTTAGTTTATCTCTTCTTGTATCTGAAGCTAAATGAAAGGCAAAATTATGCTATAACTGGCAGTAAATTAATGTAGGCTGGGATGCGGGGCGTTACCATCTTTGTAATTTTATTAATCTACTTCTGCTTTATGCTCACATATTATCCAATTTCATTTTACCTGCTAATACCAGTAGATAAGGTCTAACAGATGGGTTTGCATGAGTGTTTGGCTTCATTTAATACAAAAGGGGAAATTTAAGACTCTTGATTTTTTTATTATTTGGTTAAATATTGTCAACATTTTTAAGTGGCTATATGATTACATATGTTCATCATATAGATGTTTGTGTTTCTGTACATGTGAGTATGTTGCAGTAGGTGGGATGGTACTACAGTGAGCCAAGGAGGTTATGTGGACGTTGAGAGTCACACAGAAAGAGAGTGACCTCAGGGGCCAGGTTTAAAAGCCAGACTCCTGTCCGCTCATGTTTAGCTTGGCCAGAGCCAGGGCAGATCGATGATCTGTAAAGTGGATTTGTTATTGCCTTGTTTGGTTTGGCAGCATTTGAAAGAAGACGCCTGATTACAGTCCCAGATGTCACTGCACACATTACCGCTCAGTGTGGAACTCACTGTGAAGCGCTTTTCTCTTCCTCTTTCAATCTGCTTGCTTATGGCTGCTAAACATCCAGTAGCTTTGCAGTTGAACTGTCTCTGTGTAAACAAGGTGGCTTTAAAAGTGACTCCATTCAGGTTTGGTTTTAAGTTGTTTAGCATTGATTCTGTCTGTAGTCTTTGACCTTTTGTTCCACCGAAGGGACCTTGTCCAACATCTCTATTGTTACCTGAATATTAGTTTAGCATTCCAAATTGAGCCATGTCTTTTTCTTAATTACATAATGGGCTATGCTATGTGCGCTGTTATTCAGTCTGAAACCCTGTGTCAGTCTCCCTGCTCAACACTGACCACTCTGTGGAATATAAATCCTGCCTGGATTTACTTTTCCTGTGCATATTACATTTATTTAAATTTTAGAAGACTCTGTTAATAGGTTATAACCGCTCCAGCAATATATTCCAATTATATTTAGAAATTGGGTGTGCGTGTGTCTGAGAGCACGTGTGTGGCCATATAAAAAATACCCCTTTGACACTTTTACTGCAGGTAACTGAGTGAGGAATTCTGGTACCTCACATGGTGGCTGAGAGGTTCTTATTTTGGCCACATGCAGCTCCAGTGTCACTGACTCATTCATTAACACACATTGACATTGACCCACACACACACACACACCAGTAATTCATTCACTCATTGCTAATTACAGTTAATCACTGTAAGTGCAGGTTCATTTTAAAAAAAAACACATCCCAGTAGCCAGTGTAGAGTAGTGCATGAGTCCTCCTAAATTAAATCAGTCTGTCTCACCGGGACCGCTGGAGTCTTTATAGAGTGTTTATCCGTGATAGAAACACAGCTAAATATTATTTGAGAGGTGGAATGAGAAAAGCCTGAATTTGGCTTTATTAATCATATCTGATCCTGCTCAGTGCCTGTGAGAACTCGGACCCGACCCATAAGCCTGAAACCTGGAATATGACTCAAACCTTTTCTTGTGTAGTAAGATTACTCCTGCTTAAGAGGGTTTAGCACATCCAGATTAAAGGCGTCTTTATTATCAGCTGGGATTTTGACAGATTTTGAATGGCCTAAATTAAATCCTCCGCTGTCCTCTCGCTGCTCAGGCAGTCATGACCTCTGCTCCGTGGACACAGCCTTCCCGCCGGGCAGGTTAGCAGGCTGGGCTGGTGCTCTGGCTGGAGCTGCCTGCTCATCAGAAAACTTGCTATTACATGGCGGAGACACCGCCACATCAGACTCCACAGCCTCGCGTTTAGCTCCAGCTCCAGCACACTTCCCTCCCACTAAACCTGTAATTGAACTCTTCGGCACAACGCAAGAAGTGATTGTAAGCGATTGTATGCAGAAGGTTTTTTCCCCCCCCCCAAATTAGCCCTTTAATTAGGCCTACATCTTGTTTTTCCACTTGAGCGGCACTGGCTCTTTTTAAAAGCGGCAGGCTCTGTTAGGAACAGCAAGGCCAGAGTTACGGTAGGTTTCATAGAAAAACACTGATAAGAGGTTCTGCATCCCAGACGTGTCCCAGGAGGAAGCGAAGGAAAAAGCTCCTTCACCCACATGCTCATATCCACTTTTTACTATCAAACAACACACACACCTCAAATGTCACATTTGAATACTTACCAGGTCAGATTTTTGTTGCAAATACGCTATTTAAAGTTTTATTTACTTGTACACCTTATATATATATGCAGTACTGTGCAAAGAATTTCCCAAGTTAAGATGCCTTCAAAAGAATAAATAAAAATAATACAATTTTTAAAAGTTAAAATAACTATAACTTTTTTATTAAGTTGTTTGTGTGTGTGTGTGTGTGTGTGTGTGTGTGTTTAAAACAGTGTAAATTGTCATGCAGTTTTCACTGGAAATTGGCTAGTAGGTTGTTTTAGACTTCTTGGAGAATTTGCTAGTTCTTCTCTCTCTGTAGTTGAAATCCAAGACAGCTTTGAAGATGTTTTATATGAAAGATATGCTCCATTACATTAAAAAAATATGCTTGGAAATCTTTTTTTATTTTCTTTTTTACTGACTCACTAACATATTTATTTTGCGAGACGTGGCAACATGTGGATGTGATAAGGGTCAGATCTGAAATCCCTGTGGTCAGAGACACTCTTCAGTCAGGTGTAACACCAACCCCAATCAGTCAGATCACTTTCTCCTGTGGTGCGAGCTCCATGCCACACATCCTTGGCCTGATAAATAATGCTGGCTGACAGGCTAAAGCCCAGCAGACAAACGTGTAATAGGGAGGGGTGCCCTCACCTTCTGTCTCATCACCAGCTGAGACCTCCATACTCCAAACAGCTTCATTTTTTCACTCTTCGGCTTGGCGACATGAAACAAATCGTTGCCTGCACAGCACTAACCTGGTTAACTAGCCAGACATAGGAATCGCAGTCGCCATGTGCATCTGAACGCCCTCCACCCCGTCCTCTGCTCACCATCTTCCATGGCCTCAAATGAAATCATGTGCATGGAGCCCCTGCAGCATCCTGGGGACTTCCTTCCTATTTCTGCTTGCATGAGAAGATCTAAATAATGTGCTGCTATTTACTTGGCGTGTGTTAGAGCAACAGTAAACAGAATGCAGTGCTAGTTTATGTTTTTGCTGGGTCATTTCCCGGATAGTAGTGTGAACTATGAAGGCATGCTTTGGAGTAAACAGAGATGAAATAAATATAGGGACAGTGGAGGAAGGGGGACAGAGCTTATTCCTAGATGAGTGTGACTGGAGATTTTAGGTCACATGTTAGCAGCCAGTTCTCTCCCTTAACTGAGGGGTCAAGCTAAAGCTGACTTCTCTGTGTGGTTTGGAGGAGCCTGCTTGTCTAAGAGCTGTGGTCTCTCTGAGAGTGTGTCTGTTCTCAAGAGATGCTGGGGGGGAAAACAGAAGAGTACTACTACATTAAATGACACCAAATTTATGATCTTGTGTGTATCTTTTAAAGTGAAAAGAATAACAATTTGTATTTTATATGAAAAGAAGAAATGCTTTCAAGACATCATAGACCATGTCTTTTCCCAATTTTAGCTGAGTATTGAGTATCAGAACAAATTACTGACAGTTGTTTTTGCTTCGATGTTCCCTTCATAGTATACACATAAAAGAGCCACAAGTGTGTGAGGTTATTTTTAACCCCTTGAACTTTGCTTTTTGCATCTGGTTTTGAGGTGAAAGATGTAAACATAAGTCTGCCTAAACAACTATGATGGAAGAAGCAAAAAACAGTTAAAAACATTGCAGAACATCCAAACAACTCAAAATCCACTGGATGAAAAACTGTTCAAGGAGCAAACAATTTGTGATCACCACCTCATCCAGGGATGAGCATGGCATCTAATTACAGAATAATAATTAGGGCTGTGCAGAAAAGGCCTAAAATATCAGCCAAATAAATCATGATGCACTATTCACAGGAAAAAAAAAAACCTGACATTTATGTGCAGGAGTATGAAGAGGATCCAGAAGGGTTTTGGAACAATCTTATGGACAGATGAAGTGTGGAGTAAGAGAGAAACAGCAGAACATCCCAAGCGCAACACCTTGAATTTGAAGCATGAAAAAGACAATGTCATGGACGCATGTGGCTGATTGTGGAACTGAGCTACTGTCTGTATTGATGTTGTAAGTGACAAAGGTAGAAGCAATTAATGGTGTCATGTTCAGAAACATTTGCCTTTGCAATTCCAAAAAAAAATGTTTTGGGGAGATAGTTGATAAAGTTCATTTCATTTGTGGAAGGCACAAATGAAGTCAGAAAGCCCCCCAAAATAGCACTAGCTGCTATCAAGCCTTGGCTAAGCTTAATATTTTCATCTGAAATACTAATTCCAATCACCAGTTTTAAATCACTGTCCCTATTATATCTGCTTTTCACAGGATCCCTATGTAGTTCTTTCGAGTTGTGCTTCGATTATTGCTGATACATTACATTTTTAAACTGAAGGTGACATTGTGCTGAACCTGATGTTTTTGTATCAGCATTACAGTGTGTGTGAGTGCAGGTGTGTGAATTCTGGATATAAAGGCTTCAGTATCATAGGGTCTGTATGCTGGCAGACCCAGACAGCATTGCAGCTCAGCTTTCATTGGCAACATGGGTCTGATAGATGGACTGTGTTGGAACAGGCCGCAGCTTGATTAATGATAATCCTGACCTTTAACCCCAAATTTCATGCATCTCTCATAGATCTGAGACTCTCATTCTGGCACTTGTGTGATGACGCACTGGGTTAGGATGACTATGTGTGCACCATTAACTTGCCATTTAATAAAAAATAAAGTATAATATTGTATCAATTCAGTATGCTGTTTGTTATGGTTAAATGGCACCTCTGGAACACCCAACACTGTGTCTAAATGTTTAAGTTTAAGGTAATGCTATAAGATTGATATTTAGTGTGCACAATCAGTGCTGTAGTATATCTCTGGGTTTAGTTACTGTATGAAGTAGAGCTGAACTCTGTGTTTGGTATTTACTTTGGTATTTGGTCCTGCAGGACTGAACGGTGATGAGTGTGTTCCAGCCTGTCAGGGAAGTAGAAGCACTCAAGTAGCTGTGAAACACATTAACGTCTCATCATAAACAAGGCCTGACTCATTAAGTTACTATGCAATGTAATCCTCTTTAATGTCAATTAGGAGCCTTGCTGCTTAAGCTTGCAACAAACTACACTTCACTCAGCTCCATTATTAGCTGTACCTAGTGTTATTCTTTTCACATGTGGCAGGACTTGTTTAAAGCGGCATGCACATACTGATCCATGGTTAGCTTTGGAAAAGCTTAATATAGGAGCTATGGTGAATGGAGGGGGCCTAGATCAAGGCAAACATGCAAACGTGTGCTTATGTATGTACAGCATATTCACACTTTGTATCTATGGTGCTGAAAGATTGGACTGATTGGCATTTTAGGGTGCTGCGTGTGTCTGTGTCTGTGTGTGTTTATGAACTTTTTTCATAGCAGACCTTAAGAGTATGCGCTCCTCACCAGAGCTGTCAAAGCACTGGGCCAGTTTGTCACTAACAACACCCGACAGCGTCTGCTCTGTGTCAAGTATAACTTTCCCCTTTAATCATTTCTGAGGCCAAGACTGTCTTTATTATTAATGCTGTCAGACCCCACCCCAAACCAACCTCAACTCTCAACAGCCAACTAAAGGCTTGCTTAAAGAGTAGTGCTGTCACAAATGAGGCTGGTTTCATTTCTCCTTGATTAGCTATTAAGTAAGGAATAAAACACAACAGACCATGCTGTTATAAGAAAATCATAATGGGCTGACATAATATGGCCTGAGGTGTTTTATTCTTCTGATACTGTGGCAATTTGTCAACGATTATAATAATTTCGTAATTAAAAAGCCACATACCATACGTGTCCAGGAAACATGTTAATTCCTGTTATCACTTACTTTATAATAGCTGTAAATCATTGTTCCCTCACTAGCCTTTCTTTTTTTTCTCTCTCACTCTTGAAAATAATAAGATGAATAAATGCAGCTTGTCATGTTTCTGAGAAACCATAAAGCCATCCATACTAAAGACTTTCCTGTGTTGGAAAGCTTAAACTTACAGCTCTACCTCAGACTGGTCTAACATGCTGACACTGGAGACTCCTTCCAAAAATGCTAAATAAACAATGATTACAAGTTTTACTTTTACAACATTTGGCAGATGCCCTTATCCAGGGCGACTTACAATTATCTCATTTATACAGCTGAGGGCCTTGCTCAAGGGCCCAACAGTGGCAGCTTGGTGGTGCTGGGATTTGAACTCACAACCTTCCGATCAGAAGTCCAACATCTTAACCACTGAGCTGCTGCTTCCCTTTTTATCTGTTTACCTGCAGAAAGAGATAAAAAGGTATGTAAATCGTTACTGTAGAAGTGATAATGTATTAGAATGCACGCATTAGTATAAACCTTGCAGTCTGCACTATTGTCAGAGCTGCTCTTACAGAGAATTAATCAGCACCTTCTGGCCAATCAGAATCGAGATTCAGCAGTGCTGTGGCATAATATGTTGCATTCCCAAGAATGTTCTCCCCTTTGTAAAGCTGTTCTACAGGTTTTTTTCTCCTGCTTTTATCAGTGGTTGATGCAAAATGGTGCTGGGAGAGAGTCTTCTCTCACCATCCTGAGCTCTCACTGGGATTTAATTCAGAGGCACATGTTTTGAGACTGGGAATACCCGCTGCAATTATACCCCTAGTAATCAAGACAAACCCACATTGCTTTGATCATCCATAGTACCGAATACAGTTTTTACTCAAAGGTACACTCAATGAACTACTGTGCGTATTTTAAAGTGCTCATCTATGATCAGTTTTTTCTTTTTATGTGCTTATGGCCATGATTGTATGGACATTGGAAGCTTGTCCTAGACTTTCTCACTTTATTACAGATTCCAAGTCGACAGACATCTACTGTTCTTGTGTTTTCGGCTTGCTTGTAGCTGGAATGTGAATGTTTATTTAAGCATCATTGTACATCAGTGTGAGTCGCAGCTCATTAACATACCTATATGCGTGGAGGGTTTGCATATACATCCGCATACTCGTTAGGGTGTGTCCAAACTGCTGTTTTTATGTCAACTACACTTGAGAAAGAAACATGTTATTATTATACAATGTATATACACAGCATATGCATACACATTATTGAATACTTACTTACAGTATGGGCTGTTTAGGGGTTTGTATCTATATTTCCTTTATAATGTACAACTCTCCAAGCCCTTCTGTTTCTGATTCCAGGTTAAAGCACTGATACTGATTATATAACGTTGTATCTCATAGCTCACACCCATGTTGTGCTGGCTCAGTTGTGGGTTGAATGATTCCCCATCTCTCACAGTGAGTCATGCTTCTGTGTTGTCTCTTTCTCAGAGGCCTGGATATGTTTTAGATCTTTCACAGCTAGCCTGAGGAATGCAGACATGTAGTCTCTAAATCAAAAATCCCATGCCTTGCTTAATCCATGCAAAGTTTAGGCGCTGAAACAGAACAGTGTGACATGACAAGACTGGCTCCTATTATTATTTGCACACCTTTTTCAATGTGAAATGACAAGTCTTTATCACCTGAAGTGGCATGAAGCAGGATTTATCTTAGCTTAGCTTTGATCTACCCATTTTAAGAGATGCAAGTTCTCACACCCAACATAGAGCTGAATGGGATCAGAGTGTATAGGTGCCACACACACTGCTTCAGACCTGCACTGCACTCTGTGCTATTAAAGGTTTAAGTCTAATTGCGAGAAAAGGGTGCAGGACTGGGAATGCATTGTGTGTGGGGGCATATGAGTAAAAGCACAGCGTAGTTATTGATGGGATTACTAACACTCTTGGTGCTAAAGTGGGTGAGAGAAAAGAGAGTAGTGAGGAGTTAAATGATTTAAAAGCCGATGTGTAGTCTAATGAAAGGGTTGAGACTCGTGTCTCTGAGAAAATACTTCCTCAAAGCTGCATATCATGCTGTTAATCCGTAGAGTTTACACGTACATTAACACTTGCACAACTCTGCTACACACTTCTGGCTGATTTCAGGTCTGTATTGCCTCGGCAGTGATACCCGTGCCTGTGGTGCTGCCAGTCTGGAGTCTCAGGAGTGCTTGATGGTGTGTGTGTGTGACAGAGAGAGAGGAGTAGCACTTTAGAATAACCTCTATGTGAAAGGGACGCCACAGACAGGAAAGCCAAAGGTTACAGAAATAAAGCCAACAAAAGTGCCCAGTGTTTTGCTTATCTGGTGAGTTAGCTAGCGGGGACACTTTAAAGAGGACACTCACTCCAGCAGATCCACTGAAAGTTGATAAGTACTGCCTATGTCCTCTGATCTCAAACACATTTGATCCACTGACTGTAATGCTCGCTATAATGAATGCACAATTTTACCCGTTTTTTGCTATTTTTATTTTTGAAAGCTGAGAGTTCTCAATTCTGACATTAGCATGCATAGTGTGGTACAGCTTTTCTAAACTGGAGCAGTGTTTACTTTATATTTTTGGGTTTTTCCCCCCGTCAGTTTCTGATTTACACACTGGATTTTCCACCAGCCGACGAGTTGTTTTTCAAATGCAGGTGACCATCATTACCAGACCCGAAATGTGCTTTTCCAGTCATAAATACTCATTTACCTGTACTCATTTATGACCCCGTAATAAAACTTAATTGAATTAATTCAATCAATCATGTGATCCGGCTGCTCATTTAGGTGTTTGGGTTGTTGTCATGCTCTGGTAGCCCAGAGACCACGTAATGTGCATCCCATTGCCTCTGATGTGCGAGTGGAAAGCTGGCCCATCTGACACGAGGCTTGGTTGTAAAGGTGAACGCACGCTACATTAAATCCTCAAATCACAGCAGTGTGAGATAAACAGGCCTGCATTCTCCAGCAGCTGGGAGAGGACAAATCCACACGGATTCTAGCATAAAAAAAAAAAAGCACTGCAGATTTTTTTCCTCTTATTTTTTTTGTCATTCATGTGAACATCATCTTCTCTTTGCTCAGTAATTCAGATGAGATTTCCAAGAGCCGCAAAATCAAACACTGAAATTTCAATGGGCACATTTCGGCAGAGGGATGGGCCATGTGGTGCTGCTATAGACACTGACTTCTCAGTGTACTGCTCATCCGCTGGCAGGCGTTTATTATTTAATTGGGCAAGGTCTCAAGCTAAGGGGTGTGAAGAATGAGGAATGCAGGCTGCGGCAGGTTGTCAGCCACTCTGATGAAGAGATCTCCCCCAGTGGACGGCATGAACTCTTGACCTGCTGTTCCCTTCTGCTGGTGTCATTCTGCCGCCCGACCGCCTCACTATAGCACTAAGAGTGAGAGAGACAGAGCTCTCTCAATTACTGTGTCAGTCACTCTTATCCTTTCACATTTTTGCTACTTTGTATGCCTTACTTTGTTGCATGTTACTACTTTTTTACCCAAATGACTGAAATACGTCATTTAAGGATGGCTCAGCAGGAGTACAGGGAATTCTCTGTAATAGTGCCTGCCTCTGTCTCTCTCCAGCTTAGCTTTGATTCATGCATGCACAACTGCTGGCCTGTTTTTTTTGTAAACACACACACTCAGATTAAATCCCACCTAAGCCTCACAAATGTTCAGATATACACATATGTATTTTTCACGCCATGTGGATACCCACCCTGCGGCAAAGAAAATTAATTTCTAACATCTTCAGATATGTGATGCAATGTTCTTATGCCACACAGATCTATTTGTGTGGTCGTGGTCCTGCACTGTGGCTTTGAAGCTAGTTCTGTTGGTGTGTACACTCTTTTGAGGAGTCAGACATAGGACAATCAGCTTTTTATGAAGTGGTTATCTGCTGTGTGTGTCTGGACGGCGTGGTGTTTTACAGCAGATAGCAGTAGGCCCCCGCGCCCAAATCAGCACTGGGCTGCTGGTCGGCCGCGCTTCTCTCTCGCCTGTCATTACGGCCTGTCAGAGGCCTGGAGTGTGGCTGAGGCTGTACAGGAGAACACAGGCCACTGCAGATAGCCACTGGCCCAAAGATCAAAAGGCCTTCTTTTGAGCGTCTCTGATAAGCCAGCTGTACTTCACAAAGCGCATAAGTGTGTGTGCAGAGACACCCCAGAAACGCTACTGTCTCACACTTCTTAAATACACCATTATAGGAGACTAGTGAATGCTGGTTTCTTTCTCTTCACTCATGTTTTTCATTACTCTAGTTTATTTTTAACAACTCCAACCATAGAACTAGCAGGAAAATCAAAATATATTATTGTCTTTTTGTGGTGTTATGTAGGCAACGCTGTATGTTAAATTTTTGAACATGTAGCTTGGTTGAGATTTTTTAAAAAGTCCATAATACTTATAAAAATTCTAAATTTCCATAAGAGATCGCCTCCTGTGAAGTTTTTATGTTTAATGCAGTATGTGAAATGCACAGTTAATTGATCAGCGAGTATTCTTTCTTTTTTATGTGCAAATTTTTGCAAGACAGTTTCTTGCCTCCTGCTACCATGAGCACAGCTTCAGATTTTTGGTCTTGTTCACAAATTAACCAGTGTAAATCTGCTCAGAATTATATTTATTTAAGATTTAATGCTACAATTATCTCTAATGTTTATTTGTTTAGTAAGGCTGAGCAGATTCTTGGTTCTTAAGTGACTGTAGTAGACTGTCATGTTCCCTCTTCTCAAAGCCCCTCTTCTTGACTCTACAATTAAATGTCCTTGTGGAGACATTTGGGCTAACAGGATATGATGTAGTAGTGAAAAGAGTTTATTACATTTTTAATAAAAGACAGGGACTTAAAAACATATTTGGCGAAAAAGTAAAGTACATGGACACACTGAGGTCTTTCACACAGGCGCACAATTTATATGATTTTTTTTTTTTTATAAATACAATTTAAAAAAGAATTTTTCCCTAGCTTGTCAGGACTCTACAGTCCTGATAGAGGTCAGTTATTTCCTGCTGTCCATTTTAATGCTGTCTAAGGGTTTATATAACACAGCTTACTAATACAGTCACAACACATAGCTGTAGCTCATATGTTCAGTGTGTCTAATTGCTCTCTCTCTCTCTCTCTCTCTCTCTCTCTCTCTCAGGCACATTTGACCACAGTGTGACCCTGCTGGAGGTGTGTGGCAGCTGGCCCGAGAGTTTTGGCTTGCGTCACATGTCCTCTGTGGATGCCACAGATGAGGGCTTGAGGGAGAGGCTTGCCGAAGCCATGTCTGAGTCACCCAGCAGAGACATTGTAGGCTCTGGAACAGGTGAATTACAAAGTCATGACTGTTCTTCTCTTTGCATGCATACTGACATACTTACTTACTGACTTACTTCATAACCACAGCATCATTTGTACGTCTTTGTATATTGCCTTGTAAAAGATTGATGTTTATGCATTTTAGGTTAATATTAAAAATAAATGCATCAGTGCTTTTGAAGCACTTCACAAGAAATACGAATCATGCTTATCTAACTCATTGTGACAGAATTGAAGGCTGAGTTCCAGTGTTCAATTCATTACACTTTGTTAAAAAACCTCTCATCAGGTGTCATCTCTGTTAGTCTGATCATATGATTCTCCATCACTTCAGTTAGCTCTACTGGTTTTTAGCTGTTTAGCCTATTTTATTTCATGTACTGAGACAGTGAATTGTTATGACTTGTTTACTGATTCTTCAAGTTTAGAAAAATGGTGAAATTCCTCTAAAAGACAAGGTCCTGGCATATTAAAGTGATTTCTTATGAAGATCAACTTGGAAATTGCACATTTTATAATAATGAATTAGGTTGTCTGCAGTGAGAAAGGGAGCAAAAAGAGGGAGAAATTGCCATTCTGGGCAATCCAAATGTTTAACTCATTTAAGAAGCTGTAGTTCTGTGGTCCTCCCCCTCACTGAACAAGAGTCCCTTTGATTTCTGAAGGAAGATGGAGGTTGAATCCTGCACACCGCTGCTTGGAGCAGCAAGGTCACAAGGCCCTAATGCACTTAGCATCGACTGGCCCTCTCTCGTAGCGCGTCTATTAGGCACTAATTTGATTTGTACCTATTCATTTGCAGTCCCTGCAGCAGCACCGAGTTGGCCCTCCTCGTAATTGGTTCTGTCTCTATTTTTGCATCATTAGATTAAGGCCGACTCCCGGACACTTGTAGTCTGCGCTTGTCCATCCATTTATACAGCCTAATGTAACACAAAATTCATTACTGATCACATTACACTCAACTTTTGGCCCTCTAGCAAGGCAGATGAACACATAGTTAACCCTTTGCTTTAGTAGAAAGACCGGAGCATTGCTCAGAAAATGGATTGTGGAAGGAAGCGCTAAGCAAGTCACTCAGGGACTGGGGACATACTGCTGGAGCCTCTGATGAGATACGACTATCATTTTTATCAGCCTGTGTCTGTGTCTTAGCCAGACGCCATGGCTGTAGTTGAAAACCATCCAGAAAAGAAATCTAATCATTTGCTCCTGAACTACCACAGAGGATCAAGATGAGTAAATACTGATATTGAGCCACTTATCATTACTATTATCTCCAATAGGAATGAGTCACATACAGTTACTTGGTAGGTTTAAGGATTGTCAGATGACTTTGTAGCACTGAAATGTGTGTGTGTGTATACTTTTAGGCGGGTTAAATCATACCTGGAGTGGTGTATACCATACCCAAAAGCTCTCTTTATAGTACTAACACACTCTGTTTGAGGCAGCAGGTTCAGTGACAGTCACTTTGAAAAACAGAGGCAGATGGTTCCGCACTTAAGATCTCATGCACATGCACATGTCTTTTCTTCTGGAGAAGATTCCACTGCCTTGCTGTCATGGGACAAGACTTATTTCTTTTTCTCTTTATGTGCCTCTCTAACTAATTCTCCATCATTGCCTCCATCTTGCCCTTACCTCCTATCAGTCTTTCTCTGCTGTCATGTCTCGCTGAAGCGTCAGACAGGCAGCAGGCCACTATTTCTGTTCTTCAGAGAAAATGAACATGATGGGTTGATGAGAAGGAAGTCTGTTCTGCCCCTCCCTCAGCAGGTGATGGGGCTGTTTTTCACAGACTTCTGAAATGCAGTCATCCTGAAATTAGATTTCACCCAGTGACATGTTGCAAATTAGATTTTGGTGATTGGTACTAAACCAAAATAAATTCCATTAAAGCAGGGGAAGAGTACAGGACTGTGGCATTTTCGGTGCCATGAGGCACTGCTTTCCCCCCAGTTCATACCCCCAGTATCCCAGTTTGTACTGAGGTTAAACCCAGGATTATGGTTTAGTCATGTCTCATTATGAACGGTGAGCACAAAAGTACACTTGCATCTATTTCTCTCTTAAACCTGCTGCATTAAAGTACACAGAAATGTCACTCGAAATTCTTCTTACTGCCAGCCTTATAAACTAACAACCTACCTCACGGTGTTTATATGCTTATTGTTTTCTGATACATTTAAAACAGCTATGGTACTGATTCTCTGAAATCCTGATAATGTCAGTTCATATTTACAGTCCTACCTTTGTGAGGTGAATTGCAGTAATGTAATTGGAGGGGATGGACAGCTTCTGGGTTGTCCGTAGATGGAAATGTGAAGGAGTGACAAAGATGTGTCTCGTGCCCTGAACTAATTGTGGGTGTTCATTTAACACTTATGAGAGCCGATGCATTTTTTTGTGCACTTGACAGAGAACCTACACTGGCCTAGCAGGCCACGTCACAATGGTTACTTTGTGAAGAGGATGTTTGCGGCAGCTGTGAAGTACAGAGTTTTTCTCCCAGAGCATCCTTTAGCATTCCTTTGGGAGAGTTCCACACTGCCCACACACACACTGAGACTCTCAAGCAGACACGCATGGACACACACAGGTGAACACAAATGGCCACATGTATACATACAAACACTGAAAGTCCGTCACACATGCATACACATACTTAGACAGACACTCACCCAGTCATGCTTGGAGGTTAATGGGAAAATGTGCGCTCCACCCACGCAAGTATAGACTCCTTACAAAGACACACAGACACACACCACTAGGCTGCAGTCTGCTTTACTTGCAGTTGTTTCTGTGCTCGAATAGGGAACTACACTCATATACCACAGTGCTTTTGAAGGCTTGCTGCACGATTGGTCATGGAGGTTGATTAATTTTCTGTAACAGCAGCTCTACTGTAGTTCTGGCTGGACGATTTACATTAATGAGCATATTCTAATACATTATCATTTCTGTTGTAACTTACACACTGACTTGTGTGTTGGATGCCCCATATAGGTGATTGAAAACAGTGTGTAATTTTTGATATAGTGAAATTTTGTCAGGAGATGTTTATTTAGCATTTTTGAAAGGAGTCTCCAGTGTCAGTGCTTCGTAAGAGTCAGTAAACAGTAAAGCTGTAACTTTAAGTTCTTCAACAGGATGGAGGACAGAGGGCTTTGAAGTTTCTCTGAAACATTACAAGCTGCATTTTTTGTCTCTTTAAGCGAGAGAAAAAAGACTGTAAGGAAACTATTATTATAGCTCTCTTAATTACAATCAGGAGAACTAAAATTATAATTATAGCTATTATTAGTGATAGGAACAAACTTGTCTTGCAACATTAAATGTAAACAGTGAATGGGTAGCATGTACAACATGTCATTATGCAATTAGTTAAAAAAAATAAACAAAATAAAAAAAAAAATTAAAAACACTCCAGGACATGCTGTTATTGGAAAATAAAAATCAACATTGAGGTGATTAACAGTAACTCTGCTTCCCATCAGTCCACATCACACCACCCCATTGTTGATTAATTTTTCTAGCACGCTCCACCATGTTTTATTGCTTACATAGCACTAAGTTCTAACAGTTAGTAAGACATGCTTCATTGCCAAAATTCTGTTTTAGTCTGCTAACAGTCTCGAGACGGTCTGTTTATTTTCCAGCCACTCTACAATGATCGAGATAACCATGACTCAGTGCTCTGGTTTGCTATTGAAGCATGGCTGTGATTGAGCTGCGTTTAAGCAGGCTTTGGATGTGATCCACAATGAAATGAAAGAACTGCCAATTCTACCACTTTCTTATTTTTTTAGCCCTCTGGTCAGAGAAGAGGATGTACTTTATATTCAAGACATACCCAGTGGTCAGTAAGGCTTTACATGTGCTGCTTTAAAGGTGCACTTTAATGACACTCAGTGACATTTTTGGGACAGTGCAGACGAAGGCACTCTGGCACACAGACACTTTTATGTAAGAACAGAATAAAGTCCTGGTCAGCTGTGTACTAATATGCTGTGATAGCCAGCAGCTGGTGTGTTTGCCTGATTAATTCATCCTTACAAGAAACCAATGAGTAATATTTGTTAGAATAAAGATTAGATCTTAAAGAGAATCTCAGTGTGATGTATTCGCATAGCTGCCTAATATTAAAAGATAAAAGAAAAAGTTTATCAAAAATATGAAGCGAATGTCCTGTTTAACATGACGGCAGCTCGTAATCATCTACTCCTAATAACTAAGTGGGCGCATCAAACATATAGCATGAGCAATTTCCGACCCTGGCTTTGTGAAGCTCTACATTTTGTTTGCCATTTTTGGTTGATGAAGGTAGTATTGCTATTTGGATTGGACTGAGTCACACTTATTCATCTGTGCAATGGAGGGCCATTATCTGAGTGAGTGCTCATTTTAACAGCAAAAGATAGCAATCTGTAGAGCAATAAAGCATAGCCGAAAATGCACTGGCCCAGCCGCCCGCCACGCAAGATATTAGCACGCCGCTAATCAATCATACAGCGCATGCTTTCACAATGCGTATGATAGATTACACAAACAAACCTGGTGCTAATCCGGTTTCTTTCAGCCTGCTGCTGAAGCTAGTGCTATACTAGAGCTCTGAGTTGAGATAGAGTATTAAAGTTCAAGTGTAGTGTAGAGCACTTATGTGTAGACTTGCACAGTATATATTTGCATAGGGAAAACAGACACTTACCCACCTAAGCAGATATATTCAAATGTCTTATTTGTTTTGAGGAACAAATTGAGAACTTTTGCTTCACTTATGAGGCACAATGTGACATGCTAGTGGCTTTGTGGTACCAACAGCAACCACAGAACAGGCCACTGCCACTAGAGCCTGAAGGCATAAACAGTGTGTCAGGGATTATAACACTGTGTGATCACGTTGTGTCTTCTGTTTGTGCACTTTCTGATTTTGAAATTGGTGATAATAATTGGACAATATTCTTTGTACACAGAGTGGTATGGTATGATACCACTTTTTTCTTTTATGATACCAGTGATGCTGAATGCTGAAACCTTGAGTATCAGCCAACATTGATAGCCATTCAGTATCTTTTTCCTTTAAAAACTGTTACTTTTTAAAGTGATTTTTTTAACTAAGGCACTTCGCTTAAAAAAATATATGACTTAAACCACAGCTTGTTCTATTCAGTTACACTCTTTCACACAAAAATCACTTACACTGCAAATCTAAATCAAAAAATGAAACATAAAGTGTCAAACATAAAATCTGTGCTAAATACAATATGTAATATGCAAACATTCCAGTTTAAAAAAAAAACATTTCCAAAGATGTGTCCATTGGTGTAAACTATTTTCACACAGCTGACATTTGTTTTGCTGATTAGCTCACTTGTTGCTAACATTAGGCCACATGGCACATGACCTACTTAAGTCATGACCTGCTTTACATTGTTGCACTACAAGCAATTCTCTGGTATTTAAGGCTATATTTGTTACAGAAGTTGGTCAAATTTGTCTTTTTTCCCTCCAATATCCTGTCCACTCTTTTTTGGTTTTTTTTTTTAGGTTTTTAACCTTGAAACATTCATAGCAAGGTTTCTAAAGCTACCTGTATTCCTCCCAAATCATTTGTACATAGACATTATAACACCATTAAATCCATGACTGTGAGCTATGAAAATAATCATGTTGTCATTAAAAGCCGTCTCAGACCCAGTTAATGCTCTGGCCTAAGACTCACATACCGAAGATAACAAGGATGGCACATGTTCTAATATCATACACTGTGTCCATGTGAGTTATTCAAATCATTTGTTCAGGAATATTATTTGATCATTTTCACAGCAACTAAAAGGTAAGAGTGGAAAGAGAAAGCACCATCATTATTTCTTCCCCTCAGCACTCACCCATTCATTCCAGGGTCACACTCTTTGGCCAGCCAAGAGTTTGAGTGTAATGTGCAGCGACAGTGTGAGATGGCGAAGAACTATTTCAGCATCCAGTGATGCCACAGCTTCCTCTATATCCTCTCCTACTGTCTGTCCATTCCTCTATCCCTGTCATGGAACTAGATCTTATTGTATCATTTATCTCAGCTTTGCCACTCTGTCACTGTCTCAGGTTTACGGACCACACCACAGCCTCAGAAATGAGGAAGCAAAAGCAAGGAGGGCGGCGATGCATTTGATGGGCTTTTTGGAGACTGCACTTAACAGCTTGCTCAAGGGAGTGGTACTCAGAAAGTGGGACTTGAGAGAGAGAGAGAGAGAGAGAGAGAGAGAGAAAGAGCAAGTGAAAGTAAGGCAGAACATAGAGAGAGAGCAAGTAAGCACTTATAAAAGGTATCTGTTTTTCAGATTTTCTTGACCAGGAGTTCCCAAATGTATTTAACAATGAGAAACAAACCACAGGACAGCATGTTTAACAGGCAGTAGAAAGGAAGATGTAGGTAGTCAGGGTTGGTGTGAATATTAAAAAAATGAATATAGAACATATAACTAAATAAACAAAAATGCAGTAAAGTTATCAAAAAGTATAGATGTTTATGATCTACTGTGTTTGTGTGCATGTATGGTGCTGTGAATTTGCTGTTGCTACATCACTGAGGTCTAAACTGTGGCTAATAGTGTAACTTTTTCGCTCCAGTAGCAGGCAGTCAGTTGCTAGAAAAATGGACGAAAGGTCTCCATCATTTACAACCTCTTCCTATCAATATAATACACTCAGGAATATGACTGCATTGACTACCATATTATAGTCGATTATGAGGTGTTGGTGAAGATTGTGGTAGTGAAAGAGGACCTGTTTATATAATTTCATGACGTGGAGGGCATGAGCAAGCTCGTGTTTGGAGATATTGAAATCCAGTGTAACACAACACCACTATCTTTATGTTTGTAGTGCTCCACATATCCATATCTGTATCTGTATTTGGCTGTATTGGACATGGCCTTTTTTTTAATCACTGTGCCCCTGGGAAACACTGGAAAACATGGGGTGAAAAACTGAAGTAGAAATTCCAGATCTGTCCACATGATCTGTGAGTTCTGGCTCTGACAGTTCTACATCACTCAAGTTCATCACTGGTCTCAACTAAAGATGTGCACATGACTTGTGCAGGAGTTTTTATTTTTTAGTATAGTATATTTTACTATTTTTGTTTATATCTGCCTGAAATATCTAACAAATTTAGTTGGTTCTACTTCTCAAAATATAGATAAAACTATCACACCTCTGACCAGGCATTTACTAAGAATGAATGAATGAATGCTGTGCGTTCATATTAATGAACGTGGTCTTTGATTATCCCATATCTGACCTCTCACTAGCAGCTACATGAAAGTAAAAACCTTACTTTTGTGTGACTTACTAGTTATGTTTGTCAGGATTCCAGTCCTGATGTACAACCCCCAACCAGATACCCTGTGAGCCTTTCTGGCAAAAAAAAAATGAATGGTGCTCTTCCTTTTCTCATCTGTATCTATTTAGAAAGCGTCATCTGTTCATTCCAAATAATATATTTAGTTATATCCCTACAATGCAGATTTACTTCAGTAACTCATTTTGTTAGATAGAAGTGTTTGTTGCACTACAGGGAGCCTAATTCCCTTAGAGAAGCATTATTTCAGACTGGAACAATGAAACTGGGCTTGAAGTCCAGTTTTAGCTTCCATGATGTTCTACTCCATTGCACACATGCACTGCTGCTGACTTGAGACACTTAATCGAGAACAATAGAACATTGACTTTATTTATTCCTACATGGATGAATTAATAATAATAGATCATTGGTAAAGCATCTGTATAAATGATCAGTAAATGATGTACAGCATGTGTTAATGACATTAGATACTATATTGTGAGCAGCATGGTGCAACAGACTTTCTAGGAAAGCAAATAAGAGAAGGGAGTAGAACAAATGGAAGTACAACTGCTTCTACAGTTCCTTGTGAACAAAGCTATTTCTCTAAAAAAATTGTGTGTGTATATATATATATATATATATATTTCGTCTTCTCTCGATTTTCAGACAGCATGCATGTGCTTTAAGAAATAAACCATTTACCACAAATAAAATATTGATTGTGGATCTGCTTACAGAAAGGTCACAGTTGCACAAATTGTGTTTGAATATGAGGCATCATTGTTCATGCTGAAAGTGCTTCAGACATACAGATTTAACCATGCCATTTATTAAAGTGACGCTCTTTTGTGTATATGCTGAGGGGAGTTGGTGAGCCGTAGGCTAATGTGAACTGGGTTAGTGTGAGAACTAAAGCTGTTCTTAGTGAAAGTCCAGCTGAGTGCAGGTTTACAATGTTCCTCAGGCTGCAGGAAGGGTGAGAAATCTCTGTATCTGTGCATAAATGAAGCTTTGGCCATCACCACTATCCACTAGACACTATAGAGCCCAGCTCTGGAGCTAGCATGCTGACTGCACTCATTAATCAAAGGTGTATTTATGATTATAGACAACAATCACATCAGCTAATTGAATCAAAACACAACTTGGGCCAGAGGCTGGAGTGATTTGTAATTGTAAATGGCATGAACCTTGCATCCTGCCAGCCTGGATTTCAGTCACAGGCTTAAAGCGGTTCAGTCACTTACACTGCCAGCTGTAATAAATCTTTATTTCAGTAGAATTTACAGATTTTAATTTGACAAGTTTCAGTGCTCATTGTATACACTAGTGTTGCTGGTCATTTAATTGAAGCATCAGTCACAGTCGATGTGTGTGTGTTTTAGGAGGCTGTAAATTTCAATTAGCTTTTGATTTTATTTAACTTGAGTTACAACTTCTACGACTCCTCAAGATGAGGAATCTTAGAGATTTACATTTGAGTTAGTCTCACTTACATTAATCAATTTAAGCATGTATTATGGATAAAAATATTAAATATTGTCTTAAATCTTGATAAAATGGTTGATGTGGATGTGCTTTGTTCACCTTTTAAAATCCTTCTCACTCCCCAGTTACTATCTAATGTTTTTTTGTCTAAAAGGCAAAGTGAAAAAATTGGTCTGTGTGTAATTACGGCTGTTCTCACGTCTGTGTTAATGCTTTGCCACTGCCTGGTTCAGGTTAGAAATCACATGAAAATATACTTTGTGAGTGCACTTGCACATGCTGTATAGGGAGGGCTGGCACTTATCCCTCTCTTGTGTTCAGCCTGGAGCAGGACTACACTATTGTCCATCAAAGCCGTATGTGCATGTGTGTGTGCAGTATGCTGTACCAGGATGTACTGCTTATATTTATTTTATGCCACTAGTACTGTCTCTTCTCCTGCTTGACCTCCCAACCTCTCATCCTCCAGAACAGAAGCTGGCCCCTGCATGCATGTAGATGTTCCTCACTCAAAAAGTCCACATGCAGGAATGTCAGGAGCCCTGCAGCTCCTGCGTTATCTCCACTCAGTCAGCATGGCTCTACGTCTAATGAGAATATGAGAAATGTGCCTTTGGCGGCCTTCTGAGCTGCAGGCTGGAGTGTGTTAGGGCACGGCAGGTTACACTAGGTTTTCATTAGGTGTAATTGAAAGCGGGCTTCGGTGAGTGCAGTGAGGGTCCTGCCACCTTTACCTGTCCAGCCCTGAAAGCATTCTTTAATGAGGTTGAAATATGGAGACTCGGCTCTTATTAATAAGCTTCTCCACTTTTGCCTCTTCACCCCTGTGTTATGCTGGATATGGTGCCTGAGTGTCGGAGCCTGATTGTTTTCATAACTTGTTGGCGTAACCCTTTGGCAGTTCCTTTACTTTAAGGCTGGAAAATGGTGTCACCCATGTACACCCACACACCCACATATACCTTTCATTTCCAAGTTAATCAATCTTTATTTTAAAAAAAAAATCTCATGTGAGAATCAGGTGAAAGTGAAGGAGTAGGTGACTGGAGTCGGGGAGAAGTGAAGCGTTGAGCAGCAGTAGCGACATCCACAAGGTGTGTGTCTACTTGTGCCCATGTCTTAAAGGCCATGACAGCCTCGGCTTGAGGAACAGCGTCACGTGAGAGCACTAACCAGTGCCAGCTGCGCCACATTGAGATTAAAGTGCAAAACAAAACAATCAGATGGGATAAGTATGGTATTGGTGTGGGTTACAGACTTCATCCCCCCTCTCAATTCCTCTCTCTGTTGTGCTCTCTTGCTCTCAATCTCACTCTCTCTCTCTCTTTGATAGTAAGGGCAGTAATTAGGCAGACTCTCTCACTGCCATTTGCTCAGACCCAGCAAGCCTGATTAAGGGCTTTTTGTTTACTTTGATCCCCGTTTCGTTTCTTCCTAATGCACAACTCAATCTGTCTTGGCCACCACAAGCCCCCAGCTGCAGCAGTGTGTTCTGAATCAGGAGAAAGCACGCTGAGGAGACAAGAGATACATGCAGGCTTGTTGGCTCTGGTTTCCCAATCTTCGTTATGCTGCTGCATGACCTGCAGAGTGCCAGGTCACCCCAGGACCAACTGTACTGTTCACTGTGAAACGGATTTAAACTGTTAACCTGACAACTTGACCTCTACATTACCCAAGAACACCACTACTATATGAGTATTTTGCAGTAAATGCTAAAGACATATTATGTAGCATTTATGTATGAGGTTCATCCAACTATCAGCTTTAAAGTGCAGGTTCACTGTGACACTGGCTCTCCTGGTTTGCTGATCCAGTGAAGATTCTGGGTTGAAACGGCACCAGATGCCATGCCTTGGCCGCCATATTACTGTAAGAGGAATGCAGCGGAGGTAAAGAAGTATATGGAGATATAGAAATGTACATATGTCATATGCGTCATTTGAAGAAATAAAATAAATCAGACAAAGAAATTAAATAAGATGCCTATGGTAACTCTCAAAAAGATGCTACCACCACGCTTCACTGTAGAGATGGTGTTCTCAGAGTGATGAACAGTGTTGGGTTTCCAAAAGTAGACCTTTCTGCTGAGGCCAAAATGTTCAGTTATAGTCTTATTGAAGCAAGTGTCTTTACTTGTTTCAAATCAATTCAAGCACTTCCAGAACATATATGTAGAGTGGTATGAATACTGGAAGTGAGTCAATGAATTTGTAATGGTGGAATGTGTTGGAGAGGCCTGTTGCATGTATAGTGTCAATATTATGAGTGTGCTTGTGAGGGTATCTGTGACAGCATTATTTACTTTCATTGAAAAACGCCAGTGCATACCTTCCACTTCAGACTGCTCCGTCTGTGGCGCACATGGTCCGTGCTGTCCAGCCTGGAGACTGGACCATGACCTGCTGCAGGCTCAGTCTGATCACTCTCAGGTTGCAGGATGTCTTGGAGCTGGTGTATATTTAAACCAGAAGGTTCAAGTGCACATTTGTATCGAGCACTAGGAAAAGCAGTGTTGTGGTCACTTCACTGGTGTACTCCCTTCACTTTGAGGCAGCAGTGTGGGATTTACGAGCTTCTGTCGTGGGGTTATGTGCACGGTGCGCTCTCAACAAAGCAAACACTCACCCTTACTGTCCTCCCTATTGAGCACATATCATCCGGTGGAATGTAGCCACCCGAAGCCTTGCCACCCTGCTTTCTTCTGAACCTGCCATTTGGGTCATGAGGCCACATCCAACCTGACACCATTCTCCTAAATCACTTCAAAGTAGCTTTTTGGCATATTCTTTTGACCAATTTCAATGGCAGCATCACAAAAATATTTTAATCTATTAAGATCATTTTTATGCCTCTACAGGAAACATTATCAAGAGAATATGTTGTAATAAAGCTTTATGTATCTGTTAGTTTACAAGAGAATACCATTCTGTAGTTAGTATAGTGCTAAACTATAGAAATGCTTGTGTCCCATAATTAGAGCACACCAGATTACACCGGTTCTAAATTGTGTGTTATTTCACACTGGTCTTATTAGTCCAAAACAAGCTTAAAATCTTTATAAGAATACCAAACACAGGAAACGTTTCAACACACATATAAGCATACACATCAAAAAATTACTAGTTAAAATATGTTAGACTATTTGTAGATTCCTGGTAGCTGGTATTATTGCTGGTAGTTTATTATGTAGTAAATGTCTATGTAAAAAATTAACAAATATTGTACTAGTTTATGAATTATTGCTTCTGCTGGGTGAATACACTGTGTAACATGTTTAAGAGCTAAAATATGGGCAGTCTTAGCTTTTTAAATCTGCTAAAATTTAATTTTCTCTACATGTGATTCTCTGTTGGCCCATTTTGAGTAAATATGTCTGAATATAATCCATTGTGTGTATAGTTTTCATAAATAATGTCCAGTCCCTAATGTACATCACTCAGACAGAATAGCTTAAATGGCCTTTATAGCACAGTTAATTTTAGCCCTTAATGTGCAACTCATCCTTTGTAGTTATTTTCTTACACACCTCATCAGCTCAGACTTGTGGAATAATCCAAGTTTTATTTCATTGTTCCGTCATTCTGTTGTATAATGAGGCTCCAAATTATTTTCACATACAAAAGGTTTACCTAACGTTTGTCTAAAATTTTCAGCTCATTTACATTCCAGCACACAAGAATTGTACCATATTGTAACCTATTTGAAATTAGCATAAAAATAGTTGTTTGTTCTTTAACAATGCTAAAATTAATATTCATAAATTATCCATTTATCAATTTTATCAATTACCTCAAGTTGTGAAATCAGTATACTGTCTAATAAGATTATAGGAATGGCTAATTTTAGTGTGACTTTTCATGTGACAATTTTAAATAATTAATTCATACATCAAATCACTCTTGCCACTTAATGCTTAAAAGAAATTTATCAAAGACTTTATATTAAATTATGTGTCATTTTAAGTCCTGTTTGACACTTGTGTAGACTATTTTTACACTCATCTTTCACTGGAGCTGATGAGGCCGAATATGTGTACTTGCGACAGAGCCTCTGTGTGTAAATTTACCTATGCAGACATTGTTTACTCTCTCTTTGCGTTTTCCATCCACGGTTTCTCTCTCCTATCCGTGTCTTGTTCTGTCTTTCAGCAGAACTGCAGAGAGAAGGCAGTATCGAGACGCTGAGTAACAGCTCGGGCTCCACAAGTGGCAGCATTCCTCGTAACTTTGAAGGTTACCGCTCTCCTCTGCCCACCAACGAGAGCCAGCCGCTCAGCCTTTACCCCACAGCTTTCCCCTAGAGCAGCGTCTCCTCGGTGACAAGTCTCACCTTTCCATCCCATCACAGGGAACTGCTTCCCTTCCTCCGTCCGGATGGCTGTTGTGGTGTGCAATGTTGACTTCTCCTTCCACCCAACCAACCGTCGAGTGAAGAGCAGTGAAAATCCTTTCACATCAGGCTAGAAATGGAGACAAGACCTGCATGCAGGCTTTCAGTAAATGTGCCACTTGATTCTTACTTGTGTAACAAACATGTTGTCTTATGTGATGTGTCGGTGTGTGTGTGTCTGTGTATGTGTGTGAGTGTGCGAGAGAGAGAGAGAGAGAGAGAGAGAGAGGAAAGTTTAGCTTCTGCAAGTGATTCATCTTGTGTAAAGGCTGTCACAGCTGCCATTTTGTCCCTCTCTCAAATACATGACATTCAATAGTTCAAAAATGTCGTGTGCAGTAGAGACATGTTCATGCCAATATATCATGGGGCATTGGTGTGTATTCATGCCGTAATTTCATGTGTATGTTGGTTATTCAACATGTTGTATGTGTCTTGATTCCCTCTCAGTCAAAAATTTGGACATGTTAGGTTGAATATGTATTTTCCTTTGGCTTAACATTTCAATAAAGGCTTATAGTTGAAATTAATTTCTATGGCAAATGTAAATAGTGAAGTTAATGCTCAAGATAATAAGATAATATAATCAAGATGTAATTTTAATAAGTTGTTTTTGTTTTGTTTTTTTAATTAAATAGTTTCCCCAAAAACATAGTTTTCATTTAGAACAAAAGCTCAGCCTACTGGCAAATTTTAAGAAAAGCCTCCTGGGTGTAGCTCCTTCATGAAGATACCAGGAGTGTGCAAAGCTTCATCAGAAATACAGAATTTCAAATGTAAAATCCTGGAATCTTTTAACACTTTTCCTGGTCACTGTATAATTCCATTTGTGTTATTTCATCGTGTTACTATCTGCATTGTTAGTAGTAGAAAATAATAAACCTGTAGAAAAGGTGTGTCCAAGCGTTTGACTGCTAGTGCACATTTAAGAGGGAGATCAGGACGCATTGCATTTTATGCAAACTTTCTTTGATTTGTTGCTCAATCTTAATTTGCCTTTGTATTATGTATAATTATACTATTTACATTAAATGTCATTTTATGATCATACAAAATCATACAAGCATTACATTTATATCTCACAAGACAAAAAATATTTTCAACCTATTTTAGTATTTTATATAATTACCTGAGAAAGAAATATAGCTAAATTGTTTTTTTCTTCTTCTTTTTTTCTTCTTTATGATTACTATTAATGATTGTGAATGTTGACTAATACTGCTAGTCATGTTATATTGTTACATTCAATTTCTCTGTATATTTGATTCTCTGTTCCATTATGTCCAGGAATGGAATTTTTTTTTTTTTTTTTTTTTTTTTTTTTTGGGTGGTGGTCCTTTTGGGCAAAATTCAGTTTGTGAGAGGCTTTGTTGTGGTGGGTATGTCCTATGTTTGCCTTTTAAATTTACTGATTACTGCAGGGTTAATTGTCTCCTAGTAAATGAGCCACTTAGTATTGGTTGCCTTTTTAAATTTTTAGGATATGCTTTGTGAAACATCTTTACTCAGCATCTCTTTAGGTGTGTGAGGTCTGTGTGTAATGTTGTGTTTAGAGGGAGTTAATAACTGCGTAGCAAATCTCTATCTCTCAGAACAAACACACACATGCGTGCACTCACATATCAGTTTGCTTCTTTATGACTTTTCTAGAGGAGCTATTCTCTTGAACTGGACTAGACAGGACATGACATGACAGGACATAAAGAAACTCCAGCGATATTGATGAGGGTTTTTCTGTAATAGCTTTCAGCTCAGCTTGCGGTGTAATGAAAGCTGTTATGGTTGGACCGGACAGCATAGTGCATGCAGCAACACTGAGGTGCATGTGATATGAAGGGATTGCTGGCCTCACTCGCTGAATGATTTACAAAGGTCAATATTGGCATGCCTATATTGCCATGAATGCATTGCACATGCTTTTTCTGAACTGTAATATGTTTTTGAATGACACTGATTTAGTCCTGTTGAATATAAATCCTTGCAATTGAAATGATCTGTCAAATGCACATTGCTTTGTGTCTATTTACTTTAAACGATGAACTGTTCATTCTGACCATTTATGGTTATGTGTCAATACCAAGTACTGAGCTGGGACACAGAATGAAGAGAGAATAAATAAATAAAGCACAGAGGCTAAGCTAGAAACAATTTAATCATTTACATTTCAATTCAATTGCTGTAGTTCTAAAGGTATTAAAACTTGTTCCATTTTCCTCTTAATTCCACAAACCTAAACAGGTGAAAATAGTTCTTTTAGCTTCTTCTAATTCTTTGTGTGTGTGTGTGTGTGTGTGTTTTAACAAAAAAAAAATCTGCATTCAGTTGTTATGAGATATTTTAACGTTGTAATCAAGTTGCACTCCTTTGTCATCTAATGCTCTTTAAACAATCAAGTGAGGAATGAGGCATGTTTTTGAATCCTACATTACATTGATTTACAGGATAGTGGCTGAATTGCAGTATTGTCAGTAATGTAAAACAGTAATGTAAAACCGTGTCATTTCATTTATAACCTTACCTAAAAACCCTGCACATAGACAAAACCAGCGACAAAGCCGATAATGCGCCATAACAGTAATCTTTATTATAAACAGTCATAAGCACAAAACATCTGGTACATACAGGCTAATGAATTTCACTGTGTATGTCTCTTATATACCGTGAGATAATTAGTTAGTAAATAAAAATATTTAAAATATGATTGGCTTTTAGAGTTAATAAAAAAAAATTAAAATTTTCTGAACGTGTGTAAAGAATTCCTAGAAAGGTGATGAAGTATGCAGGGTTTTAAAAAAAAACAAACAAACATGGAGCATAAGATGAATTATACATTTTTAACAAAAATCTCAATCTTGTCTTTAAAATCTTTTTTTATATTCCACTCCCTGCTTTGGTGAGCTATAAGATTTCAGGACCTTCTTGTAAACCCTCTACACCTGTACCTCACTAAGGAGTGGAGAATCTGAGATATATGACACAAGGGAACAAGTTTAATCTCTCCTTTCTGCAAATCTCCTGTTACGCACTGAACAGATGAGCAGCAGACATGCAGGAACAAACCCACACACACGTACAAGCCTCTCTGCTAGCTGAGCTCACTGATGGCTGAGAAGATCCCTGGAAGTGAGTCCTACACTCCACACACACGCAATCATGTCAGGCCAGGTGGTGAGAGGTGGCAGGATTTCTCTCTCCTCCCAGTGGTCCACTGTCAGATCTCTCTGTTTGGAAGACACGTTTGGGTGACTACTATAAATCAGAGTGGCAGCTCGAAATGGTGTGGGGCTGATAAGTAATCTTAAATTTGGTTGGCATTCAGCTGACCTTCAGAAGAAGTATAAATATCCACTTTTCATGAATCCAAGGAGACTGGCACAGCCACTCAGCCTCAATATTTTAACCATGCTGAACAAGTGCAAAAATATATATACATATATATATATATACTGTTTCAGGACACAGAACACTCTTATCCAAGTATTAACATTTAGCTCACAGCTGAAGAGACCCGTAATATACAAATTATTGTTGCAGAATTATTATATTACAAACTTGAAGATAATAAATACCTTTTCGTGTGGCACAATGCAGTCCATCCTGTTCTGTGAGCTCAAAAATTAATTATTGATAAATTATCTGTAAAACTAACGTGCAGCTGGAAAATTAAATAAAGATAAAGCTAAACCTTTCACTAACTGGGTATTACCTGGAGCTCGTGACCATTTATAGCATTATTTTATGCATGATTTAATTGACTGTAATTTCCTTTTTTTTTTTTTTTTTTTTTTTTTTTGCATATATGCCTAATTCATATTTTATATATAATTTACTTTTTAAGTACTGCAAGCTGCTTTTTCGTTTACTTTTGTTCGGAGGTCGAGGTGAAAAATAAGAAGTAGCTTTTTGGTTAAATAGTAACTGCAGAGCAGGCTGATTAAATGCTTTACAATTACAAAGTAACTGAAATCACAAGTAATACATGGCATATTTTTAAATAATAATCTATCATCTATAATCTATTATTAATACTAACAGTGTAACTATTTGTTTTAAATAAATATTTACTATGCCATATGTTTAAGGTGTAAAGAGAAATATAATCAGTCTGAATTGTAGTGTGTGTGACAGGAGCATTGTGCCGCTCATAATCGTCAGTCTGCGTGCAAGATATTTTTATCACAATATTAGAATGTTGAAATAAAAAAATAAGCCACTGCATGGTTTTGTATACTGTCAGCCTCTTCTAAGATGAACAGGACTCGTTAGAAAAATAATCGTTAAATTAATTCAGAATGAATCGCTAGATGGAAAACGTTTTATTTTTTATTACTGAAATCATTTCTAATCTCCACCTGAGATTTTAGCTCATGCCGCAGTTTGAGCAAAGATCACAAAGAGCTTCTAAACTAATATCGCTCTGAATGGATAGGATCATCAATCAGTCAATCGAATCAAAAAACGCAACATAACAGAATGATTAATATAAAAATGGTTCATTAGGATCTGATTGGAAGCTGGTGACCACTTGCTGCATTTCAGTCCAAGGAAATGCTGAGGAAATAAACATAATGTAATTTATTTTAATAATATATTTTTTTAACGTGTAGACGTGTTTTTTTGTAGAGAAATCTTTAGTGGGCTGTTTGTGAGCAGAGAAAAGCGCGTATATCACAGTGCTGTTAGTCACTGAGACATTTCTGGTGGTAGCAGGTGTCATGAAGAGAAAATCTGATTCCGTTTCATTTTATTTTTTTTAAGACAAGATGAAAATATGACACGATTCGTTTTGAATTTGGATCAGTTATTTCCAGCGGAGAAGTTAGGCTCTTTTGTGTGGTTTGAGCCAGTACAGATATTTACTGTTTTATGTTGATAGATTTCTGCAGTTTGCTCAGGAGGAAACTGATAAGTGCTTTTCCATAAAATAGTGGAGAAAAAACGCACGCGCTATCGTGCAACCTATCAAAAAGGAGAGAGTAAATATATTTTACATACTTAGTACCTACGTAATTGAAACATTAGTAATGCACAGTATTTTGCACTCTAAGACTTACAGCTTGAGCCACTTCTATGTTACGACGCTACATTTTAAAATAAAGGGACAGGTTCTGCTGATCACCCAAGAATAACTGAAGGTAAGTATTACTCTTGTGTTCTTTGCTTAATGTCATCTGCTTGCATATTGTATCCAATATATGCATTTTTGAGTTAACTTTATAAAATAAATTATATGTTATTAAATGTTTTTTAAAAAATCTCTGGTTATATTATAGGGAATTAGATTACAATATTTTGCATTATTCTTGAAATTTTGCAAATATATACAGTTCATATTTAACACAGTTAAAACGTGCTCATAATGTTCTCAGACAGGTGGAAGCTAACTGCCTGGTTGGGATAAGCGATGTGAACGGTCATCATGGCTGTATGTTCACAGTGCGTGGTGTGTGAGCTGGAACACAGTCCCAGGGGTCATTAGAGCGCCCCCAGCTGTTACCTGCAGGGAAAGGACAGGACTTCAGCAAAAGTCAGTCATATTACGCTGATAAGTGAACACATTCAAGCCTGTTTGTCTTCTTACAGTTACCTAGATTCGGTGTGTTGTATTTTGAAGATATCACCTATTTCTGGGCCTCTTTAGCTAGTGAGCTCTAAGTAAGTTTAACATTTCGTATACTCACATAGACATATGCAAGTCATATCTGGTGGTAGTCCGCAAATGCATCTAAACAGCAATAAATCAGAAGCTCTCAGTGGACGCTTTATATCGGCATATCAATGTTCAGCCTACAGAGCTTCCTGCTAATCAATTCATTAGCCGGTAAGTCACATTACTAAGCCTGTTACCTGTAATTTGAGAAAATAAATTGTGCGTGTGTGTGTGTGTGTGAGAGAGAGAGAGAGAGACAGAGAGAGACACAGAGAGAGAGAGAGAGAGACACACACAGGGAGACAGAGAGAGACAGAGAGAGAGAGAGAGAGAGAGACCCGGGGGGGGGGGGGGGGGGTAAAGAAAAAAAAAAAGAAATTAGAAAAAATTTGGCACCGTTACACCCGGAGAACCCCTCCCTA
>CM075016.1:11724105-11751116 GCA_037576675.1 Pangasius sanitwongsei | reverse complement strand
ATATATATATATATATATATATATATATATATATATATATATATATATATATAAACACACACACACACACACACACAAATATATATATTTTCTCGTTCCTTTCTTTGCCCTTCTCCCTCTTCTCATGTGTACGAGTGTGAGTTTTTTTTTCTTTGCATTAATAGAATTAATGCGGAGGCAATGCTTGTATTAGTGAATTAAATTATATTTTACAGAATTATATTGTGGAAGCATCTCTTTATTTTTAAAGTGTAGGAATCCCAAAAATGTTATGGAGCCTTTCAGTTTAAGCATCAGTCCTTTCTCTAAAAAGCCTAGCACATTTTTCTGGATACTAAATCAGTTTCGTTCTCATACAGCCGCACCGGCAAACATTTCCTAATAAAAATATCACTATCATTATCAAATCACAATGTATTTATTTTGAAAAAAAAAAACAAAAAACCTAAAGTCAGGTACTACAAATAAACACAAAAATATATACATCGAGGTTTTTAGGGAAAAAAAAAACATGCACTGTGGCATCATGATGGATGTTGCGTTAGACTGTAAAGTTTCGGAAAATCTCTGTGTCCGTTCACACACACACACACACACACACAGAAGAAAAGCTAACGCTGCTCCTGCTTCTAATTTTTAGACCACGTGACGGTGGGAGTGAGTGAAGGTTAAATTCTCTTTCAGAAGCCAGCTCAATTCAGCCCCTATAATAAAATTCATCCTCTTTATAGCGACATCTTCTATAGCACGGTGCGGTATAACGCTTCTGGTTTGCAGAAATTCCCTCAAAAGGCACCCAGAGGTTTTGTACCCGATTCAACCCAAAGGTAAGAGCGTTTTTAATAACGTGTCGTACAGACAGTGCACAGGAGCACATCAGAAGCAAAGGTTTAAGTGATTAAATGTACAGTATGCGCTGGCAGCCTGGTGGAGGAGAAGGTGGAAGTGTTAGCTCAGGCCCTGTGTACACATCAGCTCATCAGCTCAGAACAGCGGCCTTATAACAGCGGATTTGACACAGATTAAACCTTCATGATTATTCTAATTAGATTATTTACTTAGAAGTCTGATCTGTACGAGCTAAGGTCATTTAGTTGTCGGATGATCAACGGATAATTTGAGGGACCGCACAGAAAAGAAAGTTTCGCATTATTAGGCACTGTTTCGCAAGACCAGTTACTCAAAGAGTAACAGAATAAGCTCATTTGTATTCTCTATACACAACACAAAATACACTGATGTCCAAGTGAGTGACTGAGGGTGTAGGCCCTGGCATGGATGAGAGATTCACAGCACTTTGTGGCGCCACTTCTGGTCTTGGGCGTTAAATCTGCTGTATAGTATGCTTCATGTAGGCTAAAGCATCTGAGACATCTAATATTTCTATTTATACTTAAAAATGCATTAATCAGATCTGTAGTTGTGATACATAAATAAATTGTAACTGATTATATGAATCTTACTGTTAATTTTTATTTTTGTTTCATTTATGGACAGATGGCCTGTTAACTGACCCTCATCTTCAAAACAAACTTCGAAACAAAAAAAAGCGCAGATAAAATTAATGTGTGACCACCACCACCACAATAATAATCATAATCGTAATAATAATAATAATAATAATAATAATAATAATAATAATAATAGTAAATATTTATAATCACTTAAAATTATAGTTATTGAAAAATAAAAGAACCGATATTAAGTAGGCCTAATCTATCTGAGGTAGCTTATTTAATTGCAAAACAACAAACACTGATTTCATTCTCATTTAATTGTAATTTAATTGTAATCTTTTTTACTGATGGTGCACAGGTATGGTCAATAATAATAATAATAATAATAATAATAATAATAATAATAATAATAATAATAATAATAATAAAACGTGTCACTTTTTATATTTTAGTAAATTTTTAGTTAGGGTTGAGTTAAGCTATTATATAGTTATAATTAGATTTCTTATTTGAGGCGTAGATCTCTAGTCTATAAGAATCCTTTGACCTTTCGCTTTAATCAAATTACTGTAATGTCCCCTTTTCACACCTGAAGTTTTTTGTTTTTTTTTCGAAGAGAAGCATTTGGCAGGAGCATTGTTTTTGTCATTATCCAGTAAAAATGAAATATTGTGTTGTGAGAAGCAGATTCGAGCAGTTGCCCTTCATTTGCTCGTGTCAGCAGCAGAAATAAAGCCAAAGCCGCACCGGCCTGCCAGGTGATTTATCGATCTTTCAGCGTTATGCTTCGAGCAATTTACCCCAAAACCGCAATCATATTTCACTGGAAATGTACAGGCGTTTAAAGCAAAATCCTCAACCACTTTCAAATGAAATCCTGCGCGTACAGATACAAATAAGCAATGGAACAAAACAAAAACCACACAGCGCCTGTCAAAGCACATTAACAAATACACAGCAGAAGAACACACACACACACACACACATTACATATACAGAAATGACGAGAAATCTATCTATCTATCTAGATAGATAGATAGATAGATAGATAGATAGATAGATAGATAGATTTCTCGTCATTTCTGTCAGTCTCAGCTTCTTCACATGCCCCAGGTCCCCAGGCAGGATGTGCCCTTGACCCTGAAGCAGACTGCACACACTTTAATAGATTTTATCTATCTGCATAACTCTTTAACATGTTTAATAACTCAGGACTTTAGACTAAACTTTGACTTTACACTGAAACACTCCAACACTCTGTAGTCTCTAATCATCTATTAATTTGAAGTTATGCTGTTGATTTTGCCATTGACCATCAACAGCTGAGATGGGGGAGGAGATAAGGATCCATATCTTGCGCCTCGAGTGATAACTTGCTTTCTGCAGAAGAGGAATAATGGCCGGTGTTGTGGTTGCTGGAGTCAGAGGAACAGTTTGAGGGCCGCTTATAGGTGTTATTATCGAGTGCGACGTCAGCGATGAGACATGAGAGGGAGGGGGAGAGCGCGTGAGAGAGCCCTGTAATTCACCCCTACTGTCTTAACAAATCAAGCTGTTCAGCATAGTCCCCTTTGTGTATTCTCAAGAAAACTGGTGCAGTGAGCTCTGCTCAAAGCAACCAGTGCATCTGCTGCTGAGCTGAGAGGTTTCATTTCGGGGAATATCGGTGTGCTTTGGTAAACTGAGCGTTTGCGCGAGAACCGTTACATTGCCTTGACGCAGGAGATGCTGAGCAGACAGCGCGCGCACTAACCGGGACGTAACTTCCTGCCGATTCGCACCGAGGACTCGCTCCTGCTTTCTGGAAGGAGATGGAGGAGGAATTCAGCACATAATAGCCGATTTAATGAGGTAATATTTATAACACCATTTGTGGGCACGAATGAATATCCGCTGCTCTGGAACCCGTCAAATAGATCAAATTACAACTAGAACTACAGCCCAATTTTCGGAGTTTACTGAGCTAATCGGATTTGATGTAGCTGATCTTATTCTGCTTTTTTTTTTTATTTTGAATCAAATGTACTTCTGCATGAACAGTGGAAAGTGCGATGGTGTTGAAACAGGGGTCAAAAAGCTGCTGGTAGCAGAGCTGCAGGCCTGTTCAGTGTTCAGCCTCCAGCTCAGCTGCTGTGGTCTAATGCAGTGTCTCCAAAAAAAATACAGCCTAAATATGATACGGACATGACTTGGGCCTACATCATTTCTAACCGTTTAAATCGTTTAAAAAGAGTTCAAATAAAAATGAAGATGTGTAAATTAATCCATAATCAAGGAGTTGATAATAAGAAAATGTGAGATGCTTCCTAAACAGGCCTGCAGCATTAGGAACATTTTATAGCCTAATTGTCTCTTTTAATAAAGATATCCATGAAATCGCTTTATTCAGTGGCATAAATGACTTGATTCAACATGACTCCTTATATCTGCGATTACAGGTGAACACAGCACGTTGCATTTAATGGCCGTAAGCTGCTATGTTTAATTTAAACTATTAGATATGAAATATTTACTTTGTATTAAATATTTGTTGTATTTTACATTATATTCTGTGTAAAACACGGACAGAGAAAAACTGGGCCTATTCGCGGATTTTTGTTGTTGCTTAAGTTGACCTCTGTTTGCATGCCTCGACTGACACTGCGTTATAAAGAGCAGTTTGTCTTTTCTAAAAAAAAAATAGACAGAATTATGATTTTTATTTAAGAAATGTCAGTCAGCATTATTTTACCTATTTAAATCCACAAAATGGACAAACAATATACAAGATGCAATATATGCAATTTTAGGTGTTACTGATGGTGAACAACGTAGCAAAAATGTTGCATGTTTGCATGTTTATTATCGTTATTACAGAAAATTGTGATTACTAAATTATTTGTAGTAATTTTTCAGTAGCTAATAGGTTTCAGTCTACAATGCTTTGATTAACATTTAATTAGTTACCAGCTACCACAGCAGAAATCTGACCTGATTTTAAAAGACCTGATCTGAGTTTTTTTTTTTTTTTCTGATATATTTGCCAGCAATCATGACAAGGTTACTGAACATGGAATTGAAAACTCTTTTTATCATTTTGTGTCCTTTTTGCCACATGAGTGGCAAGCGAAATATTCTCAGCTTCAGGTCAGGGTCATTAAAACCCAGTGTTCTGCATTCACCAAGTGAGATGAAGGACTGTGGTGCCCATGCAGACATACTCGTATACACCAGTGACTGGCAAAAATATCTGATCCATTTACTCACACTGCATGGGAACTTCGATGCGTGGTTCTATTAGGAATCAGCGTCCTTTTGAGCCTAATGCACATCACAGGGGATGAGAGCTACAGTACAAGATGGCAGGCCAGATGGAAATTTATGAGAGCTGTCTTAATAACATGCATCATACCTGTATTATTCAGCCAAAGCCAGACCTGGAATGAAAGCCTCAAACAGCCTGAAAATCATCCCCTGTTCCTGTCAATCACGGACACAGATCATTTCAGTTTACCAATGATACAACCTACTATACCAACAAAAATCAAGAACAAAATGGCAGTGATACTCAATTTTAGCACCTCAGGGAAAGAGGTGCATGCAAGTTTGACCATCTGTCAGGACTTTGGACTATAGGTTCTCCAAACCCAGTGCGCAAAAAGCAATATCTTCCAAGAATAGTTTAGCGGATTATATGTCTAGAGTGACAGAGATATAAACACAGCTCTCGCTCACTGGGCTTAGTTAAACAGTGTAAGTGAAAGGCATATTTTGGACTGGAAAAGTCAACGGCTGACTTGCAGCAGCTTCACTGTGGTTGTCAGGCCTTATCTTTATTAGCCGCTGCAAATGTCTGCCCAAGTTTACATGGAATCCTTCTCCTCTCCTTTTATCTGAAGGGTGTGCACTCACACTGTTTATAGGTGTGAGATTAGAGGGAAAAATGGGCATAGGGCTTCAGCACATGAGCAGTTGGGTAGTTGGAACAGGCAACACAGGGACAACAGGCTATGGCGATAACGTCACTATAAACCATACCTTTCATGTGATGTTTGTGTGTGAGCAGTGAAGGGTCGTGAGAGAGGGGGTTCAGATGGTGACCTCTGTTAATGGAATCAGCAGTGTTTAGGCCTCCTTACATAAAACTGTGCTGTAATGTTGGAAATATAAATATTTAGGCAGGCAATACTTTAAGAACAAATGGATCTCAACCTTTTCCATGAAATTAAGAGGCCAGGTCATATTATGACATTTTCTCTTAAGAATGTAGATGTTAATCAATTTTTTTTTTAGCATTTATGATGTGTACTGTATAATATCACTACACTCTAAAGGACAAAAATAGGTGCCATATATCATTAGCTCATGTTTCCATTCAAATATCACAGGTATCCTTTTTTTCAATAAACAGATTTTGGAAATCACATGTAAAAGATAAATAGCAGTTACTTAAATTTAATTTAATAGTTAATAGTTACACATTGACTAAATCTCATGTAAATATTTCATATTAATATTAATATTTTAATTATGATATTCACTTTTAATAATGTAAATTTTAGAGTACATATAAAATACTAATATAAAATACAACTAATATAAAATGTTATAATGTTGATGTTTTATAATACTATAATGCTAAAAAATAAAAGATTTTTATTATATTCTAAAATCCTGTCTCAGGTTTACATTTTTAAGTGCTATAAATTATTTACTCAGTTTACCTTAACTTGTAAGTGAGAATAATGGATATGAAAAGATTTGGCCCTGTCATGCCATATTGAATCAGTTAAATCTAGGTTAAACAATGTTAAGTCAGTTAAACAAACCCTTTTAAAACAATATCTTATACCAGTGATGGTAATAAACAGTAATTAAATTTAGACTAAATTATTATTTTTAATCATTCATAATAATTATTATATATTTTTATGCAATGAAAGCAACAATATTAAACCATCGATGAACCATATATTACTTAAAGCTTTTTTTAAAGGGATTTTATAATATTGACACAAAATTATAAATTATAATGATACTCAATTGGTGCATTTCTTTTTACTTTTTCAGAGATGCTCCAAGAAAAGGCCTCAGCTGTGGCTGATGACGGTGTGACTGTGGCACAGTCTGGTGAGCTTGCTACTGACCCCTCACATCTGGGCTTGCCTGTGGCCCCGAGCATCCACCACAACAATGAAGCTGACCAGGTAAAACAATGCCTGCCGTTCTGATACTCTCTAGACTGCCTTCTTAATAAAGTGAAAAAGTGACATTCTTTTTTGTAGAGAGCAAAACTACAAAAAAAGTGAGTACACTCTCATTTTACATAAGTTTGGTAATAGATAAGGGAAACAAATTTAAATTCCAGTTGCATTTCTTTGAAGATAAAATCAAATTATTTTTAACACAATAACCTGAAAACTGAGTGCTGTCCTACTCTTTCTATCTTTTTTTTTTTGTGCATGAAGAACATCGAGAACATCAAAGTAGTTCTTCATGAGAGGGAACTTTGGAAAAGGTTCCACGAAGCAGGAACAGAGATGATCATCACTAAAGCAGGCAGGTGAGTGAGTTACCCTTCACTAAAGTTCTGAGAAGGGGAATATGCAGGAATTATGATCACTATTTTCTGGAAAGTTGCTTTGTGCCAATATCTGTTGTTAAAAGCACCATATAAAAATTTACTGAACTATAGAACAAAATAAATATCAATGAGGAATCATTTATTCTAATATTTTAAAAAGATATAACAGAAATCATCACTACATAAAGTATTTATTCTACCAGCATAAAGCAAGGGTGAATTCCTAAGTCCATGAATGTTTAATTGGAAACACAAATGGCTGCCTTGTGTGTTAGATTTAATGCACAACGTGGATTAGGAGCAGGAGCTTGAGCATTAAGCAGAGAATGAGTCAGTGGTTTCTGCCAGTCATAGCCTGCCATTTCTCAAGGTTTCTATGTGGGAAATGTATAAGGTCACCACAATTTTTCTTTAATGCTGTAACCTTGTGAAAAATGGGCCCTCCTTTATCCAGCTGATAGAGTGCACAACTATTCCTCTTTGAAGAGATAAGCAGTGCACTATCACACAGCTGCAAAGGAGATTGTCTTCTCAGGCAGTATTTCTACGATAGATGAACACATTTTCTATGTGGTTTAGCATAAAATTTTCTACTCAGCTTGGTTCGATGAAGTAAGACAAATGTTTTTTTTTTTTATTTTATTTTCATTAAGAACTATTTGACATCTATTTGGAGAACTGTAAGTCTCAACAGAAATCACCAACTTACCTCTGTGAATGGATCTTGTTACATAAACAGGGACTGATTTCATGTAGTAGTTCTCATCATAGTGTTAAGTTACCGAGGGTGTCAAGCTCTGTCTGCGCTGTGTAATCTTTCGCTTTACTGGCTCATGCTGGCTGTTTCTGCACATTAACAATCAGTATTGTTAGGGGGCAGTGTGGATGGGCATAGCAGAAAATGAATGAAACAGTTATGAGTAATGTACCCCAAAATGCAGTGCCAATTTCATTAAGTATAAAATCTTCTACATTCTACATTAAATGATAAACATTAATTTTTAAATGTATATCTCTGTTAGAGACAAATGAAGAGAGAAAATAAAAGGAGACCTAATAGGGGACAGTGATGCAATGTGAACTGCATGGCTCTAGTTTTAATCACAATAAACTCTACAATAGATTGTTGACTGAATTGAATTGACTGTTGACTGCAGGTCAAGCTAAATTAAATATTTCTAACACATGTCTAAACTAGAGACTTGATAGATTGTTGATAATTTTTGTTCAGGCTTTTAATCTTTATGGCATCATTAACATTTGAACCAGCATGAGATAATGTGTTTTTGTTAGGAAAAAAAAAAGCTGTTGAAAAATGATAGAAAATCTGTTAAATAAATCAGTTTGTATGGTCTGAACTTACATGATCACTGTATGTAAAATCATACCAATTTCAATAAGTGCAAGTGTGGGATTTATACTACTTTTACTTTTTATTCTATAATACTATAAAATGTTTTATAAGATATTTACCTGCAATGGCTTATTTAATATTTTTATCTAATGGCTCCTTAAACAGCCCCATGCTTCCTTTTGGATAAAGGCATGGACCACATGAATAAATACAAATATTTCAGCAGATTTAGATAAGACATTTTTCTGTGCAGAGAAAGTGAAAAATACTGAGTAGTAGTGCATCAGTGAGTGAGAAAGCAGTCCACACCCTTAGGGTGTCTATTCTACACAGCTGAACTCTGGAAGAACTCCTCAGAGTGATCGTGAGTGGCTTGTTATTGCATGAGTATGTCCAAGACTCCAGCATGTTCATGGCTGTTGAGAGTGAGAGCAGCCGGCCGGTGTGAGCCATCTCATTGTACACACGCCGTCAGCGAGCGCGCTCGGGGGCACTGATCAGCGTCTCCCAGGCTCCAACGGGGCCCAGTGCTCCATCATCCCCCATCTTTTTGATCTTTGCTTTGCTGCCGCTTCCCACAGACAGGATGGATCACTGGCAGAGCAGACGTGTGAGAGAAAGAGAGAGGGAACACGCTAAAAGAAACAGCTGGCAGTACGCGTATGCTGACACACTCCTTATCCTTTACCATTCCACTCATACACATTCACATGTTGAGCGTAAAGAAGACACATCCATGTAGAAACATTAGGCTAGAGAGAAAGTCATAAATATTAACAAAAATACTTTGTGATTATGGTTGGAGAAATTTGGAAATTATACATGCTTGCTCCTGGCTGTTTAAAGTAAGCAGCATGACCAAATTAAAAATATTTCATTACATTATCCGTCAACCAGCCCCTATTAGATCATTATAGAAAGTGACAAAGAGAATTTAAAAAAAAAAGAATTTGCAGTGCTGGGAGAAGTGGAAAAGACACTGGTAGCAGCCTTCTTCAGAATACAATCTTACAGAGGGCTCTGTTTCTGATCGTCCTACAGCTTAAAGCACCTCTCTGGGATTACCCCATCCAGCTTGATATCCATGCTTGGATTTCAGCTCTGGACCAGACACAGAGCTTACCTTGGTCTGGACCAGACACTGATCTTACCTCACTGCAATCCCAGCTCTCGCTCTGGGTATTAGAGCTAATGTTATCTTGGCTGCCCTTCACATGCCACTCTTCAGCCACAGGCCTTTGAAGCTTTACTCCTGCACACAGAGTTGAGAGCTTGCACTTTTGTAGCCATTTATTTAGAATATAGAGACAGTTATAAATGTATGACTGCTGGTTGAACCTGTTGTCAAAGGAAGCCCCAGATAAACCGATGCTCTATGGTGGAACTTTTGGAGGCCAGTGACATACGTGCTATATAAACTGCTGTCCATTCTGAGCCACCATTAAAAAGCACTTAAGGTTTATATGAGCACAAGTTCCTCTTGCATCTTACTTTGACGCACATGGGATGAAATGAGGGCTTTTTTTTGGTCATGGAAGGTAGCTCCATTGATGTATTTTATGGCTGGTATGTCTGGTATATTAACATATTCTGTCTGTCATCCTGGCTTTTCTTGTGTTGCTACCATATTTCACAGAGCCGGTATACCAACAAACTATGACTGTAACTGTGAGATTTAATCACCTTGTGTGTCCTAGAAGTAGAGATGCTATTTGATCGTTCTGCTTATTCCCCTATAAAATTCTTCCTCTGATGTTCTTACACATAAGGGTCACTTGGCGAAACCAAAGAGTCATTACTTATCACTCAAGAGACACCTCCTTGTAGCAGTGATTTATATAAGGTTATTCAAAGATAAAATCAGTTCCAGAGAGGATTCTTAGGAAAGCACTTGATCTAGACAAACAGAATAGCTAAGTAAATCTCTATGAAAGTGCAAATAAAAGCAAGTGACATTGAAGTTTGCTGTGTTATGTGTAAGAGATACCATGGAAAGATACAAACATAGGTGAGCATTGTATACTCTTTATATCAGTTGGAAAAATGATGCAAGTAGATGTAAAAACTTTTAACTTGAATTAAAAAAAAAAAATCCTGTGTTTTTGCTGTGTCGAGGCGGATGTTCCCCAGCTACAAAGTAAAAGTCACAGGGATGAATCCAAAAACGAAGTACATCCTCCTAATCGACATTGTTCCAGCTGATGATCATCGTTACAAGTTCTGCGATAACAAGTGGTAAGTCAAGGACCCTTGCTGCATCCTTATTTTTAATTCTTATCTCCACCCAAACTGGCTAGAAATTAAGAAAAGTTTCATTCAATGCTAAATCCACTTCAGTCTCTTTAGTGCTGTAAGCCATTCTAGAAATGTATTTGTGAACTTTTAAGCTGGCTAGACTGTAGCTTGCACCTCAAGGCAACTGAGTTCACTAACTAGTTTGCAAGGCTGCAGATTAGCACATATAACCCTGTTTTAAGATGTCCACATTATTTATGTGTTTATCCTCTTGCCTTTGAAGAAGGAACCATGCATAAATCTCCTCTACCCTCACATCTGCAATCTTTGCATGAGTAGATCCATCAGTCTGTATCAGATCTATCTTTAGCAAGGGGCTTGATCGTGGCACATCTGGTTTTTGTCACCTCTATTGTCCCCTTCACTTAATTGTAATGTAAAATCAGTGCATTACAACTAAACTGTTCCTATAAAAAATGTTTCTGTATCAGAATCTGGAGTGAAACGCTCATTAAGGGAACACTGATTACCATACAACTCTACTGCTACACTGCTTAATGTTAGCTGTTGCTGGGAATTGTCATTAGCACACAGTTAATTATTCCAAGTTGCTGGCAAGCAGCCTGTCAAAACCAACGGGCTAAGAACAACAGGGTAATACATGTTGTCCTCTGTGTGACCCTGAGCCTCTGGCAGTGCCACCAAAGCAACCCATGAAATGTATTAACAATTGGCCCCATTGAATGTGTATAATACAGAACATGCAAAAACAAAACCATTCTTTTCCATAAACTGCACATTCCTTCAAGAGAACCCACATTTTATGACCAATTTTTAGCGATGTGCAGGATGGACTGGGATTTCAGTCTTTGCCAGTGTTGGTTCTGGCGTTCCTCAGCGACACCTTAGAGGCACATAATTAACAATGATGTTACAGTCAAAGCAGCCACCCCTGGTTTTGAGGAATTATTCCTCTAATGCTATGGACATAAGCATTGTGTATTATAGATGGTGTATCTATAGTGTCGCTCTGAATAGAAGACTTCCTTTGACAACCTTATAGCTGTGTGTGAAAAACTGCCTTTGGTGTAGACACAGCATGGTTGTGGTACATCAGCAACAGACTCTTTAAAGTGAAACATTGCTACATTTGAAAGCCACAGCTTTGTGGTTTTGTATAAAGATATCATCTCTCATTTCTTTAGGATGGTGGCTGGAAAAGCAGAGCCGGCCATGCCTGGGCGGCTCTACGTCCACCCTGACTCTCCTGCAACAGGAGCTCACTGGATGAGGCAGCTGGTCTCGTTTCAGAAGCTAAAATTAACAAATAACCACCTGGACCCTTTTGGACATGTAAGTGTTTTCTAAAAAATGTGCATTATTATAACACAATAGTGCATGATTATAATGAAATACACTTTATATTGATCATACAAAGATTAGACTTTGAGATGCACCATCTGCAATATCGTACAGTGAGTCCTTGCTATACTCCAGCCACTTGGTTGAATTTACATTATTGTCTAACAATTCTCACTTCCTGTGCTATTTTTAACATTATTTCTTAACTGCTTGATCTGTCTCCTCAAGAGTAATGACAGAAAATGTGAAGAAGGCCAAGTTGGAAATCAAATGAGTGCTTTTAGTGATATAGTGCAACAGGGAGTCAAAAAAGAAAGAACAGATGAAAAAGTCAGTGACAGCTTGTTTTAGGGAGACACATCTATCTCAAGAATTTACTCAACCACATCAGTTATAGAAAGCTAGCATTAACATTTGCATTCTTACAGTGAGTAGCTGAGGAATTTCCCCTGCTAATTTATAGACAAGTCAGTAAGAGACAGTCTCTGTAAAATGATGATATGCATCACTTATTATAGAAATAAGCCAAAGAGAAAATGCATTATAGTGATGTATCACAGATAAAGGTGTTCTTAGGCACAATGTGAAGCATAGCACCAGTATTGCATATATTGATCATCTCTTGACTAACTATAAGATAGACTGGCAATTTTAAAGGAAGTGTTACAATTGACCTGTGGTTATGGGACAAAACATGTCTGTTAAGTAACTGTTAAATAGTGAAAAAAAGGTTCGATCATGGTCTTATTAAGTGTGTCTAATCAACACAACAGATGGAACATTACCAGTTTAGACAGAAGGGAATACTGGATTTAGTCTACAAGCACAAAACTTGCTCTGTGGAAGGCTGAGCAGGGGTATTTCATGTAAACTTCATATAATGGATTAAATCCAGATAGACTAAGATAAAGGGAAAGGGAGAGCAGAACAGAGGTGAGGAGTGTGACCATGGCAGTGCTGCCCAGAGGGCCCTTGGGATAGCTTGTCTGAAGTCATCGCATCAGAGGCGAGCTCATTAGATTCATAACCTGTCGGATTCATGCAGGCTTGGTCTGTCAGGATTAATTGAGTGATTGGGAAGTGATAAGGGTGAGTAATGAGGCCAGTAAGAGGCTGCTGAGCTCCACTGATGCCCACAACCAAGAGCTTCTCACACTGGGAGCCACTGCAGCCTAGCTAGTACAGAGTACACAACCAGAAGAGACCACACCACACTGACTGCAGGATTCACTGACCAAAAAAAAAAAAATACAAACAGACTTTCAACAATTTGTCACAGCTTTGGAAACACAGACTTTACTATATAATTATATGGAACAAGGAGGTAACTTAAGCAGCATAAACAGTCCCCTCCAAAAGCACTGGAATGGCAAGGTCAATTCTTTTGTTTTTTGCTATACACTGAAAACATTTGGGTTTGAGATCAAAAGATGAATATGAAACAATATATTGGAATTTCAGCTTTCATTTCCTGATATTTACATCTAGTTGTGTTAAACAACTTAGAGCATGGCACCTTTGGTGATCAGAATTATTACAACAGATGGGCTTAAAGTAAATTAAAGTAAATCTTAATCTAAACACTTAATATTTGGCTGCATATCCCTTGCTTGCAATAACTGCATCAAGTCAGCGACCCACTGACATCATCAGACTGTTGTAGTCTTGGTTCCAGAACTGTATTTCTTTGTGAATTCCAAACTGGTCTTCCGATTCTTACTGCTGATGCGTGGTTTTCATCTTGTGGTATGGCCTCTATATTTCTGCTCCCAAAGTCTTCTTTGAATGGTGGATTGTGATACCTTCACGCCTGCCCTGTGGATGCTTGTGCAATGGCTCTGATTGATTTTCCCTCTTTTCTCAGCTTCAAAATGGCTTGCTTTTCTCCCATAGACAGCTCTCTGGTCCTCATGTTGGTTTATCCTTTTTAACAACAAATGCAGTCTTCATGCATTCTTCACATTGTTTAAACAATCAATATACAATTGCATACCAGGGCAACAAGCAACATTAGTCAGTCAAATGTTCCAGTATTTTTGATCACTTGAATAATCAGTTTAAACAAAAGGTGCCATGTTCTAAGTTGTTTAACACATCTAGATGTAAATGTCAGGAAATGAAAGCTGAAATTCTGATCTATCATCTAATATTAATCTTTTGATCTCAAACACAAATGTCTTCAGTGTACAGCAAAAACAAAAGAATTGGTCTTGACATTCCAATACTTTTGGAGGGGGCTGTAGTTCAAGCACAGGAACAAGCACAAAATGGAAACCTGAAGCCAGAAGAAGACAGAAAGAGTAATCACAGAGAGTTTAGTTAATACACTTACCCAGGTTTGTCACTGCATTTCATGCAACTTTTATCACATTCTGTTACCTCAAGCCAGCCAGCCAGCCAGCCAGCCAGGGGTCACATGTCTGCATTCAACCACTGACACGCTTGAGCCAGTGTATTGGTTGCTACTGTTTGCTTTTGCAAGAGTGAGTGTGTGGGAAGTGGGACACTCAGGTTGACCTAAGGTCACTCTCTACACGCTAGAGTTTGTGACTTTTCTGAAGGGAGAAGCTCAGGGAGTCATAATAAAATTCTGTAAGGGTCTGTAATAAAAGGGATGACTTTGATGCTCATTGGCCCTGACACAACTGTGCTGTGGTTGACCCTGAACTAACGCTCCAATGAGCATCCAACAAACAGCCCCTATGAGCAGACTGGTGCCAGAGCGGCCTGCCACCTTTCACATCTGTACACACACACTAATTGGATTGCTTACAATGCAACATAGTGCAAAAGAGTCTGGACATTCTTTTATAGATCCTTCCAAATGATATGGAACTATAAAATGCTGTTTTCTATTGTTTGCAGAAACTCCCACCCATATGTGTAAATTTTGATGTTACAGTGAAGTTTTTGTTCACCATGACATTTTTATTGAATTTGTAGAGGTCATTTTTGAGTTTGAGTATATTTGCTACTCTTTCATTGACATTTTACACAAATTCAATTAAAAAATAGAGCAGAGCAGATACCACTGCCAGTTTTACCTTAAGCCACCACAAGTGGCTATAGTAATCCTCACTGGCCAACATTTGTGGTTTTCCTGGCAAAAAGCGAGTGAGAGGGAAAACAATGAAATGCTTGCCCTTCGGATAACTGATGACTATCCTGAATCACTGTGCTACTAGTAGCTAACCCAACACAGCTTTAAATATTTACATAACATTATTTACAATAAAATTATACTATGTATTGTTATGATAGCTAGGTCATTTCTGTGCATACCACAAATGATATACCAGGAGCTGTTGATCAGTATTTAGCAAATGATTACAACAAAATGCTTGACAACCACTTGTTATTGGAAATGCTACACATCAAATCTGAATAATATTCCAATAGCTACTATGTCATCAGAATCAGAAACAGTTTATTGCCAGGTACAGTAAAGACCACTTTACAGTACTAGGAATTTGTCTTGATTTCAGGTGCAGACACAGAATCAAAGATATAAGATATAAGATTTAAGATATAAGATGGTGCACTATGGTGCAATATGAACATGCTATATATATAAATATAAAATTTGTAAACAGCAGACAAGATAGAATAAATTAAAATAATAATAGAAACAGTTATGTACAAAAAGAGTGAATAAACATGGGAGGTAGAAAAAATATTGCAGCTACAGAGGAGAGAGTGAACGCCAGTTGGTTGGGGGGGTCACCTGGTAGGATTTGGTGCACCGTCATAAACTACAAGTGGAGACCTACCCAGTGAAATGTTTGTTCTAGCTACCCTTCTACCTTTCAGTGATAACTCCATACCTCAAAGTCTGTCATATCTGTTGAATTATCAAAATCCACAAAAATGAACACTCTCTTCTATTTATTTGGGGCAAACATATGATATAACAATGTATTTCTACTCCCAGATCATCCTGAACTCTATGCATAAATACCAGCCCAGGTTGCACATCGTCAAAGCGGATGAGAACAACGCCTTTGGTTCTAAGAACACGGCCTACTGCACCCATGTGTTTCATGAAACCTCGTTTATCTCTGTGACATCCTATCAAAACCATAAGGTAAATACTAGATTATATTTATAATCACATGGCTAAGTACATCAAAATATGCACCAGAAGATTGATTGATGTGATGCATAATTACCACCCAAAGAAAAAAAATGACATACAATCCTAAAGCTTGTAATGTTTTTGTAGATTACCCAGTTAAAGATCGAGAACAATCCCTTTGCCAAAGGTTTTCGTGGCAGTGATGAAGGAGACCTTCGAGTGTCCAGACTCCAAGGGTGAGCACAGTAAAAATAATTTTTAAAAAAGTGACATACCAGTAAATAAAATGTAGCAAACTAAAAAAAGCTATATAAATATGTTTCTGAATATGAGCACATATTTCTAGGAAAGACTACCCAGTGATTTCCAAAAACATGGCACGGCAACGGCTCATCACATCACACACCCATCTGGCTGGCAAGTTAAGTGCAGGGGTACTGAGTGGTCACCCGCAGGTCCACTCTCATTATCAGTATGATAGTGGGGTCGCTCTGTCCAGTTCTGACCCACAGGAGCATCTATCCAACCCATTTCCTCCTGGCAGAGAATCCAGTCTGCTTTACCATTGCTTCAAGCATAGAGGTACTGCAGTATAGTGTCTGGTAAAATGTGTCTTAATATCTTTGATCTATGATCTTCTATATATCTTTATCAGTATGGAGATACAGTGTATTTCACTACCAGATCACAGCCAAGTTCTTTCAAACATTAATACACTTCTTTTAAAATTAATTTTGTAATCTATGTCTCTTAACTGCCCCTTTTCCTAGAGAACAACAGGCATTTGGAGCTGGGCTGCAAGCGACCCTACCTTGACACGGCACCCTCAGCTGTTTCAGAAGAGCACTACTTCCGCTCCCCTTCTTCCTACGAGCCCTCTTTACTGTCTCACCCGTACTGTGGTGAAGCTTTGGGCTCTAGAGAGGCCTGTATGTATGGAGGTATGGATGGTGAGGCAGGAGCTGTAGGTGTAGCTAATACTGAGGACATGCCTCCACCCTCCCTGAACTGCAACATGTGGGCATCGGTTCAGCCCTATCCTCGATATGGTATGCAGACTGTTGAAGCTGTACCCTACCAGTCCTTCAGTGCCCACTTAACGAGCACAGCCACCACTGCATCCATCGTTTCTCATCACTCAGCATCTATGCAACGACCACAGCCCGCACCTCAGGGTCCAGATCTGGTGTCTTTTGGTACACAGCGGGCTTTGCCACCAGTACCGTCTTCCTCTTCCTCCTCTTCCTCGTCCCCTTCTGGTGCTTCCTCATGTGACAGATCAGCCCATCTGCCGCTGTACCACAGGAAGCCTGGGTCACCTCTGAGAGTCCACAGGGATTTCTCAGCCTACCCGACCCAAAGCCCTGCATCATCGAGAGAGCCGGTGTACCAGTATCAGATGGGCCTCAGCAGCATAGGATCCCACTGGACTGACAGCTAAGACAAGATGCATAATACCACTGTATTGTTTAGTCTGATATTTGTGTCACCTTAGAGTCACACACTGCCTCTAAGAACCCCAAAGAGATTATTTTTCTATACATCCATATTTCCAAATTGCCAAGTTAATATGCAAGTATCATACTGATATAGTAAGTGCAGAATTTGTAAATATACACAACTGTTCAAAAGTTTGGAGACACCAGTCATACTTTATTTTCAAATCATACAGTCTAGCTCTGAATAATATAATCTAGACAATATGATGGTTTGCTTCATTTTTAAAGTATTTGGGGGAAAAAAAACATTATTAAACGATAAGTAATATACGGAAATTATACTGTATATGTGTAACAATTTCTCCATAAAGCCTGCCTTTGGATTTGATCTCCATTATTCAGATATATGGCATTCTGTATTTTAATTTTGTTATAATATATATCGATGCCATACAGTTGTAGATTATGCTGACACATCAGTATATGATCATATCTTGGTTTACAGCTTGTGGCAAATGATTTGAAACCTAGGAAGGTGCATATGGCTAGCTTCACTTTACAGTAACATTATAGTAACATAGTAGTATATGGACCTACAACAAAATGGATGTTATATTATTTAAAATACGGAGTTCAAACTTTGAGTGGTAAATCAACACTTTTGAAGAGTAATGTATAGAGCGCATGAAGCATTAATTTGCTCTATCAATGTCATATTTATTTGTGTATGGTGTATGTTTATAGTTGTGCTTGCAAGTACATTGGATGTAACCATGCATAAGCACTGCACTGAATGCACCAAGAGACCATTAACTATAGCTTAAGGATGTTCAAAATGTTTCAGTGCCAATGGTGTGTTAAAGCACAAAATGTCTATGCTATATGATGTCAGTATAATGTAGGAGGCATTGGGGTTAATGAATTTAACAATTTGAGGTTTAACAATACATTTTTGGATAGTTTAATCACAAAATCAGTTCCACACTGAGTGGGGTATTAGTTTTTTTGCTTAGATAACTAGATAAGATGCTGTTCAGAATCCAGCCCTAATTACACTGAGCAAAATACCTTCTAGTGAATATAGTTCACAACAGTCAATTTACCCATATATTCCAAAGATACTGGATGGGATAGGATTTTTAACCCATTAAGGCCAACAATTTGTTGGAAATTAAATAGTTCCATATAATTTGGAAATGTATGTACTGTGGTCTGGTGATAACTCCTAGAAATTACTATACAAAAATATGTTGCGGGCTATATTTCACAGCACTATTGAGTTCAGAGGCTGTAGAACAATTCAAAGGTTTTCATCAGTTCCTCGTTAGACTTTATGTACTTTGAGCTCAATATGTTGATGTGGCCCTAAATGAGCTTTATTCTGAATCATGTGATGTGTGTCCATACAGAATTTGAGATCTCAACAATGTGTGCTGAGAGCACCGAATTATAGTTCTGATTATGGCATTAAACTCAATCCAACATGGTACACTTAATGTAACAGGACATCAGAGAGGGTCTGCACAACCAGATGGAGGCTTTAAGAGTGATCCTTAAACCAAGAGAAGAGAAGAACAGAGAACTGTTAAGATGTCCAAGACCAAAGACCCAAAAGGCTGAGCCCTTACAAGACTGAAAATGTAAAACAGCAGGCAAATGGCCATAACACAAACTCAGAAAGGATGAACCAGACATTGGTAAGCCTGCTCACTGCTCATTAAGAAAAAAAAGGATGTATCTGAAAACCATATGTTGGTCTGGTGACCTGCATGATCCAATTTGCTTTGGCTTCAACATGTAACAAAATCCATAATGATTTTAGTTTTTTGCACACCTGTTGAATAAATGGTACTCCTTTTGTCTCCTAGTCAGTGTCTAAAATGGGACTGTATTAGACACATGTTTAAACCAAAGGTAATCCAATCATTGCGCTCTCTGAATTAAAACAGTGGTACATTTTAAACTGCTGACATTTCAAAGCAAACTACCATGAATGGCTACACTTTGAGATAGGAGACCTGACTGTACTTCCTGCAGTGTTCAGTAGCTTTCAGTACATTTTCCCCTGAAAATGGAATCAAATGATAATGATGTCAGAGGGTCATCATAGATCTAGACATCATTAATCATGGCCCTTTTGACTCTAGGAATGAGTTACTAAGAGCTTAGTCACATTCAGCTATCAGGGATAAATACTGCATTCAGTAACTATAACTATATTGTAACTATATTATACAGATTTTAAACCAATAAATACTTTTGAAAGTAACCTTACAGTATGGTTTGTTTAGTCAGCAAGGCCCATGTTGCATGAGTTTCCCCTACTGATGGTCTTCCATTCAACCCAAGGTTATTAGGGGTGCTGTGTAGTTAAAGGAAATGTAATCCTAACAAATATAAATGACAGAACCAATGCTAGGGATTTTTCATTTTTTCAAGCAGTTATAGTGGAACCCCTGAGAAATGTAACTCTAGTGATGCAAATTGTTTTACAGGGTCTCTCTTCCATATGAAGCAGCTACTTGGATAATACAACAGCAACAATGTGTCTATAAACTTAAATCTTCTCCAAATGGATAACATAAAATAGTTTCACTGGAAAATATTAACATTTGCAATGCTTTGAATGCTGATGTGGATTGAGTTTTCAGTAAGAAAACATTCATGACCATAAATCACAAGTAAGGTTTTATACAAGCTTTTATTGTGCAACATCACCAATAATGAGTAAGGCGGTCACTTGATGTTAATGGAGTGAAGAATACAGTCGACACAGGGTTTATTACAAAATAAAATTTAGTTGCAATCATGAAAAAACCCTAAAGAGTGTGAAAATGCAACTCACTGCTGAATCCCCTGAACAAGAGTCCTGATCCTAGAGCAGAACCGGAGTGCTGACGGAACCAACCAGATCTGAGGGGAAGAGAAGAACAGAGACTCTGTTTCTTTTGGAAAGTGCCAAAAAAACTTAATGATATACACTTTAGCTACATATTCTATGAAGGAATTCCAATGCTATGATAAATGAGCTTGCTATGATTATCTCTGCTTTAAGATAGATGGCTCCATTGCCCTGAGGTTGAGATCCAGAGCAGTATACATTGAGGAGAGTTCTATTGCCGGAAGCATCATGTGGTTTTTTAATCTGCTTTTAAAACTGACCCACTCTCTCATGCTTAAGCCCACCCCTGATAAATCTCAGATCACTTAAAAAGAACCTCTGCTCATTGTCATCTGATCAAAACTGGATGCTTTTTTCTGCTGAAGCTTCTTTCATAGGATATAGGAAGACAACCTAGACCCTAAAGATTTATAAGATTTAACTTCCCACATAAAAAGTACTCTATCACCATTAAAGAGAAGTCAGGTTTAAGCCCCACATAGAACAGTATAGCTTGCAGTATCTATTTGTGCAAAAATGGGCCTTGGGGGCATCTGGAACTCATTGGGGTGTATCTGGCCGTGCCTCTCCCCTCCTCTACCTTGCCCTTCTCCCGCCGCTTCCCTCTGTTGCCCCTAAATCCTGTCTGAGAGCTGCTTGGCTGGGCACACTCTGACCTGGGAGCTTAAGTCTCTTTCTCTTGTAAAAGCAGGACCTTCTTTCCGAAAAAGCACTCAGAAACACGCTTTAAATACTTTAGAGGAGATTTAATATCAAGTCCATTACGGCCTTTTTGGAGCCCAGTAAATAGTCAATTAGGGGATCATTTTGATTCAATCCACATGCAGCCGGATCTGCTGGGGCGACCAGATGGCGTTGCATGCTCAACGCCCCACCAGTGCTGTTTGGGTGCAACACTGAGGTGACTGAGAGAGAAGGGACACTTTACAGAGAACACAGTTATTCCACTCTCCCTCTCACCTGGCTACGGACTCCAAACAAATGTGGTCATGTTTATGTTCAAACACAGCAACTTACTCAAAGTAATGTTATCCATGCCAGCTAGTTACATATTCTGCACAGTCCATAACAGCAATGCAGTTTAGTGGGGTTAGTTAAGGCTATTGGAAAACTAAAAGGTGGGCTCAAAAGGGAGGGACATACTGGTAGAAGTTCAACTTTAGTGGTGGGACACACTGTGGCAGTGCTCCTTGATCAAAAGATACATCTGGTTGGCTCCAATAAAACATAAACCTAACTAAGAGGCTTTAGATAAAAGCAGCAATAAAAATTATTAATTGCATTGAGTGAGGACCATGGATTACAGTTTTTATCCACTGGGTTATATAAAGGCCTCAGAAGGCGATGTACAACGTGTTGTGATGGCAGAAGAACACAGTCCCACAAACAAGAACAGGCATAAGGAATAAAACTCTGGCTTAGCTTTATTTCTCTAATTGGCTATTTAGCCAATCAGAATAAAAATCAGAAATCCGAATAACACTGTCTCCTATCCAAATCCATACATCAATAAAATATGCACGTTTGTAGAATCCATGGCACCATCACAGAGACTACTTTGATGGCTCCAACGAATGCAGAAGCTAGGTCTGCAAATGACTTCAATGGAATTGCATGGCAAGTATATAAAAGCAAGTCATTAGTTTAGTATGTACATATGTGTATCTGTGTTTGTCACAGGGAACAAGGGATACTCCCAGAAGAGAAAGATGTTGAGTCGTTTGTGAGAGTCGTGTTTTTGGGGTAAAGTCCTTCTTATAACCCCTGCCACAAAATCTCAGCTGGTATTAAGGTGGGAACATGACAAAAATTGTATGGTTCAGTTCAGTATGCTTGTCCAGGTTCTTGAAACACTTTGCCTCTTACTGAAATTTTCCAAGTAAGGTTTGACTTTTAACAACCCCAATTATGTTTGTCTATAATCCCACCTTAACTGTTGTTTAGTGGCAATGGCTGCAGGGAAGGCTTAAGTGCTAAGTCCTGCTAGCTCCTTAGTTGGATAAGTAAAAGGAAGGAGGCGGTGGGGTCTGTAATGGTTTTCCTGTCCTGTCACATGTCTTTAACCCACTACTCTCGATACACTTGGAAAAAAATTGCTCGGCGCTTATTAATCCGTTTTTGTAGTACCAATCAGAGTGTAAATTGATACATTTGGTTCACTTGTTACTTTGATAGGATTAGTTTCACATGACATGTAATGAAACAAAGCAAAAAGCAAAACAAACAAACAAAAAAACATTGGCTGAGTGGCGTGTAGTACTGTAAACATCCTCATAAACCTCTTTCATTCACTGGCCAGAAATATAGCAATGGAAAAAGGCAAACAAATCTTTGCCAGCATGATGTTCAATATGTTATTAGATAATTATATAAATAACTAGTTTAAAACATTTTATATATCATATCCACATTTTATTTTGTCTCTCTGTTCTTCCAAATATCCAGAGCACCTACTGTAGCATGTCCGAGGCTCTACAGTTCTGTTCTTTAGCTCAGTTTAGCAGCTCACAGCTACAAAAATGCCTCCCGCCACCCAAAATAATGGCATGCCTGGTTCACTTCCTGTAGTTGGGTCAATTCACTGCAATTGAACCACACAAGTCCAAATGGAAATGGATCAAGACCAGCTCGCCCAGATGGTCTTGGATCAGTTACTATGGTCCACACCTAAATGCATGCCTTAACAAATTACAACAAAGAGAAAAACATTCATATGGACTAAATACTGTATAGGTGAAACACACCTTAAGGAATACCTGGATAAATTGACTGTTCATATGAAGAAAGTGTATGTAATAGTTCTAGCTGCTAAGAGAGGTTTGTTAGTCAGTCAGTCACAAGTATTTACATGTGTCATGTGGTTTTCCTAAAACATTCGGCTGGTTTTTAACACATTTATGTTATTGTAAACCTAGAAAGGAATGGCTCATGTATTTAAAAAAAAAAACAAAAAAAAAAAAACTGAAAAGCAAAGTGTCTGAAAACCTTGGATCAGCAGTGTACATCAGTACTTCTTTAAAATGAATAGACATGTCCTTGCAACATATACAGCACTCCACAACATTTCACTTTTCACATCTCACAAGTCACTTGTCACAGAACCAGTGCTACACACAGGTGGGAGTTGCTTCACAATGCTCCTATGATCCAAGCAAGTTCCTCATGCGCTCTATATAAAAGATTAAAAATTTGCTTTTGACCATTGTTTCATTGCTATGGTGGATCCTTCCCTCCCTGCTCCCCCATTGCATTTGTATTTAATGAATAGAGAGATTGTGTTTACAGTAGTGGATTCCTCAAGCTGCCCCTGCAGTCTTTTTACTCTCCCACACCCCAGCACTCCTTTAAAGGCGTTACTCATTTACGGAAGTGGAAAACCAATTTGTTTAAGCCTGAGCCTGGGCTTACGCTTTGCTCACATGAACCAGAACCTCCAGAACACAGATATTTGTTTGTAGACCAAAATAACAAACCCTTACCTCCTAGACAAAAATATGTAAAATAGGGTTGGACTACTGGGATGGTCTAGTGAGACTGTTTTGATAAAATGGAGCAAGTCTGCTTGTACTGCCTAAATGTTCCATGAAATGAAGTTGACGTCCTCCCCTTTGTTGGCTTTCACCATCCAGAGCGTCAATCCCCTCTACTGGTTAAACTGTGTGAGTGCAGAACATGGGACACTTCTATGTTCTATGTGTAATTTAACAACTTTCCATTATAATGTGTGTATGGTCATACAGAGTGGGAAAATAAGTATTTGGACACTTCTGGGTTTTTTTGGGGTTTTTTCCCCCATACACTTCCAGTGCATATATGCACTTCAAATTTACACACAATGTTTTCATAAATATGAACAAAAAAACTTTTGTATGTCAGTAAAAAGAGTAACATATTACATAATGGACCAGACAAAAAAAAACATGATGAAGACTGTCAAGGATTACTTGCAAAAACAGAAGCAAGTGTAACAGTGAAAGTCTCCAGAAGAAATGTTACAGAATCTCCAAGGTACTTAGAAAAACCAGCAACTTAACAGCCGATTTCCTTCTAAAACTTCTAAAAATGTACCTGAGAATACCGATGCTATATATATATAAAATACACACAGTCAGGTCCATATGTATTTAGACAGTCACACAATTTTCATAATTTTGCCTCTGTACACCACCACAATGGATTTCAAAAAGACGTGATTTGAAGTGAAGTGTAGACTCAAAAAATAACTGTAATTCCTAAGCAGTTAATGCAATATTTTTTGTTAAACCCTTTGAATTAAAGCTGAAAGTCTACACTTCAATCACCTGAAAGTCTACACTTCAATCACATCTTGACTGCTTCATTTCAAATCCATTGTTGTGGTGTACAGAGCCAAAATTTAAAATTATGAAAAATGTGTCACTGTCCAAATACTTATGGACCTGACTGTAGGGTGCCCCAAAAGTCTGTGTTACCTTCTGGCTCTCCCTTTTAGTTATGCTATCATAGCTAGTCTTGCCGGAGTCCCTGCTTATAGTCTGCACGCAAAGTACATTGTCCTTAACCATTACGGGACAAAAGCTTACCTAACAATCTCTCCCTCTAGCTCCCTCTCTTTCGAGCTAAACATGCTACTCTTGAGATACCACTGATCCTGTCCCCTTCTGCTCTCTGGACCTGCCTGATCTATTCTGATGCCCTGCTTCTGGTTGGAGTTCTCATCAGTTGGAGACTGCTCGCTGCTGCTGGGGGTGGCCCCACATGGACAGCCTGATGATCATTGGGATTGCTGGGGATGGTGTCACTTGGGGGCCATGGAGATGGCTTGGGGATCTCATATGGGGAGTTGTAATGTGATGGCTTGGGACTGCGATTGCTGGGGTGGCGAGCAGTTTTGCCCTCAGTTCTCCATCAGTGGACAGGGGATAGATTCATAACGGACTTCATGTGAAAACTGTAATGAATTTACTGGTTGCACAATTGCACCATATGTCCATGTAGTGCACAGCTATAGAAGGGATTTATTTATAATTGCAGTGAGTTCTTTCTTGTCACTGTATGCTCATTAGGGATAAATTCACACATTTACCATTTATTTTAATTTAATTTTAATGTATTTCTTTCTGCATAGCTGCTTTGTGACAATGTCCATTGTTAAAAGTGCTATACAAATAAGATTGAATCGAATTCATCATTAGTTTATATTAATGTATATATTTTTAAAATAGCCTTTAAGAATGCCTTGACAAAAGAGGAAAGTATTGAAATCATTCTCATGGCTGGATCGAGAAGCTGTCGGAACAGGAAACATGGCAAGCACATCACACACAACACTGCTGCCAAACTTATTAAAATATTCAAAAAGACCGGAAGTGTTGTGGACCAACCGAGAAGTGGATGACCACGAACACCCACTGACTAAGACACAGACCATGTGGTGCTGACATACATAGTCCCCTATGTATGGAGACTTTTGGGACACCTTTTATATATATATATACACACACACACACACACACACACACACACACACACACCGATCAGCCATAACATTAAAACCACCTGTCTAACATTGTGCAGGTCCCCCTTGTGCCGCCAAAACAGTTCTGCCCTGTCGAGGCATGGACTCCACAACACCTCTGAAGGTGTGCTGTGGTATCTGGCAACAAGACGTTAGCAGCAGATCCTTTAAGTCCTGTAAGTTGCAAGGTAGGGTCTCCATGTATCAAACTTGTTTGTGCAGCACATTCTACAGATGCTCAATCGGATTGAGATTTGGGGAATTTGGAGGCCAAGTCAACACCTTGATCTCTGTGCCATGTTTCTCAAACCATTCCTGAACAATTTTTGCAGTGTGGCAGGGCGCATTATCCTGCTGAAAGAGGCCACTGCCATTAGGGAATACCGTTGCCATTTTGGGGTGTACTGGGTTTGCAACAATGTTTAGGTAGGTGGTACATGTCAAAGTAACATCCACATCTCTGCCAGGACCCAAGGTTTCCCAGCAGAACATTGGCCAAAGCATCACACTGCCTCTGCCGGTTTGCCTTCTTCTCATTCTTCCTTGTGCCACCTTTTCCCCAAGTAAGAGACGCACATGCACCCGGCTGTACACATGATGTAAAAGAAAACATGATTCATCAGACCAGGCCACCTTCTTCCTTTGCTGCATTGTCCAGTTCTGATGCTTATGTTCCCATTGTAGGTGCTTTCAGCAGCGGACAGGGGCCAGCATGGGCACTTTGACTGGTCTGTGGGTACACAGCCCCATACACAGCAAGTTACAATGCACTGTGTGTTCTGACACCTTTCTATCATAGCCAGCATTAACGTTTTCAGCGATTTGTGCTACAGTAGCTCTTCTGTGGGATCGGACCAGACGGGCTAGCCTTTGCTCCCCATGACCCTGTTGAGGGTTCACCGGATGTCCTTACTTGGACTACTTTTGGAACACCACATAAGACCTGCCGTCTTGGAAAAGTTCTGACCCAGTCGTCTTGCCATCACAATTTGGCCCTTGTCAAATTCACTCAGATCCTTATATATTATATATATATATACACATACATATACACACACACAGTTAGGTCTGGAAGTATTTGGACAATGACAGAGTTTTTGTGATTTTGCCTTTATACACCACCACAA
>CM075016.1:11706595-11724005 GCA_037576675.1 Pangasius sanitwongsei | reverse complement strand
ATAACCATAATTTTAATACTTGGATGAAAATCTTTTGCAGTCAATGACTGCCTGAAGTCTGGAGCCCATGTTCTCAAAACTCAAATTCTGAGTTGCCTCCCTGGAGATGCTTTGCCAGGCCTTATATATATATATATATATATAAATAAAACTCCATGCGTCATCACACCGCCAGACATGCATTATTTTCATATAACAGCAGTGTCTGTCATGCATTATTCCTTACATGCACTTCCCTCCAAAAGTAATGGAACGGCAAGGCCAATTCTCTCTCTCTCTCTATACTCTGAGGACATTTGGGTTTAAGATCAAAAGATGAATAGGAGATGACAGGTCAGAATTTCATTTCCTGATATATACAGCTAGATGTGATAACTTGGAACATGGCACCTTTGGTGGCAGACCACCAGTTTTGGTGATAAAAAGTATTGGAACAGATAGTCTTAAAGTAAATTAAAGTAAATAACACTTAATATTTGGGTTCATATCTCTTGCTTGCAGTAAGAACATCAAGCCAGTGAGTGACTGACATCACCAAACTGTTTCATTCTTCTATTGTGATGCTTTTCCAGGCTTGTACTGCAGCTTCTTTCAGTTGTCATTTGTTTTGGGGGGGTTTCTCCTTCCAGCCCCCTCTTCAGGTAGTGAAATGCATGCTCAGTTGGGTTAAGGTCTGGTGATGAACTTGGCCAGTCTAAAACCTTCCACATTTTGGTTTCAGTGTGTTTTGCGTCATTATCTTGCTGCATGATGAAGTTCTTCTCAATTAGATTCTCTGTAAATTGGCAATCAGAGTATTTCTGTAGACTTCTGAATTCATTCTGCTGTTACCATCATGAGTTACATCATCAATACAGATTAGTGTCCATTCCAGAAGCAGCCATGCAATCCCAAGCCATGACACTACCTCCACCATGCTTGACCGATGCCTCATACGTTTTGGATCATGAGCAGATCCTTTTTTTCTCCACACTTTGGCCTTTCCATCACTTTGGTAGAGGTTAATCTTGACTCCAGAATGTTTGCGGCTCATCTCTGTATTTCTTTGCGAATTCCAATCTGGCTTTCTGATTCTTACTGATAAGTGGTTTGCATCTTGTGGTATGGCTTCTATGTTTCTGCTCTCCTAGTCTTCTTCGAATGGTGGCTTGTGAAACCTCCACCCCTACCCTGTGGAGGTTGTTGGTGATGTCACTGACTGTTGTTTTGAGGTTTTTCTTCACATCTCTCACAATGTTTGTCATCAACTGCTGCTGTTTTCCTTGGCCAACCTGTTTGATGTCTGGTTGTTAGTACAGTAGAGGTTTCTTTCTTTTTCAGGACAAAACTGTTGTACTGGCTATGCCCAATGCTTGTGCAATGGTTCTGATTGATTTTCCCTCTTTTCTCAGCTTCAAAATGGCTTTTCTCCCATAGACAGCTCACTGGTCTTCAGGTTGGTTTATCCTTTTTAACAACAAATGTAGTCTTCACAGGCGAAACCCATGGCTCAAACCAAGAGTAGACATTTCAGAGCTATTAATTGTTTAAACAATCAATCTACCAGGGCACACCTGGGCAACAAGAAACACCTGTCAGTCACATGTTCCAATATTTTTCATCACTTGAAAAATGTGTGGGTTCCAACAAAAGGTGCCATAATCTAAGCTAATAGAAGATGTTTAGAATATCAGGAAATTAAACCTGAAATTATGATTTATCATCTGTCATCAGTTACATGAAGTATCATAAGCAATAACTGCACTGCAATCATATCCATTCCTACACCTCATGCAAAAGATGCACAGATTCATATCTAAAAGCATTTAGACACAGCAGAACTCTTTTGGAACAATATACTCTGGTTTGACAAAACAAATATAGAACTCTTTGGCAATAATTTGGCTTGTCATGTTTGGAGAAAAAAAGGGTTGTGCATATGATCCTAAGAACACAATAACCACAGTGAAGTATGGAGGTGAGCGCATCATGATATAGGGCTGCGAATTACTTCTTACCGTAGATATCTCTAAACTGCATTTACATACTTTATATACACTCACAGGGCACTTTATTAGGAACACCTGTATACCTATTTATTCATGCAATTATCTAATCAACCAATCATGTGGCAGAAAGGCAATGCGTAAAATCATGCAGATACAGGCCAGCAGATTTGGGTAATGTTCAACCATCAGATTGGGGGGAAAAAAAGGGATCTCAGTGATTTTGACCGTGGAATGTTTGTTGATGCCAGACGGGCTGGTTTGAGTATTTCTATAACTGCTGATCTCCAGGGATTTTCAGGCACAGTCTCTAGAGTTTAGTCAGAATGGTGCAAAAAAACAAAAAACATCTAGTGAGCAGCAGTTCTGTGGAAGAAAACAATTTGTTTATGAGAGAGCTCAGTGGAAAATTGCCAGATTGGTTTAAGTTGACAGATAGGCTTCAATAACTCAGATAACCATTCTATACAACTGTGTTCAGTAGAAAAGCATCTCAGAATGCACAACACATCAAATCTTGAGGCGGATGGACTACAATAGCAGAAGACCAAGTCAGGTTCCACTTCTGTCAAGAACAGAAAGCTGAGGCTGCAATGGGCACAGGCTCACCAAAAACCAGACAGCTGAAGACTTGAAAAACATAGCCTGATCTGATGAATCTAGATTTCTGTTGAGGCACACAGATGGTAGGGTCAGAATTTGGTTCCAACAGCATGAATCTATGGACCCAACCTTCCTTGTGTCAACAGTCCAGGCTGGTGGAGGTGGTGTAATGGTGTGGGGGAATGTTTGCTTCGCACACTGTGGGCCTGTTAATACCAATCATCGCTTGAATGCCACAGCCTATTTAAGTATTGTTGCTGACCATGTGTATCCCTTCATGGCCACAATTTACTCATCTTCTAATGGCTACTTCCAGCATGATAATGCACCTTGTCACAAAGCAAAAGTCACCTCAAACTGGTTTTGTGAACATGACAATGAGTTCCATGATCTTCAGTGGCCTTCCCAGTCACTGGATCTGAATCCAATAGACGATCTCAATCCAATTTTGAGACGTGGAAGACCGGGAGATTCGCAGCATGAAATTCACCTGAACAATCTGCAGGAATTGCGTGATGTAATCAAGTCAACATGAACCAGAATTTCAAAGAAATGTTTCCAACATCTTGTGGAATCCATGCTACAAAGATTTGAGGCTGTTTTGAGAGCAAATATACCGAGCATTAGTAAAGTGTTCATAATAAAGTGATCAGTGAGTGTATAACTCTATATGAATACATATTTTTGTTCATAAGTACAAAGTCAAAAGACGTGTGTAAATTTGAAGCTGATATAAGCAATGTAAGTATATAAAATAATATACTCAATACTCAATATATTCAATTTACCCTGAGATAATATAAATCTAAACACAATTCAGCAGACACAGCAGATTCCGCATAAATGTATAATGTATATGTATATACCAAATGTATAAGTTAAGAAAATGAGTCTGGGCTATGCTAATTCTGGTGGGACTATACCCTTCCCAGGAACAGATCGGAACCTGCTCTCAAATAACCTCAGCCACTTCAAGTGTTTTGCCAGGAGAGTCTGCATTCTGCATGATAAGAGAGAAGCTCTCAGGATAAGCCCTGGAAAAGCAACCACAAAAATCTCTGGCTAATACATTTGTTCTAAATCCCAGGATCTCATCTGGTTCCTAATGCTTCACCTGTAACCAATCACCCCTGCATTGGTCAGGTATTTACTCTGACAAATACTGTAGTTTAAGGGACTTGCCCAGCTGTACAGTCAGTAGGGCAGCCATGAGTATGATTTCAATACGTTCTTATTTTGTCAAAAGCATTCTTAAAGGCTATCTGAAAAAAAAATCTATAATTTAAACTAAGAATGAAAAATTTTGAAAAACACTTTGCTAAAAAGTGTTAATTTCCCCTATGTATGGAGACATTTGGGACACCCTGTAGAATAAATAGACAATTATTATTATAGGTTGACTAAGCAAATAAAAAAAATCTTGAATGCCTGAGCACATATTCCATATATAATTGCATAGTGTTACAGGTAACAATAACAGTGTAAACATTCACTCTAACCTCTGCAAGTTTTTCTCTGAGCTCTTATCTTCACATAAAGACATAGTGTATAGATCCAGCCCTATCAAGTCCCTTGGTTGGACCATGAAACCAAATTCTTTTTGTCAACAGATTAGGGTGTGCTTATATACGTCTAGCTGAAAATGATGCCAAGAGATAACTAGCAATGCCATACTGGTGCACACTAATCACCCTAAGCCTGCAAAAAAGACAAACTTAGTGATTCACTCCCTTAATTCAGGTTCAAATAAGTCTTTGTAAGTCATCATCCCATAAGCTTAGGTAAAGCGGTCACAAACTGACAAAGCCTCTTGGCTAGAACTAGTGCCTGCTTTCTCACATGAGGCTAGAACTAGTGCCTGCTTTCTCACATGAGTCAAGATCCCTTTATCACACCTGCAAAGTTTATCACCACCACCTCTATGACCAGACACTAACTTATGCAAATTTTATTTTAGTTAAAAAATCCTACCTATATAGCATGTCCATAAGGCATATTACATATCCACATAATGGTATGAAAATTTGGAGTGAGAAAGATAGTGATCCCATTACCCCTTATGAGAATGCAGGTATTTGCAGTCAAGCTGAATAAGGGCAAGGTTAAGAGACTTTTTTTAATCCCTGAAACACTTGGATACCACTGCCAGCATTGAAGAATAGCAACAGTGTTGATGGAACATGAGATCAGGAACTGATCGTGCCTTCAGTATCTTAATCATGTCATCTTTCACTATTACTGCACTCATGGTGTGAAAAGAGGCATGCTTGTGGAGGCGTTATGCAAACAACACTAGGGCGGTAAGCAGGTGAGGTCCGATCATTCAGTGAGTTTGAACGATGGTGAACACACTTCCTGTATTACGACTGAGTATTTGTGAGTCTGTCATTTAATATAGTGCTGGCAGCATTGTCTCTAAAACAAGTGAAAGACAGTCATCACATAAGGCAGGAATAGTGTTCTCAGACAGCTTATGCTTGGCCTTCAGGTGATAGGGTGAGAGATAGCAACACATTCCTAATGAGCATTAATGATCAGTCACTGACATCTCAGTGGCTTGATAGATAAGCAACAACATACAGGTTGCTTTAGAGGTACTAAATTGTATAAAATAACCTGAAGCATGGTTAATGCGGTCACTATATAATCTAATATGCCTGCTTTGCTTATAAGCAAACTGTTAGTGTGTAAAAGTGACAGAGTATGTGAGTGTGTGCACATATGACTCATCTCCAATCCCTCAGATAAAGGATTACTAAGGCAGGCTCGCTATCATCAGCCCTCAGGCATAAACACATAGCACACGGCAAATCTGCAAATGACACGAACAAGCTCTTGATACAATTACAGAACCGAGAAATTATGTAGACATTGGGAATGTGGATGTCTGTGTTGGAGGAAGAAGGTGTGCACAGTGTGCTAGAGTGCAAGGAGTGAGTTAGTAAGGGAATTCGGCACTAGGATAGTAGGTGCCATGCTTCAGACCTGATGGCACAGATAGCTGTCTGCCTTGGTAAGATGATGACAAAGAAGATAACTGTACACAGACCTACAAAAACACACACCCTGGATTATCTGTGGCACTTTTCACCTTCACCATATAAAGGAAAAATTTTACTACATAGTTTAGTGTAAAGGATTAAATAAATGCATTGTCTCCTTAGAGCTCTTTATAGCAGTTTGTAGACTGTCCAGTAAGGACAGACCACTTGGTGAATACTCTCATTACACTTGCATTTGGCAAGTTGACCGCAGACCAACCCTTTCCAGCACTGTAGTTGACAAGCCCCAATAACCTACAGGTTCAAGTTTTCCATGATCTAACATGCCTGGTTCAAGTTTTAAAGCACATGACAATTAGCCAGAGCATTGAATCAGGTGTGTAAGAACAGGAAACTCTACTAAATTGTGACTTGGAACCACTATCCTGCCAGCAAGAGCTCCATAATGACAACTGCTACTAAAAACTAAATTGAGTTTCGTATTGAGTTATCTAGTCAAACAAACTGATCTGTAACAAATTAAAATATATGGTTCGTTTATTTGCATTTTCAGGTTGAGGGTATGCTGTGTGCATTTTTGCTGCCATTTCTCAGCTTATTTGCTGACACCTCTGGAGTTTTTCCCCCATATGTCTGTTTTGTTTTTGTATTTCTTGCTGTTTTATTGTTCTTTTGTCATTGGTTGGGTTTGTGCCCTGGTTGCTGGTAGTAGCAGGACTCTAGTGAAGTTCTGGAATTCCTCTGGCATTTATCTTCCATGCATGAAGCATGTCCACTGGCTGTGGATTAAGTGCAGTACCTGATCACTTTCAGTGTGCCTGCTGATTTTGTTGAAGAGAGAGATGTTTGCTGTGCTCTGCTACTTTGATTCTGGATTTGAATTGATTGATACACTTGTTCTGGGTGGTCTCAGGGCTGCTTGACCCTCTGTGCTGCAAGGTGTGAAATTTTTTTTTTTTTTTTTTTTTTTTTTTTTTTTTTAAAGTGAAGTGACGTGACTTGTGGCCAAGTATGGTGACCCATACTTGGGATTTGTGCTCTGCATTTAACCCATCCAAGTGCACACACACACCCGGAGCAGTGGGCAGCCTTTTTTGCTGCGGCGCCCGGGGAGCAGTTCGATGCCTTGCTCAAGGGCATCTCAGTTGTGGTATTGAGGAGAGCGCTGCCACCGGACCTGAGACTCAAACCCACAATCTTCAGGTTCACCTTCGGGTTACAAGTCCGACTCTCTAACCATTAGGCCACAACTGCCCCACTTACTTACTGCATAGGCACGATAGTCGTGTTTTCATGAATGTCCATATAAAGTATATTCAAATGAGGTCACTTAATGGCTCATGTCTGTCCCTGGGGTAATAGGTCAAACTGCCATTTGCCAACACTGGTGAGAAAGTTAGACAGCGACTCCCAACTGGTGTATACCCCCCCACACGCACACACACACACACACACACACACACACACACACACACACATACTCCAGAGGAGAAAAAGTTAAGAGAAGGACTGCCAGCAGCCAAGCACCATGCTCTGCTATCCTGAGTAATTTGAGTAAATTTTCATGAAAAGCTGAGAGTCCTTTATCTCACCATCTCCCCCAGCCTGACGGCCTGCAATGCACTGGCTCGCCATCTGATGCAGCTGGAATGTAGAGATACAATGAAAGGACCAGGGTGCCAACAATGTCTTTTACAGCAGGATCATCAGAAAGATGGGTAAGGTATTCCAAAAATTTAAGGTGTTCTTTGAGTCTCAGTCCAGGGACCCAGAGTGCACAAATGCAAAGGTTTTTTTTTTAATATATATTTTATAAATAGGGCATTCATTGAAACTATGGTGGTAGAAGAGTTTCAAAGCAGATCATTAAAAATTGTATGTGGTAGTACAAGCAGACAGACAATCAACAGAAAGAGACAATCATCATTACACATTACTTCATACTATATTATTCAGTCCCCACCAGGATAAAGCTTTTCTCCTCTATAATTAAGTTTTAAAGGAATTGAGGTGAGCCTTCTACATACAACGGTTGAAATACTCTGATCCACTGAGTTAGTGAGCACTCCTGTACCACACAGGAGGGAGCAGAGTATGATTAATGCTGGATTAGGTGACATCCTGGGTAAGTATTCAAACCTTTGTTGATTGGATAATGCATGCTGAATAATGCAAGCTGAAATGAATTAAGAAGCAAAGTGTGAGAACGGAAGAGTAACTGTTTAATTATTGTTAAATATGACAAGAGGCCGAGGGATGTCACCTGCTTAAATCAGTTGTATGAATATGCAGGACAGGTACTGACAGAGTTATTGCACTAGTAAGAGACTCATTCTAAACTATACTTCAGTGGGAAAAAAAGAAAAAAGGCATCAAACTTAAGCATTTATCTCCAGAACTGGTATAATACTGCCAATCACTCTTATTGTTGAAAAATATTACTGTGACAGGTAAGTTATCTTTTTCTGGAAATGCCAGCAATCTAAGAACTCAAATACACATTTTGAGAAAACAGACACCCCACCCCCCCAAACACACAAACACACACTCTCTCTCGGCTTAAGTCCACCACATTAGCCTCAACCCCAAGTCAATACATCACTGTAGTCCCTGTGTACTCCTCCCTTGTTTACACTTCAGATTAGTCTCATAGCCTGTGCCTGTGTTTGTCTGTGTGTACTCCGTGTTTGTGTGTGCACACACTGTGTGCATAAGAACAAGAGAGAGCAGAGCTCATTTGTCAAGTGACAGCATGTGTGAGAGGGGAATCCCTGAGCTTTATTTCTGCCTTAGAGGTAACACCCATGCAGCTATTGGCAGTTAGTATTAGTGGCACCAAATTCTCAACATAAAGCAATGCCCTTTACTCTTAATGTTGGCCAGATAAATATTGACTAGTGGTAATTTAAATCATCCATTAGCCTGCACACCAGAGCAGGGCTAACAGCCAAAGGCTTATGACAGAGACAGTGCTATGTAGGAGGACACAGCCTTGCATGACTTACTATCATTTGTATTCTTTTGTCACAAGGAAAACAATGTGAGCTTGCAGATGGAAATCAAAGACAAGTAAACATGAATTACTGTGAGAAAAACTGCTATTAATGTCTCCTCTGCTTTACACATAAATGTTGCAGCAAAGTGTTTTAACTATGCTGTTCTATGTTAATTTTCCAAAAACTATGCCCCACTTGTTTGAGCAAACAGAAGGAAAATTAGACTCCAACAAATTGCACAGGCCTAGTCAAGTACTCTCACACATCATTGTGTGTTGACAGGTTGCTGTTGGTTCCCACTTGTTGTGTTACTACTACTTAGTCTCCTAGGAAACCATGTTGTTTTAGGCACTCCATTCGTTTTTGCGTGTCTGAAGTGTGTGCTTTCCTGCACTTTCTGAATACACAAAAACATCTTCATAATCTTCCCAACACTTCAGAATGCGAGATCCCTCCAAATCGCTTTCTGCTTAAAAAAAATCTTTTTTTTTCCTCCAATGGGGCCTATGAGGTATACTCAGAGAAAAGACCAGAAATAGATCAGACTAACACAAGAGAGACATTTTTGCCTGCATTTGTATTGCTGATTGCCACCACCTAGACGAAAGTTTGAACAGCTATGCAAAGCTGGTGCTAGAAGACATTGGGTTCATTTGCAAAAATGGCATTCACTCACCATCAAGCAAATTTTTGAAAGGGCTTTTGAGGTTGTAAACAGGCAGTCATTTCCATCTGATGAGGAAGGACCATAAGAGGAGGATGCAGGCAGGCAGATGTGTTAGTAAACAGCACCCCCTACCTCCTTAAAGACAAGCTGCGTTAATGAAGCAAAAGAGGTGGGAGTGTTCATGCCATTAAAGTTCAATGAAGAGGACAGGAAAGAGCGCAATCGGAGAGAGCAGTGGTGCTCCAAAAGATGAGGGTAATTAGATGTGGTATTGTAACATATTCAGCACACACAACCATACTGCCTCCTTATGACATAACTGGACAAATAACTGGAGGAACACAACTGAGGAGCAGAAGCCTCATTGTCAAAAGTGGGTCACAAATGAAAGCCAACTAACAGACAATGGTAATACATCAAAATGAAGCACCGTCTGCTATTAATGGTGAAGTGCAGGGATCTGGGCCATCCTGCCATTCTCAACACTTGATGCTCTGCTCTACAGAAAGCCATTCCCTACAACTCTTCTCACCATTAGTGAAGTGGCAGAACAACATAGATCTGACTGTACTGCATAGGGTTAAATGGTTCACCTGGTCTGTGTTGTTGCCATGTACCTCCCACCGTGTTCAGTGTAGGTACTTCATTCACAGCTGGTTAAGGCACCCTTAAAGTACCTTTTGTACCTCTGTCAATAATCCTGTTTGCCTTGTCATTATTGCCAGCTTTAGTGCGTCCAGCAAACAAAGCTTTACAGAGATGCTCAGCTCCCTGGCGCTGTAGGATCTACAGCACGGCAATTATCGACATGTTCACTCCTCTTGTGGCAATCCATCATCCCCGCAAATCCCTGTTCAACAGCAAACACTGCGATGGAGTGAATCAAGAGACTGTAAGGGCCAAAATTACTTTGTGATAATTACTGTCACTGAGGGCCTGCTCAAGAGTTCAAGAAAGTCCCGATTCTCATGAAGAAATTCTGAGCAAGAGAGATGGTGGTTCAGTTATCTTGCTGTGGTTTTATTATGCCGTACTGAAAAGCAGATAATTGTAATTATCGATATAGAAACTTATTCACATATACTTTTCTCAAAAAGAGAATGTAGCTTAGGGTGAGAGGTTCATGTACATGTACCATACCAAAAATGTACCTGCCTTGAGGGCAAAGAGGTGACCCTGGCACTACACAGAAAAAGACTTTTACTCTGGAGAATACTGACATCTCCTGGCAACAAGTACAGAATCTCCTGAATCCAAACATAATTTATATAAATGAAAAAAAAATGTATAATGATTTGCACACATAGGCTTAGAATTTATGAAGCATTAAATCATAGTAAACGACATACTTTATATAATTATAATAACATTATATCATCTGGGATAAAGACCTGTATGTTTGGGTATCAGGTTTCAACACAAATAAAGGAAGAAGGATGGGATAATATTTACATCACTCCTTACAAATACGTTTATTAACAAAGCTAGGCACAGAACCTTCCTGTCAGATCAAAAAACGATGTTGTGTTGGCTGTGATTGGAAACGAACTGGGAGAAAGCAAACATGGATCAGCAGAGCAACAGAAGAGCACAATACATCAAAGCAGCACTTTAATGTGACACCTGCTGTGTAGGACTGCAGCTCTTTGTGCTTGCACTAAGACACACAGAGGCATAAAGGTGCAGCAGTCCCCGGTTTGCTTTTGTGACTGACCGGTGGCTGTTTGCTTTTGAGGTGTTCTCCTGGTTTGCCAGTGATGCTCCTATTGTCAGGCAGCCTGCAGGTATTATGCACTGACACGAAGAGGAAGGGAGGGGAGCTGCGGATGCGTGAGTGGGTCTGGATTCCTGCCAGCTGAGCTTCTCAATGCTGAGAGACACCTGTCCTGACACCTCCCTCTGCTCTTTTACATAGGTAATCCTTTGCTTGGCAGAGCACACAAAGCCCCAGTGCAGGCCTCCTTTGACGGCCTAAGTGCCTTTCATCCTTTTTGGAAAATGATAATGCATAATATTTTCAGTTTCTAAGGCATTACCACTTATGGACAAAAGAAGCTAGGCTCTAGGGTGTTCTGACACCGTTTTGTTTTTGGTGTGATCCAGGTGAGAAGTCTGCACAAGTCAAGTTAAGCTTCATTACGGAGCTCTATAGACATGTCAAATTTCATACTTTTAGAGCTCCATAATCACATAACTCGTCATAGCCAAACCTCCAATATTACCAAAGATAAAATTCTACTCTATTCTAAAAATCTTATTGCTCCACATGAAGACCATTGACCTCTGTTGGACCACCACCAATCAATTATTATTTCGGTGATTATTTGGACCAATTGTCATGGTACTTGTGTACGAGTATTAAAGAGGGCAAAGTAACTATGAAGAATTTTTAAGGCATCATGCAAATATTCAAACTGCTCTCCACACATGCATAAAAATTACATGCATGGCACAAAACATTAAGCATGAGAGAGGTTCTGCTTCAGATTGTACGAGCTGTAATTAAAGTTTAATCAAACCTAAATTTGGCTCCATTTGCCAATTAGAAAGACAGCCTTTATTCTCAAATATACAGGTACAGTGCAGTGAAATTCTTTTCTTCCAACGATATAGGTCATCCACAATATACAGCCTCTGGAGCAGAGAGAGTTAAGGGCCTTATTTAAGGGGCAGCCTTATGATCAGAAGCCACCTTTTAAAGCTGAACCACCAAGTCAAACCACTGTAGCAAGAATCATCTCAGTTTGTACAGATATTGAGGAAAATGTTCTTTATTTCACAGCAGTGAGACATTTACACATTTGCTGTGACACTGGGCTAAAATTATTGCACAAGTGATATGCAAGCAGTGAGACAGCCATGATATGCTGACGATGATCACCTTTACATCTTAAATGGAGATTTTTGTTTTTTGCTAAACTGAAACAGTAAAAATAAGACTTTCAGACTAAAGTCTGAATCTAATCCACAGTGAATCACCTTGATGACGTAGCACACAAAACACACAATATGCAAGGAAGAAACACTCAATCTGCAAGTGGACTCACACCTTGCCTATAGTGCATTTTCCTGCAACTGTGCTTTTATTTATATGTTTATATATTTATTTATATATTAAATTTAGATATTTATATGATTAGTATTAAAATAACACTGAAAAACACCTAATTTACCATTACATTTTGAAAGACTCTAAAATATTGAATGTTCATTAATATGGACTCATCCTTAATAAGAAAAAACTGAGTACTGATAAAGGGCTTGACACAAATATGCACATGGAAAAAAGATGAGCTATAGTTTATGAATACATCCAAGAATTAATCAATAAAGTAGATGTGTTAGGAAGAATAACCCAGAATATATATGCAGCAGTGACTGATGCAATCATAAGACAACACCCAGTAAGATGCCATGCATATCAGTGTCACTGTTGTACTGAGAATGGTTCATCACCCAGATAATATCTGCTCAACAGTGGTCCTTTTTCCACTGATGATGGGGTAAAGAAGGCTGACAAATTGTGCATAGCAACATACTTTTTTTTATTAAAAAAAAAAAAAAAAAAAAGCACTTTATGTGGTAAGTGTACCTTATAAATTGGCCATTAAAAATGTTTCTCACAATGGTGCATCACAAATGAGAATAAACGAATGCTTATCGTATACACTAAATTGTTTACATTCCATTATTTATAATATTCAAAGCTAAATGTTTTCAACATTCCACCCATGGAATGCTACAAATATGAAAATGTTGCTCACTTTGAGAGATCAAGCCACCATAATTGTGATGTAATGAACCCAGAAGAAAAGATTTAAGTAGCTTAAAGAGTCCTAAATAAACAGTAGACTTTCCCATGACAGACTAAAATTGCTTGTTGCGCACATAGTGTCCTCCTTGCCTCATCACTAAGTCAGTTTCCCCATGAAACCCGGGTTTGAACAGAAAATGGGAGGGGGAGAATACATACAGTATGTGCTGAATTAGAGAGAGAGGTGTGTATTCTGTTCTGAGTTGTCTCAGCCTGCACATTAAGGCAGATGTCTGTCAGCAGGGCTCATTTGCTTAAACAAACTGCAATGGCACTTCACATGTGGCCCCATTCATTAGTGTGGCACTTGAAGCTTTGCGTGTTTTGACATACCATGCCTCAGCACTTCTAATATTTACATAAGCAGGGACCACCTACAGTCTCGAGGGCATAGGCACCTTTCCTCCCTAGTATTTCCAAAGCTTTCTATTTTCACTTCTTTTCCTCACTGACTTGCAAGCTGTGATGCATACTCAGGGAAGGGAGGAGTCAGGTCTGTATAAGCCAAAGAGAGATTTTCTCTCTTCTACAAACAGAAGCAGTATGCCTGACATGCTGGAATCTGTTTACTCCCACTGCAGTCTACTGTTTACAACAAGGCCAATTAACAGACATTAAAAGTAGACAGTTTTCACTGTGCTTACCAGTATTCGGTTGTAACCAAGGCAACAAATGATTGTTGTGTGGTTTATGAGGTGGCGCTGTGGGTAGCATTTGGTCCCCAGTTCGATCCTGAGCTCGGGTTAGTGTCTATGTGGAGTTTCCAGGGTTCTCTGGTTTCCTCCCTCCTCCCAAAACATGCTGGTAGGTCGACTGGTGACTCTAAATTGCCCATAGGTGTAAATGAGAGTGTGAATGTGCATGTTGCCCTGCAATGGACCGGTGTCCCATCCGGTATTCCCACCTCGCACCCAGCGATCTCAGGATATGGATCCACCATGACTTTGACCAGGATAAAGTGGTAACTGAAGATGAATCAATGAATGAATGAAGATGGCTTATGACATTGAGGAAAGTTTCTTCATATTTTAAACCTTTTGCCGCCATCATGCCTAAGCGTTCTTAACACATGTCTAGACAAGCAATGTGGGTTATAAGAATTTAACTGCCTGTTAAAATGAATACATTAAGCTGGAAGGAGAACTGTATATATAACATAAATAAGCCAAACTAAAGCTCAGCCTACTCCTTAAATGAGGTCACATATAGGGGAAGTGCATATTTTTATAGATGTATTATTGGAGAGGTTTAGTATGTTAATGCATTTCTGACTTTACTGTGGTTCTGTGGATACTTTGTTAAAGAAATTCTTGGAAATAATTGTAAATTCAGACAAATCAAAAGTCAAAAAGCAATATGCTCTGGAAAAGCACAAAGCAGAACATAAAAAGCATGCAGATTCTTCTTTTTTCTTATTATACAAGAGAGAGCAATGACCTAGGTAAAAAATATGCAACTCCATTACAGTTTAACAAGCTTGTCTGCAAGAACCACTTCTACAAATTTGATTTATGCTACAGCTCAAGAAATTCCAGTCTGATACCTGGGGAACAGGAAAGAACACCAGAGGAACCCAGTTATTTAGCACCTTACATGGGAGGGACTGGTCTTTCTTCCAACAGAAGCCATAACCAAGGCTTAATGCAGCCAGCAGTCTGCCAAGCAAATAGCTCAGCTAATCCCAGCTACATTCAGAACTGCAATGTGGCAGCAAGAGCAGAGATGTGAACTGCTGGAACTCTCCATTCAGTGCTCCCAGAAATCAGTAGCACATGTGAGAGACAGTTTTAAAGGCACTTTTATCTCATGGGGAAAGCAAAGCACTGGTCATACACTTGGTATAGTCACCTTATAGAAAAAGGTGAAGAGAGCGTAAAAAGCTAATGCGATACATACACACACACACACACACACACACACACACACACACACACACATACTCCGGAACAAAAAAAATAGCACTGGCTAACACTGACACGCTAACATTCCAGGAAGACAACATTGACATACACACAGGGCCATATCTGTGTGATACTGATTCAATGAGCATGATGGAAGACCTGGACACTTTGACTGGCCTGCAAAATCACTGGACCTCAGTCCCATATAAAGCTTGTTTACTTGGAGCAATGGGTTCAAGACAAGTGGATGCATGCTTACCTGACAGGACTGATGCTGTTATTAAGGCGAGGGGAAAAGTAACAGAAATGAAGCAACAAGTAATAGCAAAGAAATGGCACATGCATTCTGTCTCTTCCACTGACTGAAGTCCAGTTAGAGTTATCTAATAGTTATCTACTATATTTTGCCATTTCACCTCTGTTCCAATTTTTTTTCCCAGGAAAAGGTCAAACCAGTCACACACAGATTTGCTCCTAAGCACACCTTGAATGATGAGTTTTGTCTGTGCACACAAAGACACAAAAGGCCGCCTCAGCTGGTCAAAACCTAGCAATCCGGTTTCATGCTAAATTTCCTATTGACAAATTACACAACCTACTGACATTGCACAATAAGGCACTGATATTGATGGACAGGAAGAATTTTGTCACTAATAACAGTCAATGTCAACAGGATGCGCACATGGATGAATACAGCATAAAGTCAGATTGATCGTCGTTGGCCAGGCTCTGAGGTGTGTGCAGAACAAATGAAGAACAGTATCAGCAAAGATAATGTTGTGTAAAATGGGCCGAAAGAAGAACATCAAAGTGGTAAAAGGGTGTTATGGCATGGGTTATGGCAAAAGGACATATATAAAAGGAAAGTTGCCATATTTGGAGTTGTGTCACAACAATTCAAATGGTCTATATACAGTGTTCCAAGTAAACAGGAACTTGTAGCAGTAACTACAGCTGAAAGCCATCGCTTAATGACAAAGTCTCACTGCCAATAAAGACAAGTCAGGAAACACTGCACTCAGTTAATGAAGGACAGCACAGACCGATTTCTGAACAAACTCTATGCGTGCTCTAAACATTTGGAGCAGAATTGCCAGAAAGACACCTTTGTTAACAAATGATACAACATGGCCTCAGTGGACTTCCACACTTCCATCACTCGACTGTAGATTACTGAAAAGTCATCCAGATTGTGTTCAAGGTGCTTTGCAAACCTGCAGGTAGTTTATTCAAATTCTGGGGGTGTTTCAACCATAGCAAAGTTTGCCTTTTGTTTGAAGCATAAACTATGTTACATCAACAGAGTGTCTACAGAGAAATTACGGCTGACCACGGGCAGAGTACCACACTGACACTAATACATTCCAGGCTGAAAGCTGTGTAACTGGATTAACTTTGACTGGTGTGCAATATCACTCCATAGAAAACTGGTGGGATTATCTGGAACTGCAGGTGAAATGCCAAACAGATCATTTGCAATTACTGATCTGCGATCTGATAATCTGATTAGCTCTGCTGAGAGGTATAAACAAAAGGCCAGGCAAAGGAAAATGGGGCATGTCGGAAAGGAAAGATACTACTCCATTGTAATTGTACCATTGCAAATGTGCCATCCAAAAAAAAAAAAAAAAAAAAAAAAAAAAAAAAAGGACGAGAATAACATAATTCAGTGATGGATATTTTGTGCCTCTACAGAACGGTCATATTTTCTACGTGACAGGCTATATTGGTAAATGACATGTGATTGAGAGAATGCAGTCAGCAGACAAATTCATGTAGATACAAACCCTCGACATCCACAGAGTGCATGCCAGAGACAAATTTTTGGCCCTCTCAGCATCAACCTAATGTTACTGCGTCTAGAACTTGCTAAGTTTAGCATTTAGCCTGCTGTCACCAATGTAGATAATTCACATTTTAATTCATCGTGCTGCAAAAATGAGTCATGCACTATAGTTATCTAGTTCAGTTTCAGTAATATAAAATCAACACATCTCAGTGCATGTTAGCTCAATAGCAGATAGCTAACATTAATCTTAGTTTAATACATGTTCCTGCAAGTGACCCTGTATTATCCACTGTGTGTGCGTGTCTGTGTATGATATAATTAATTGTATTTCCAATTAATAACACTTTTAAATAATTGCTCATTAGTCATTCAGATCAGCTGGAAATAATTCCAGACACCATTTTACTGTACATTGAAACCATCACATTTAATACAGGCACTTATGAGTGACCTGTATTGCATTATTAAGGCCTTTAATAAAAAAAAAAAAACATAATTTCAGATAAAATAAGCCTGAGAACATGGTCATATTAAACTTAACCTGAGATTAACCTGTCGCTAAAATAATAGCAAACTGTTGAGATACAGTCAGGTCCATAAATATTGGGACATCGACACAATTCTAACATTTTTGGCTCTATACACCACCACAA